>CM068836.1:19211424-19808924 GCA_028554795.2 Sinohyriopsis cumingii
GACCCAGGGTTTTTCTCCATGTTAAATTTCCCTTGTCGCTAGAGTGGCCCAAGGGGTTCTGTAATGCTAATTCCCATTGTCACTAGGGTGGCCCCATATACTACTTGTATCCAATTTTCGATTGTCAATTAATTTCGGTTTGCAATCAACATTAATCAACGCCTGATCATATCAATCGTATTCAAACAAGACTATGATGCGAGTTAAATTTATTAGTTAAAATTGTATTACTATATTTAATCACGATTTTTTTAAAAATTGAAATATGTTTACCGTTTCCGGTAGAATATTACATGTGTACAATAATATACGGCGTCCGCGCGGATGTGGGAGGCTGGAGATTCGTACCCCAGGCAAGACGTGCCAAAGGTTTGTAAAAATGGCACTAGCAGCTGCTTCACTTGGCACATAGCACTAAGAAGTTAGTGTTTGGACTGGTCGGCCTGGTGTCAGGATAATGTGACTTCGTTGGACATGTTGATACATGACTGCGGCATGATGCCTCAGTGCTGGATATCACTATAAACTGCCACGTTGTAGACATCGTAATGATATGACTGGAAACGTGTTCAAAAATACGTTAAAAATCTAAATTACAAAATAATATATGGGTGACACATAGCAACAGGTCATGAAAGTTCAGACACTGACCGTTTCCGTGATTCATCTAGAAAACTAATTATAGAAAGTTAATACATGAATTATGCTTTTTGCTGTTTCGAGTTTGTTTTTAGAAATTTCTTGATGGAACCTCGTTTATTACATAAATATACAACAGAAGGTCTACATCTGACACATTTCACGAACTGTACATTACTGATGGAGAGAGAGGGTGGACGGGAGGGATAAAGGAGCAAAAGAAGAAGCAAAACGAAGTGGGCATAAATATGAAAGATACGGGTCTAAAAAACACAGAATAAAGTCAGATATACTTCCAAAATGGAGAACAAAATTAGTTCTAAAAGTGATATAATTTCTCTCCAACTGATATATTTCAATACCTCACTATCAAATATATCAATTATTTTTGTATATGAATGAGTATTTAATTTAATGTCCGTACTTTGCTCATTATTTCCAGTTGTGAAATCTTATACAGTGGATACGCGTATACTATTAGGTTACACTCTCAAAGAGCACCAAAATGTGTACGTAGACATGTCTAACGTTGATTCAGCACATATTCCTCGCACAGGTCTTAAAGCCATACTGCAGAATGACGTAGCCGATGCAAAAGAAGCGTTGTTGGGTGGATGGGTGGGTGGGAGATAGGGAGGGAGTAGAAAGGCTGATAGTAAAGTATAATGGAAAAGACAGTTTAAGGGACTATCGTCATAATTTTCTGTTTGATTGTGGCTAGTTTTATTATATTCCAATCAAGCTGATATGACAGTTTTTCGATATCTGTCTTGATTTTTATTCATTATTTCTTACAGTGTCTGGTCATCGATTTTGAGAGCCATCTCATGCCAGCCATAGAAAAAAAGCAAGATATATGACAAAATAACGTATCACGTAATAGATATTTGATAAATATACAATATGATAAAGGTTTTCCCAGAGAAATAGAGAGAGAGAGATAGACAGAGAAAGAAACAGAGGATGTACAAAATAAATGTATTTACGTACCTACCTAAAACATCGCCAGTTATGAAAATAAGGTTTCGGGGCTAAATTTAAGTACGAATTCCTTTTTTTAAATTGAATTTATCCCAATACAACATTTAAAAGAAAACATTTTCTGCTTTTAAATTTCAAGATTTCCAAAGTTTAACATGATGGATATATAAATGGCATTGATTTAGTTTATACCTGTAGTGCTTTCCCACAGCAGCAAAAAATTCAAAGTCGAATCTACTTTTATTGAACAAAGATGACACCAACTTAGTAGAATCATGTTTTGGTGATTTGTGCTTAGTCATGATGGAAGTTGGACTGGTGCGTGCAGTGCAAGGCGATGGATCATGTTACCCACGAGCGGAGTACGAATTAAACATTCTCTATTTTATACGATATTTTTATTATTTGCATTACATATTAATTCTGTCTATTATTATCAATCATTCTCCTGTTGGCACCAGAGGAGATAGATGATTTCATTCTTGTCTCGTGAGATCCACTAAAGTTAGCAACATGTGCATTTTGTCTTGCAGATTACTTTTTGTGTTCAGCAACGTGTTTTACCTAGCAGCAGTAGTAGCATAAGATGAAAAGAAAAAGGAAGAGGAGAATCTTTATTGACTGGTGTCCATTTCGATGGAGTTTAATGGATTTGAAAACACTGTATTAAATCTGGTTTATATGGCATTATAACCAGCGGGGTAGATGCTAACGATAAGTGTAATGGTGGTTTCGTTGATGCTTCTTTTGACGTCACTGCTCTAAAGGTTTTGTGTTGCGGTTTTATTTTGTACGTGAGCAGTGGGTCTGTTTTTTTGTTCATTTTGGTATTCATAGTCAGTAGTTTCCGCTTTTTCTGTAAAATCTGAGATCGCAGATGAGGATCTCTTTCCTAGAGAGAATGGTGACGCCACCAATACCAAAATGAGAGGAAACCAATTTTATCTGCTAACTGTGTTATAGGAAAAAAGATAGAAGAGACCAATGGAAAAGAGCGTACTGTTGTCTTCACAGCTGCATTTACCTATGTTACCAATAGATGAGTCGGTTATTCGATAACAAGAATGATACCTTGTTCTGGTTATATAAAGCACTTACATAAAACTGAAGTATATACTGATCTGAGAGAATGATAGCTTGGCAAGAAAGCAAGATGGTGGCAGATGGTTGTCATATATTGATTTTACATAAAGCTGAAGGCTTACCCATAGGATGATAATGATCATTTATACTGATTTTCAAACAAAACGAACGTGATTTTACAGTTAGAAAGAGACTGAAATCTGATCAAACTAAGTTAATATATTATGTTAGATACAATTATTCATATCACTTTCAATACAATGGGTCAGATTGGATTCTGGTTGGCGTTTCCTTATTTGTGGTAAGCACGTCAAAAATGCATTTCACTGCAGGTTGATCATATTTGGAACTACCTTCAAAAATCAAAGCCAGTCATAGGTGTATCAATATTTATAATAATGACACCCAATGTTTCACGTGGGCTGACATATATGTGCTGTATTGTGTAGAAAAAAATTCTAACAGAAGAAGCAAATATGCATTTTATCAAGATCTTAACGTTTGTCTAGGATCCCTTTTTCAGTACAAGTAAACAACGTGCTAAAGTTTGAGAGAATCACCCCTGAACTATTTATTCAATAACATCTGAGCGTGAAGATGATTTTCTCTGTCTGCATGATGGCACCAAAGATGACCACTGCGTTAGGATTGCGAAATTCTCAGGTCCGATGAATGGCAAATACAAGAAACACAAAATGCAAGCAAATTTATTACAGAGAGTGTATCCCCGATCGCTCAGCGAACACAGTCCTAACAAATACAACAGTTACTGTGCTAACGCCGTGAGAGCGATTCTGCCAGAAAAAGAAAAAAAAAACTATAAGACTTCGAAATTTGAAACTTAAGTCGAATTACTCGTGCGTCATGTATTATATACGTTGATTCTGAGTGGCTGCTTGGACATCGTTGAATGACGCGATCGAACTTGAGGTTCATACAGATATCGATGTGCACAATCGTATTGAGAAAGACATCCAATGTGAAATTTATGTCATCACAATGATACACTCTGCGGTTAACAATAAGTATCTGCTATGATGCGACAAGACGCACCCCCCCCCCCCCAAAAAAAAAAAAAAAAAAAAAAATATGGCATAACTACGCCAAGAATCTTTATAACTTGGCCATGTCAAATAAACGATATCTCTTGGATGACGCCAGAAATTGGACAGACACATTATTACGTGGCGACAATGACACAAACTATTTTGGAAACTGTTATAGAATATCCTGCTGAGTTAGATGATGGACATGAAGACGCCCCGACACCAGAAAGTATGAATGTTGGTTTTGACAAGCTAAATCCATACTCTACAGCTTTTAAGAACATCAAGGGGTTGGCAATTTCGGTGCTAAAGTTAATCCAAAATCTGACTGTGTTATGTATATTTAATTTGCATCGTATGTTAGTTCTTTATTTCATCATATACTAATGTAGTTTAACATTGTATGTTAGACTAAAGCTTATAAAAAATCATGCTTCTTTCTATTTGACCCGAATTATTGGCTTTAAAAACAAAATCTCTAAACAACTAATAAATATCTACAATATTTTCTATGTTAATAGGCTTATAATCAGGGCCATTATTAATAAGGGTAAATATATTATTTTATTCTTTTTGGTCTAACTCCAGGTTATTGGGATTTCCCACAATTTACCTGGTGTACCTGGCTTGTCCAGGTTATATATTATAGCTTTAGTAACATACCTTGTAACAATAACTAACATTTTATTTTGCAAACATTAAGAACCTTCTAGACGGTTATTTTCAATTAAGCAATTTTTAAATTTTTAGGAGATGATAATTGTGACCTGGGGTGAAGTAGAAGACTTTATATTCTTGTTTTCTGGAAAGATTGTTCATTCACGGGTTAACATCTGGAGGAATCAAGTTATATCATTGTTGTGCAGTATCTTGATTTGAGCGAGATTAATTCAAACTATTCTTCCCTGGAAATCTAAAGTGCTCTAAATTAATATTCGTTGACATAGAGTCTTGTTTTTGTGTGAAATATAAGCAAAAGGATATATTTTGGGATTGTATTCAACAAAAGACTGTTGGCACATCAATAATTTACAAGCCATCACGGGGCCACTATTGGCCGAGTGGTCTAAAGCGCTCCCCGTTACGAATCACTGCCATCTCACCTCTGTCTGCGTAGGTTCGAGTCTCGGATTCGGCCAGTGTGGATATGTGAGATAGCTTGCCAGTAGCTTCTCGAGGGTCGGTGGTTCTTTCCGGGGTTTTCAAAGCTTACTGCCTTTCACACTTTTCTGAAACTTATTTTAAAAGCATAGACTCGTAACAAAGCATAGGCTCATCCCTGGGATACGAATTTCTCTAAAATATTTCAAAAACCTTTGTTTTTTAAATTCTGATTCACTTTTAAATTTTGTAAATCTCCGGTATTATTTCACATTTTAGAAATCTTTAGTGAAACAAACAAGCCTTTTCACAATGTCATCGAAAGTGGAGATCTTTATTTTAAATCCTACCCAGGAACAGTTAGACTCCTTGAAAAAGGATGAATTGTTTCAACTTGCCAAAAAAATATGATCTTTCTGTGGCAAAGGTTTCTTTAACGAAGTAAGTAATAAAACATATTTTGGTCCAATATTTAGTGGAAAATAATGTTTTGGATAAAAGTATTTTGGATTTGATTAATAAGTATGTAACAGACTTTAGCATAGAAGTATAGGAATAAAAATTAAAATACAACATGGGATAAGAGTTAAGAAAGTTTGGGCTTCAATAAAGAGAGATGCAGTAAAATCAAGAGAAAAATAGGTTATCTGGTAGTTGTTGCTTAGCCCAGAAAGTTGAACAAGATTACGAAAATCTAAAACAACTCATTGCTTGAAGAGTTAAGTAGTCCATAGTGACGTTAAGATTTATCATGATGAGCATAAGGTTGAAACTTTAGAAAATGCTGCTCATACTACTGACGAGTAATCCTTAGCTCATAAGGTTTTTTTTGTCAGTAGGTATTCCACTCAGCAGTCTTCTGATAAAAAAAAATATTTCAGCCTAATACGAGCCCTTCCAAATCTCAATCTGGCACTACTTTCAGAAATCAGGTTTCTGATTAAATTGATGCGAAATCCTTTTCTCTTCCTACGTGTACCTATTCCAGGTAGAAATGACACTTTATTTCTGATTACTACAAACTGAAAAGTAAACAACAGAATCAAAACAGAATTATTTCAAATGCTCTTTTTTATAAGAGGCCAAGGGCACGGTCATGTATTGAAAGCCATACATTTGATGGGTCCAATAAACCCCAGTCTGCTTCTATTATTGAGAATTATGAACTATTCATGTTGATGGGTACTATGTCACTGATAGGTGATTCAGCCAATCATATCCCTATTAAACCTTTAAGGGACACAGAACTTCTCACAGAGTATTAACAGGTACTTTGCCTTTTTCTGTGAAGACTACTTCTAATGAGAATGTTCTTATTAAGGGATTAAGAGTGCGCTTTATTAATGTTTCCCTACATTGTGTAAATTTGTCAATCAGACAAATTATGCTTTACCCATTGTGGGCAATCATTAATTACTAGGTAATATCAAGCTAAAGATAATATTGTGGTTAATCCACTTGTAACTGACACGTCTTGTTTGGATCAGAAAGTCGATCCGATTAAATTCAAATCCATGGGTCATTTACTATTGTTTGCTGTTATGGAATCAGTTCAGGAATCTTTAGCATTCAGTCCCTTTTGAACTAACTGATGGATATACTCTGCGTGGACCATTGAAGTTTTTTTAAAAAAATAAACCTCTTTCTAATAAAGATATTGGAAATAATCTTCTCGATTATGTTTCCAATTTTAAGCATAAGTTGTTAAATCCTTGTGAGGTTGCAAGAACTAATCTGCGCTCTTCCCAGTCAAAGGAGTTTTCAGTCTGCTGAAAGAGTTCTGGCTCTCTTGCCCGTACCACAAAATCCTCTTCAGGTCAAGTATTATGGTCCTTACACAGTTGAAAAGAAAGTTAATGATTTAAATTATATCACCAATACTCCTGGGAGGCGAACACAAAAACACCTTTGCCATATAAATATGTTAAAGGAGTATAATGATAGAGATATCCAGGTTAATTATGCAATTGATTTAGTTGTACCTGTCTCACACATTCAGGATTTAAGCGATGGAATGCAGTCAAGCTGTATTGACTTTGGAGTAACAAATCTTCGGAAGTCAGAAATTATGAATAATTTGAGCCAGAAACTTTCATACTTGCATCAATAAGAAAAGAATGAACTAAAACAGTTATTTCTTGAATATGAGCACTTATTTCCAAATGTTTCTACAAGAACAAATAAAAGCTACCATAATGGTGAAATTGTAAATTCCATACTTGTGAAACAACACCCGTACAGGATGAACCTCCTCAATCAAGAACGTTTGTAAAAAGAAATTCAGTATTCGCTGGACAATGATTTCATGGAACGAGTAAAAGTGACTGGAATTCACCATGTATACCAGACCAGATAATACTTTCCGCATGTGCACTGACTATAGAAACGTGAATAGTATGACTACAAGGGATAAATTTCCATTACCAAGAATCGATGACTGCATTTACAAAATTGGAAATGAAAAGTATAGTTACCAAATTTGACCTTCTGAAAGGATTTCGGCAAATCCCACTGACGGAAAGGGCGAAGGAAATTTCGACATTCGTGACTCCAAATGGACTTTATCAATATAAAGTGATGCTGTTTGGGATGAAAGGTTCGCCTAGTGCTTTTCAATGTTTAATAAACATGGTTACATCTGGTCTAGATAGCTGTGATGCTTACATCTACAACGACACCTGGAATGATCATTTAGCGACAATTCAGAAATTCTTTGACAGACTCAATGATGCAAATTCGACAATTAATTTATCCAAAAGTTAGTTTTGCCATGCTTGTGTAACATTTCTATGACATATAGTGGGACATGGACAAGTTAACTTTGATTTCCCTGTGCCTGTCACTAAAAAGCAACTGTTGAGAAATTTGGATATGGCTGGATACTATCGGAAATTTTGTTCCATTTTTCCGTAATTGGTGAATCCCTGACAAATTTATTGAGCAAGAAAAACAAATTCCATTGGTATGAAAAGTGTCAGGAGGCTTTTGAAAATTTAAGGCAATACGTAACAGTGCACCTGTTCTAACAGATCCAAATATCAGTCAATCATTTAACTGTCTCTTGAGGCAAGTGATGTTGCGGTTGGAGCAGTAATGATTCAAGAAGTTAAAAATGGTGTAGATCATCCATTGTGCTATTTTTATAAGAAATTAAATACGTACTAGAGAAATTATTCCACAATCGAGAAGGAATGATTGACTTTCATGTTGGCATTACAAAACTTTGAAGTCTACATTAGTTCAGCTTCTTCTTCGATTATTATGTTCAGTGATCAAAACCACCTTACTTTCATCGGCACGATGAAAAACAAAAATCTGAGAGTTTTAAGGTAGAGTTTGAGGTTGCATGAATACAATATTGACATCAGGCACGTCAAGGGAAAAGATAATTTAATAATATATGCATTTTAACATGTATAGAAACATAGACTTTGTGTCATTTATAAGATTTCATCTTACGTAGATTTTTACAACATGTATATTTGATTACTGTTACATTGAAGGCTTTATTGCGTAAACCTTTCTTTTTCTTTGCGTGTGCAAGTGTTATGAATATTTAATTTAATTGTTTGTTATTTGGTGCTTAGTGGCTTAGTGGTCTAAAGCGCTCACCGTTCCTGATCACTGCCATCTCACCAAGGCTCGGCTAGCGTGCGTACGTGGGAAAGCCTGCCAGTAGCTTCTCGTGGGTCGGTGATTCTTCCCTGGGTTTTCCAGGGTTCTTCCTCCACCAGTTATACTGACCGCCATATATAGCCTATCTTGTGCTGAAAAATGCCGTTAAACCCTAGAACAATAGCACAACATCATTACACGCTATTGTAGTGTAACATTGTATGTTCGACTTGACCTTGTCCAAAACTGAGTTTATTTCTCTTAGACCCAAATTGACTTTTTTTTACATTTTATTCTGTGTAAAAACACATAGCTAAATTATTGTTTGTGTATGGAATAAAGATTATTTTTAGTAGTACTAGTAGTAGTAGTAGTAGTAGTAGTAGTAGTAGTAGTAGTAGTAGTACTAGTAGTAGTAGTAGTAGCAGTAGTAGTAGTAGTAGTAGTAAATATGTTCATTTGGATGTATGGCTAGGTTTTGGAATATTAGAAGTGAATTTTAAATAATGCAGGTTATGGATTGTATTTTGTCAACATAATGATCATTCTAGAAGATTAATTTCCATTAGGTAATGTTTTATTAAGAAAATGCCAACATTTGCCTGGAATCAAGTAGAGAACTATATAATCTTGTAACTGGGACGATTTTTCATTCGTGCTTTAATGCCTAGCACTTTTGAGTTGCATTATATGTTGTGTCTAGTATTTCATTTTTGGGTTGGAAAATTGTATTTCCTCAAATTATTGAAATCAAATGATCTTTTTCTCTGGAAATAAAAAAGTGCTCGGATAAAATTCTTGGATAGAGACATTCACTGGAATTCCTAGTGTATTCAAACCTGGAATTATATTACTGTAATTCAGCAAAATACTGGCAATTCAGCACTCCACAAACTACCACAGACACATCATCGTCGTCAGTTTTTGCATTTATTCTGGATTTGTACTTAATTTTATTCAGGAATTTAAATTATTAGGACTTGTGTCTGTAGTTCTTGGATTTTGTTGCATTTATTTCTCAATACTGCACGTTTTGTTTTTTTTCTTCTCATTTTCACTTTGTAGGCTATGGAAATAAATTGTTTGTTGAATTTTCCAAAGCTTGTTGTCTAAAACTCTTTTCTGCTACTTATTTTAAAAGCATAGACCCGTAACACCAGGATTCTCGAATTGGCAAATAAGGCTTCATTTTAAAACCTCTTCAGCAAGATAAATCAAACACCAACTAGTCATAAATCTGTTCTCTGATTGGAGCATGAAGCTAAAACGTCTTGTTCGCAGAAATAATATTTTATCACGGGCACAGTGTGTGCTGTCTTCTTACACTTGCAAATCTCGCCACGCAAATAATTCGTGTGTTGCAATAAGACCTATATGCTGTGAATGCTATTGTAAACTTCTTAACGCTGATACAATCGATAATAATATATCATGATATGGTAACACATAGAAGTACTCGACAATAAACCTGTATGCGGTCAATACTTTCTGCCATATACCTATGTTAGTGATGGCCATCCGAATATAGGTAATTTTGTGACGCAGGATATCAAACACATCTTCGTTCTCGTTGACTTCTTATAGTTCTTTCTAAACCATGATATGTAAGTCCCTCTCTTTAACTGTGCATTTTACCCAAGTGATGATATTGGCCAAAATGAAATGTCAACTTTGCACAGGTAGTACATAAAAGGAGGCTTTAGGAAACACTAATGTTTTGCCTCTCCTCACAGAAAGAAACACATTTTGTGCAAATGTCAATATTGGACTGGGTGGTAGCCCTGCTAAACATTTTAATTCTATAGCAGCTATGAAACATAATAAAATCACTAATGTACCTGTTTCTGGTTGATAGCGTGAACGTTTTTTCTTCTGGAGAGGGATTTCAGACTTACCTAATAAGTCTTTCTGTCTACCCATATCCTTCAATACTCCTGCAACCTCAAAATTTTGCAACAGAGTGTCCTACCCGGTGAGACACCAGACTGATCATCAGCTATCTGTACATTAGAAACTTCAGCCTCTATATAAACAAGTATCATAGTTCTTTGCCAAATTTGTGGTTGCATGATTTGCAGATTTTGTGGTACTAACGTTATGAAGCACGCAGGGAAGGTAGCCCGTGTTACCTAAAAATAAAATGGAAGAAAGTAAGGTAACTCATGTTACATAAGATATAAATATGTTTAGAGAATGTAAACTTTCTTCGCCTCCTACTATGATTGTTTGAAATCGTTGCATATGATCTTGTCCTTAGGCTAAGTCACCATATTTTGTAATAAAAAAGATAGGCAGCTGTAAATGAAGTTGTGCTGCTTGAGACCGTCTGGTGTCATGTTATAAGGGCTACTACAGAGCTTTTTCCAATGTAAAATTTGCAGATATATTTTGTTTTCTTATGTAAACTCATACCTATTCCAGCATCTCCCGATAAAAAAGAAAGTGTCTAAGCATATCATCTTATACGGTAGATTGTGCTGATGTTCTTTTAACAACGACACGGGTTAGCCCACAGACACTTTATCCGACTACTACACTCATGAACTTGTAATAACGACACGGGTAAGCCCATAGCCACTTTATCCGACAACAACACTGACGCTCTTGTAATAACGACACGGATAAGCCCATAGCCTCTTTATCCTACTACTACACTGGTGCTATTGTAATAACGACACGGGTAAGATCATAGCCTCTTTATCCTACTACTAAACTGACGCTCTTGCAAGAACGACAGGGGTAAGTCCATAGCCACTTTATCCGACTACTACACTGATGAACTTGTTATAATGAAATGGGTAAGCCCATAGCCTCTGTATCCTACTACTACACTGATGGTCTTAAAATAACGACACGAGTAAGCCAATAGCCTCATTATCCGACTACTACACTGATCCTCGTGTAAAAACGACACGGGTAAGCCCATAGCCTATTTATCCTACTAATACAATGATACTCGTATAATAACGACACGGGTAAGATCATAGCCCCTTTATACTACTACTACTACACTGTTGCTCTTTTAATAACTACACGGATAAGCCGATAGCCTCTTTATCTTACAGCTACACTGATGCTCGTGTAAGAACGACACGGGTAAGCAAATAGCCTCTTTATCCTAGTAACACCCCGATGCTCGTGTAAGAACGACACGGGCAAGATCATAGCCCCTTTAACCTACTACTACACAGTTGCTCTCTTAATAACGACACAGGTAAGCCCATTGCCTCTTTATCTTACTACACCACTATTACTCTTGTAATCACGACACGGGTAAGCCTATAGCCTCTTTATCCTACTACTGCATTGATGATCGATCCTGCAATAACGTCAAGGTAAAGCCCATAGCCTCTTTATACTACTACTATACTGGTGTTATTGTAATAACGACACTGGTAAGCCCATGCCCTCTTTATCCTACTACTACACTGGTGCTCTTGTAATAACGACACTGGTAAGCCCATAGCCTCTTTATCCTACTACTAGACTGATGCTCTTCCAATAACACGGGTAAGCCAATAACATCTTTATCCTACTACTATACTGTTGCTCTTGTAATAACGGGACAGGCAAGCCCATAGCCTCTGTATCTTACTTCTACACTGTTGCTCTTGTAAAAACGACACGGGAAAGCCCATAACCTCTTCATCCTACTGCTACACTGTTGCTCTTGTAATAACGATACTGGTAAGCCCATATCCTCTTTATCCTACTAATACACTAGTGTTCTTGTAATAACGACACTGGTAAGCCCATAGCATCTGTCTCATACTACTACACTGCTACTCTTGTAATAACGACACGGGTAAGATAATAGCCTCTTTATTCTACTACTACACTAGTCCTCTTGTAAGAATGACAACGGTAAGCCCATAGCCTCTTTTACCTACGTCTGCACTGTTGCTCTTATAATAATGACACTGGTAAGCCAATAGCCTCTTTATACTACTACTACACTGGTGTTATTGTAAGAACGACACTGGTAAGAACATAGCCTCTTTATCCTACTACTACACTGTTGCTGTTGTAATAACGACACGGGTAATCTTATAGACTGTTGATACCACTACCACTATGCTGGTGCTCTTGTAAAAAGGACACTGGTAAGCCCATAGCCTCTGCATCCTACTACTAAACTGTTGCTCTAGTAATAACGACACGAGTAACCCCATAGCTTCTTTATCCTACTACTGCACTGGTGCTCTTGTAACAACCACACGGGTAAGACCATAGCCTCTTTATTCTACTACTCCACTGATGCTCTTGTAATAACGACACTGGTAAGCCCATGACCTCTGTACCATACTACTACATTGGTGCTCTTGTAATAACGACACGGGTAAGCCGATAACCACTTTATCCTACTACTACACTGATGCTCTTGTAAAAACGACAGTGGCAAGCCCATGACCTCTGTACCATACTACTACATTGGTGCTCTTGTAATAACGACACGGGTAAGCCGATAACCACTTTATCCTACTACTACACTGATGCTCTTATAATAACGACACGGGTAAACCCATATCTTCTTTATCCTCCTACACCACTGATGCTCTTGTAATAACGACAATGGTAAGCTCAATTCCTCTTTGTCCTACTACTACAATGATGCTCTTGTAATAACGACACGGGTAAGCTCATATCCTCTTTATCCTACTACTACATGGATGCTCTTGTAATAACGATATGAGTAAGATCATAGCCTCTTTCCTCTACAACTATACTGGTGCTCTTGTAATAAAGACACGGGTAAGCCCACAGCTTCTGTATCCTACTACTGCACTGTTGCTCTTGTAATAACGACACCTGTAAGGCCATAGCCTCTTTCTCCTCCTCCTTTACTGGTGCCCCTGCAATAAATACACGGATAAGTATACAGGATCTGTATTTTACTACTACACTGTTTCTTTTGTAATAACGACACGGGTAATCCCATAGCCTCTGTATCCTACTACTACACTGGTACTCTTGTAATAACGACACGGGTAAGATCATGGCCTCTTGAACCTACTACTATACTGTTGCTTCTTTAATAACGCCACGCGTAAGCCCACAGTCTCTTTATTCTACTACTACACTGATGCTGTTGTAATAACGATAACGGAAAGCCCAAGGCCTCTTTATCCTACTTCTTCACTGGTGCTCTTGTAATAAATGCAAAGGTAAGAATACAGACTATGTAACCTACCGCTACACTGTTGCTCTTGTAATAAGGACACGGGTAAGCCCATAGCCTCTTTATACTACTAATACACTGTTGCTTTGTGATAACGACACTGGAAAGCCCATAGCCTCTTTAAAGTACTACTACGATGGTGCTCTTGTCATACCGACACGGGTAAGTCCATAGTCTCTTTGTCCTACTACTACACTGATGCTATTGTAATAACAAACACGGGTAAGCCCATAGCCTCTTTATACTACTAATACACGGATGCTCTTGTAATAACAACACGGGTAAGCCCATAGTCTCTTAGTCCTACTTCTACACTGTTGCTCTTGTAATAACGACACTGGTAAGCCCATAGCCTCTGTATTCTAATACTAAACAGTTGCGCTTGTAATAACGACACCGGTAAGTCCATAGCCTCTTTATCCTACTACTACAATGATGCTCTTGTAATAACCACACTGGGAAGCAAATGCCGCTATATCCTACTACTACACTGTTGCTCTTGTAATAACGACACAGGTAAGCCCATAGCCTCTTTATCCTACTACTGCACTGGTGCTCTTGTAATAACGACACGGGTAAGACCATAGCCTCTTTTTCCTACTACTACACTGACGCTGTTTGTAAAAGCTCATGTCCTCTGTATCCTACTAATACACTGGTACTCTTGTAATCACGACACGGGTAAGCCGAGAGCCTCTTTATCCAACTTCTTCAATGTTGCTCTTGTAATAACGACACTGGTAAGCCCATATCATCTTTATACTACTACAACACTGGTGTTCTTGTAATAACGACACTGGTTAGCCCATAGCCTCTTTCTCATACTACTGCACACTTGCTCTTGTAATAACGACACGGGTAAGCCCAAAACCTCTGTATCCTTCTACTAAATTGCTTTTCTTGTAATAACGACACTGGTAAGCCCATAGCCTCTTCATACTACTACTACACTGTTAACCTTCTAAAAACGACACGGGTAAGCCAAAACTTCTGTATCCTACTACTACACTAGTGTTCTTGTAATAACGACACAGGTAAGCCCATAGCATCTTTCTACTACTACCACAAAGGTGCTCATGCAATAACGGCACTGGTAAGGTCATAGTCTCTTTATCCTACTACTACACTCTTGCTCTTGTAAGAACGACACGGGTAAGATCATAGCCACTTTATTCTACTACTACACTGGTGCGCTTGTAACATCGACACTGGAAGCCCACAGCCTCTGTATCCTACTACTACACTGTTGCTTATGTAATAACGACACGGGTAAGCCACAGCCTCTTTATACTGCAACTACATTGGTGCCCTTGTAATAACGACACTGACAAGCCCATAACCTCTTTATCCTACTTTTACCCTGTTGCTCTTGTAATAGCGACACTGGTAAGCCCATAGCCTCCTTATCCTACTACTACACTGTTGCTCTTGTAATAACGACACGGATAAGCCCATAGCCCCTTAATACCACTACTACACTGCTGCTCTTGTAAAAACGACACTGGTAAGCCCATAGTCTCTTTATCTTACTACTACACTCTTCCAATGTACAATGTAATAACGACAGGGGTAAGATCATAGCCTCTTTATTCTACTACTACACTGGTGCTCTTGTAATAACGACAATAGTAATCCCATAGCCTCTTTCTCCTACTTCTTCACTGGTACTCTTGTAAAAAATACACTGGTAAATATACAGGCTCTGTATCCTTCTGCTGCACTGTTGCTCTTGTAATAACGACACGGGTAAGCCCATAACCTCTCTATACTACTACTACACTGTTGCTCTTGTAATAACGACACTGGTAAACCCATTGCCTCTTTAAAGTACTATAAAGCTGGTGCTCTTGTAAAACCGACACGGGTAAGTCCATTGTCTCTTTGTCCTACTACTAAACTGTTGCTATAGTAATAACGACACGGGTAAGCCTAGAGCCTATTTTTCCTACTACTACACTGATGCTCTTGTAATAACGACACGGGTAAGTCCATAGCCTATATATCCACTATACTACACTGGGAAGTCCATGACCTCTATATCCTGCTATAACACTGGTGCTCTTGTAATAACGACACGGTTAAGCGGATAGCCTCTTTATCCTACTACTACACTGTTGCTCTTGCAATAACGACACACGTAAGCCAATAGCCTCTGTATCCTAATACTACACTGTTGCTCTTGTATTAACGATACTGGTAAGCCCACAGCCTCTTTATCCTGCTACTACACTGTTGCTCTTGTAATAACGACACGGGTAAGCCCACAGCCTCTGCATCCTACTACTGCACTGTTGCTCTTGTAATAACGACACAGGTAAGCCAATAGCCTCTTTATCCTACTACTGCACTGGTGCTCTTGTAATAACGATACGGGTAAGATTATAGCCTCTTTTTCTTACTACTATACTGGTGCTCTTGTAATAAAGACACGGCCAAGCCCATAGTCTCTTTATCCTACTACTACACTGATGCTCTTTTAGAAAGCCCATGGCCTCTGTATCCTACTACTACAATGGTGCTCTTGTAATAACGACACGGGTAAGCCGATAGCCTCTTTATCCTACTACTACACTCATGGTTTTGTAATAACGACACCGGTAAGCTCATAGCCTCTTTATTCTACATCTACACTGGTGCTCTTGTAATAACGACAATGGTAAGCCCATAGCCTCTGTCCCCTAGTACTACACTCTTGCTCTTGTAATAATGGCATAGGTAAGTCCATAGCCTCTTTATCCTACTACTACACTGATGCTAATGTAATAACGACACTGGTAAGCTCATATCCTCTTTATCCTACTATTACATAGATGCTAATGTAATAACGACACGGGTAAGATCATAGCATCTTTATTCTACTACTACACTGGTGCACTTGTAATAACTAAACTGGTAAACCCATAGCCTCTTTATCATACTTCCTCACTGTTGCTCTTGTAATAACGACACTGGTAAGCCCATACCCTCCTTATCATAGTACTACACTGTTGCTCTTTTAATAACGACACGACTAAGCCCAAAACCTCTGTATCCTACTACTACACTGGTGTTCTTGTAATAACGACACTGGTAAGCCCATAGCCTCTTAATACTACTACTATACTGTTGCTCCTGTAATAACGACACGGGGAATCTCAAAACCTCTTTTTCCAACTACTACACTGGTGTTCTTGTAATAAAGACACTGGTAAGCCCATAGCCTCTTTATTCTACTACTACAATAGTGCTCTTGTAATATCGACACGGGAAGCCCACAGCCTCTGTATCCTACTACTACACTGTTGCTTATGTAATAACGACACGGGAAAGCCCATAGCCTCTTTATGCTACTACTACACTGGTGCACTCGTAATAACGACACTGGTACGCCTATGGCCTCTTTATCCTACGAATACACAGTTGCTCTTGTATTAACGACACTGGTAAGCCCATAGCCTCTTTATCCTGCTACTACACTGTTGCTCTTGTAATAACGACTCGGGTAAGATCATAGCCTCTTTATTCTACTACGATACTGGTGCTGTTGTAATAACGATACGGGTAAGCCCATAGCCTCTGTATCCTACTACTACACTGGTGCTCTTGTAATAACGACACGGGTAAGCCGATAGCCTCTTTATCCTACTTCTTCACTGTTGCTCTTGTAATAACGACACTGGTAAGCCCATATCATCTTTATGCTACTACTACACTAGTGTTCTTGTAATAACGACACTGGTTAGCCCATAGCCTCTTTATCATACTACTACACTCTTGCTCTTGTAATAACGACACGGGTAAGCCCAAAATCTCTGTATCCTTCTACTAAACTGGTGTTCTTGTAATAACGGCACTTGTAAGCCCATAGCCTGTTCATACTACTACTACACTGTTGCTCTTGTAATAACGACACGGGTAAGCCAAAAACCTCTGTATCCTATTACTATACTTGTGGTCTTGTAATAACGACTCTGGTAAGCCCATAGCATCTTTATACTACGACTACAATGGTGCTCATGTAATAACGGCACTAGTAAGCTCATGGCCTCTTTATCCTACTGCTACTCTGTTGCTCCTGTAATAACGACACTGGTAAGCCCAAAACCTCATTATCCTACTTCTACACTGGTGCTCTTGTAATAACGACACTGGTAAGCCCATAGCCTCTTTATACTACTACTACGCTGGTGTTCTTGTAATAACGACACGGGTAAGCCCATAGTCTCTTAGTCCTACTACTACACTGATGCTCTTGTTATAACGACACGGGTAAGGTCATAGCCTCTTTATCCTACTACTACACAATACACTGAAAAAAATCTTATATTTTATCAATACTGCTTGACTTCATCTGTTTGACATATTTGTGGAGAAAATATCTGTACAGCCACAATGTATTTATATCCTTTCTTTCCACATACTGTATATCGACCTTACGTCTCCCTGCCAATGAGATTTAATGTATTGTACATACAACTGGTATGGTCTTAAACTAAGTAACAGAAAAAAGCGAAACCATCAAGCATCAAGTGTAGGAAACTTCAAGAAATATTTTATTTCTCTAGGAGTAAATTACAGTTTTGTGAATTAAATCCCAGATAGTCCAAAAGTTCTATCACTAGTCTAAAATATAGAGAGTTCCGAATGAATTTCATTTGTATTCCGAATGAATTGTATGCCTTGAATGTGTTGATGTACAAATTGTTCATAATGTGCCGATGTCCGTTCGGCGACATTATTAGCTGCACTAAAATCAAAGTTTTGCTAACCGAAATTTGTTTCTATTAATTTGATAATATGTTGCCAAAACAATATAGAAAGCGGGAAAGAGGAGTTATGTAACTAATATAAAAGCACTCATGTGTTTTATTTCGAGTCGGAAGAAGAACAAACAATTTGGATGTAGTTTATTGTTAAAGTTCGACCTCATAAAAGCTATTGATCTTTATATCCAAAGAGTTAATAATACAATATTTCCAAAAAGGTTTGAATACATTATATCCATAAAGGATATGTTTTTCTTTCCTACGTTAATATTGGATATATGTCTGTGGTACAAACAAAATGGTATTTTAACGAATGGCGAAGCCACAAGATTAAATATATCCGGTATTAACGTAGAGAGTTTTCGTTTTATTATATACCAAACTTGGTCCGGAACCTACGTTTACAGGATTAATCTAACTCTCGGCATAACATGCTCAATTCAACCACCTTTTCGTAAATTCACCTCACTTGTACAGGTTCATCATATAAATATACGTGACTTCATTAAAATGATTGTGTTGATGTAATATGTCGCAGTAAACTACATTTTTGCAATTCGTAAACTATATCTGATAGCAATGCAAGTCCGATTCAGAATGCTGCACAGAGGTAGTATCGCTGTTGTTAGTAAAACAAGGGCAAAACTTATGAGGGACGCGAACGGCGTATAGTCGAGTGTCTTACCAATTATCAAATTACATGACTTTAGTGTAAGGCAGTTTCTATGTACTTGTTTTAGCTCACAAAGTACTCGTTTTGTTGCTGCAGATACAAGATTTGTAGGCACACACGATCAAGCATCCCACTCCATGATAAAAAATATTATATTTTCACAGGTGGAAAATATAAGGATTTATTTTCCACATGTGAAAAGCTTGGAATGACCAGAAAATGTGGAACATACTTCGCCAGTAAGTTTATATATGTTGCATTTAAGTATGTAATACAAACAGTAATTAATAGGCAATATTCAAAGAGTTATTAATAAACTATATCCAATGAGTTTTTAATAAAATATATCCAAAGAGCTTTTAATAAACAATATCCAAAGAGTTTTTAATAAGCAATATCCGATGACTTATTAATAAACTATATCCAAAGAGTTATTAATAAACTATGTCCAAAGAGGTTTTAATAAACTATATCCAAAGAGTTATTAATAAACGATATCCAAAGAGTTTTTAATAAACTATATCCAAAGAGTTATTAATAAACTATATCCAAAGAGTTATTGATAAACTATATCCAATGAGTTATTAATAAACAATATCCAGAGTTTTCAATAAACAATATCCAATGACTTATTAATAAACTATATCCAAAGAGTTATTAATAAACTATATCCAAAGAGTTATTAATAAACTATATCCAAAGAGTTATTAATCAACTATATCCAAAGAGTTATTAATAAACTATATCCAAAGACTTTTTAATAAACAATATCCAATGGGTTATAATAAACTATATACAAAGAGTTATTAATAAACTATATCCAAAGAGTTATTACTAAATTATATCCAATGAGTTATTAATAAACTATATCCAAAGAGTTATTAATAAACTATATCCAAAGAGTTATTACTAAACTATATCCTATGAGTTATTGATAAACTATATCCAAACAGTTATTAATAAATTATTTCCAAAGAGTCATTAATAAGCGATATCCAAAGAGTTATTAATAAGCTATATCCAAAGAGTTATTAATAAACTATATCCAAAGAGTTACTGATAGGCAATATCCAAAGAGTTATTAATAAACTATATCCAATAAGTTATTAATAAACTATATCCAAGCAGTTATTAATAAATTATATCCAAAGAGTCATTAATAAGCTATATCCAAAGAGTCATTAATAAACTATATCCAAAGAGTTATTAATAAGCTATATCCAAAGAGTTATTAATAAACTATATCCAAAGAGTTATTGATAGGCAATATCCAAAGAGTTATTTATTTAATAAATTCAAAGACGTACATATGCGTCTTTTCATTCTACCGAATCACGTTTATAGTTTTGTATATGAAAACTGCAAACACTAAAACCAGCAAAAGTACTAAACTGAGAGTACATCTGAATAATTTCAAATAATTAACAATCAATTAATATTAATAATATTTATGACATCGCAATTAACGGTGACTATTTTTCTAATGAAATACAATATCCAACTTCTCTTAAGGAAATATTGCTTTACTTTTGTTGAACCTGCATATAAGAAAACAATAAACAATGGATGTGTGTTGTATTGTTCATCGAAGCACATGTAGATATATTTACTAACACAAAGACAAATAAGTAGATAAACAGGTAGATGGGTAGATTATTTTTTTAAATTATTTTCCCTTCTTAATTTCAGTATTATTAGACTGCATTGGCTTCTTGGTTTTGCATTTGAATATGGTGAGGAAAATTAATTTCTCTAATATTAGTACTTCGCGATTTCTGACCTTCGGGACGGTCGCTACACATTTGTCTTCTTGCTCACGTTTTTCGCCACCGCCGCCATTATTTTGTGGGGGAGCTGGCAGGGTGGTTTGAATTTTGCTCCTAGTTTACTTTTGGCTTTACTATGACAGGTAAGACAATATGCCAAAATAGTCAATTCCTCAAATAGAATGCGATTATACTTTGTGACCTAATTCAAGAATGTTCTTATAACTCACATACTTAAATAATTAATGTTTGCTTCTTTGTTGTTTACTTGACTCTCAATCAAGGCCAGAAACTAAGTCAAAAAATAGAAACAAATGTTTCTGTTATTAGGCATTTATGGAAAGATTCAGGTCAAACTGAATTTTCTGGAAAATATCATATTCCTCGTAAACAAAATTACATTACATTGACATGTAAAGAAAATAAAAGGATTCCGAAACCCACAAACAATCAAATCAAATCAAACACAAATTAAATTAAATATAAATTAAATCAAATATACGTAACACTGCCTTTTTTATCGGCTTTCAATCTAAGCCCTCTCAGCCAGTTCAAAATATCGGCAGAAGTACTTGAAGGCAATCAAACTCGCAGCTGAGGTACACAGCTAGTACTTTTGTATCTTCGATTGAAAAATTTAATTTCTTTTATAAATTATTGTTATACTTTATCACGTTTGTTATTTCTATGGATTATAGCTCATACATGCAAATCTAATCAAATCTTGCCAAGTGAGGATAATTTTGGAACAAGTGAAAAGTATGTTGGAACAAGTTATTTTTCTGAAACCACTTGTCCAGGTTAAGTGGGTGAAAACAACATTTCATCAGCCCTGTTTATGGTGCGGCATCGTTTTTCAAAAACAAAATAATGCTGATTATAGTAAAAACTTACAGTAATTCGAGCGTGTTTTCAAGATGGAGTTGTTGTACTGGAAACAGAAGAGTGTGTGCCCCTAAGTTTACTGAAAGCTAATGTTTCGCGAAAGAAAGTAATATCAAGATATTTTGGCTGCTTTTTCATTTGTTTGAAAGGAATGAAGGTGAACTGAGTATGCGTGACCGAAATATAGCGTTCTGGTGTTATCTCAACCTGACGCTTGTTATGGATGCATTATCTCCAGATCATCACTTGGATAACACTGAGGTCCCAGTCTGACACGTCGGTTCAAAACTTTTATACAAGAAAAGACAAAAACACATATGCGGCTAACCGTGGATCTATTAACGCCTTCGGGGATTCAGCTTAATAAAAGCAAAATTTTGTGATTGTGTCAAAACGGGGTACCTTTATATGTGCCTTATAAACGTAACATTCACGATTTTCATATGTCTACACCTAGTTCCGCATGTTTTGAAAAGACAGCCAAACGACAATAGCAAGAGGCAACCGGATTGAGATCACTTTATGCAAACACGTTGACAAAATATTATGCTTATGATAACATAAAGCCACTACTAACAAGACGGAACAATTCCGCATGATTGTGACGTAGAAGTGTGGGAATGAATACATAACGCTGTTCAAAATATCGAAATGTAGGCAGGAATTTTGCATCCTTTATATATGACCTTCGTACAATTTTTCAACGGTATCACGTTTAAAAGGCATCATTTAAACACCAACTGAATTGGGGTCAATTGTTAGCATGAGCCTCGATGTTGTGGATGTTATGACTGCGTCAAGCATTAATTGTTCACAACATATGAACTTTGGTTGTAAAGTTGAGTCAAATCTTTCATTTTTCTTTATGATTCTGGAACTACATTTTACCGCCATCAGGTAACGCCTGGAGCAATAATAATTCCACAACTGTCTTTTGAAATGCAAAAAGACATTTTAAACTTACTTCACTACGGAGTTACAAGAGTGAAAAATGATGATACGAAAATCAAATCAAATCGCTATACATACAACAAACAACCATATTTTAGCGTATTACAGTTTTTTGTCTTTGTCCTTTAATATACTCCACAGCTTAGCAGCTGAGTTGAAATGTGACTTAAATCGCAAAAGATGGATTTTCCCATTACAAAATAACAACACAATATTGTCCTAGAGATTATTAACGAAACAGACACTCGTCTCCAGGGGCAGATTAAGGCTCACTGGTGCTCTAAGCACTGACAAATCTTGGTGGCCCCCTCATTTCCACGTACACCTGGGAAGATAACCCTAGGGTGCACCATGATCAAGAAACGGAACATTATGATCAATTTGCACTAGTTTTATCAATTTTTTTTACAAATCTTCATTCTTTTTTTAGTTTTTACCCTTTTCTCAACTTTGTGGTGCCCCCTTTGGCCCTGGTGCCCTAAGCACGTGCTTAGTCTGCTTAATGGTTAATACGCCCCTGCTCGTCTCATACCATTTGCTATGATTTCAAATGAAGTGGAGTGGTTCACATCGTTATTCTGCCTTTGGGCGATAATAGTCTGGCCGAGAATAAGCATATCTGACAGGGAGACTGGAGCTGCAATCAATATCAGATGTGACTTTATGTATATAGGTTTTCGAGTTTTGAACCTTCATGGTTCATGGTTCGATACCCTGTAAGTTCTCAAAAATACCAAATAGTTCTTAGAAATTGTGATACTCTCATGATAAGATGACGTTAATACAAAAAAAAAAGTTCTATGACCAAATAGTCATAAACATTGATGATTCGTAGCTTTTAGCTTTCAGTACTAAATTTGTACAAATTACTACAATAAATATTACTTAATGACTTGTTTATGCTTGTTTTTGTTTTTGCTGTTTGTAAATGAAGCATCAATCTCTTATTTTTTTTCAAACAATGCTACTCCTCTCTTTTCTCTCCTATTTTCTCTTTATTTCATGTATCAACATCGAGCCATCTTGGGTCCATCCATCCATGTATCCATCTAAATATCAGTTAACCTATCAACACGGCTGCCTTTGATTCGTCATCACTACGTCCGGCAGCAGCGTTAGGGTCCATTACTTAAGAAAACTTTAACAGGATGTTCGTCTAGCTTAGGAATATGAAATGATAATCCTTTGGCGTTTTATGTAAATTTTGTAGAAACATGAGCCTAATACGATCTCGATGTTGATGTTGTTGATATAATCGTACTTTATTATCACAATATGAATCAGGTCAAAATGACGTACATTAGCCCTCTTAAATCAATCATGATACAAGTATATTTCAACGTGACGACAATGACTGATAATGTCAACTGACTGGGGAAAGAGAGAGAGAGAGAGAGAGAGAGGGTGGGGCATAATCACAGCTTCTGGTGTCGGCTTTGTATTTGCACACATGTTGTTGAATTCTAAATTTGTTTTTCGTTTGCATAGCCACAAAGCAGTAAATCTAAGAGAACAGTTGGATGTGGCACTAAGAGTAAGTTTCTCATCAACTCAGTTCATTCTCTACTATTTTTGGGGCAGGACGTGAGAAATGCGTGTTAGTTTCAACCCTGGCTCAGGAACAAAAAGGGGTGTCAGCAAGTTGAACACGGGTATGGTCAGCTGTAACGAGCTTACATTATGTCGTCATCCAGTATGCATAATATCTAGGATTTGATGACTAAAGCTGTGCATTTCACTAGATACATTATCTGGACATAAACACTTTTTCAAAGCACTGGCAAGACAGTTTTCTACAGATTTATTTTATAAACTACTTGTAGGTCTATGTTACGAATTTCGCCATCTCTTAGCGGTCTTTGTGAAAATGTTTAATAAAGCCATGTTTCATGTTTACTTTTCTCGTTGCACAGAAAAAGACATAAAAAGCAAAGAATTTAGAGTCTTTAATGTCATAATTTGTGTGAATAACTTTGTGTACACTTTTCTGAGTTAAAATTGAATCATCTTTTAGGTATTAACGGTAGATTTTCGATAAACTTTTTCACACGTGCCACAAAAATTAACTACTTTTCAGTTATTTCTGGACAGTAAGATGTAGTCCATATGACGATAAAGCTAACAATATGGTAACAACAAAAAAAAATTAAACAACGATCTCTTTTCTAAAAAAGTCCATTTGATATTTTACCTTCCGGATTGGCACCACATGAGTGAGTCCTATGTTTTATATGGCTTATTTTTTGAACTTTCGATTGATTTAAAATGAGTTTCTGTCATTCAAATAAGCATGTTCACTGTGATTCTTGAATGATTTTCAAATGCTCTCTTGACTTCAAAAATTATAATGTGTGATTTGAAATTTTAATGTAGCTTTCACAATTGTCCAGTCATATCGCTACGATGTCTGCAGTGTGGCAGTTTATAGAAATGTCTTGCACTGGGGCATCATGCCGTAGACATGTAGCATAATATCTCACCAAGTCACATTATCCTGACACCAGGCCATCCAGTCCTAAATTAACCTCTTAATGCTGAGTGCTAAGCGAGGCAGCTGCTAGCACAATCATTATGTCTTTGGTTTGACTCGGCCGGGGTTCGAACCCGCGACCTCCCGCATCCGAGGCGGAGGCCCTAACCAGTTAAGCTACTGGTGAAAATTATCGACAATTAAATACAGAAGAAAGTTTATTGGCTCGTAGTTTTCATAAATCTTTTAAATAGTTTGCTTTGTCGGACGATCTTTTCTAAGCGTTCCACCCTAATACCCGACAAAATTCCCATACGACTTTTTAAGTTTGGGTAAGGTATTCATCTGAAATGTTTGATATATTATTTTAATCTATGTTATAAAACAATTCAGTCATATAAACGTGAACCGATTGGAGATTAGCTGATAGTTTATTTTTACAGATACATTCGGTACTCATTGTTTTAAGTATGACAAACATTCAACTGCAGGTGCTTTATGAAAGAGGGGCTGGGTCTTCTTATTAAATGCAACATGGGGATACTATTGCTAATGCTTATCAAAATCATTGCAACAAGTCTTTAAAAAAATTAATAAATGATAAAACAGTAGTACTCCCTCTAGTTCGACCATTTTCTTAATTTATTTTTCATATCGTTAGAATAACATAATTTTATATTTGCCCGAAATTTACCGATTACAGTTTACGTCACTATCGTACGACCTACCGATGTTTGACCTAAAATGTCACTATCGACAAATGACAAAGCTGTTTTTAAGATGTATAACCACATAGTCTTTAACAGATGTTTGTATACATGGGAAGAGTCATATTACAAATACGTATTCCGTTTTATTGACGTAAGAAGAGCATTTGGTTTCATTTGAATTTGAGAACAAACAGTTTGGGAATATAATATAGTGGCACGAGACTTTCATTTGAAAACAAATGAAAGTACAGTTTATTTAGGGAATTTATCTGCTGTAACTTAATGGTAAAGAGTACATTTTGTTTCAGACAGAAACAGATTTTCAACTTCAAAAACGTAAATAAATTATAAATGTTTAATTAAAATTTTACTAAATCCAGTTTTGCAGCCACAAGTATTTCTTCTGCATACAATTTTTTTTAACGTTAATCGCAAACCCAGTATTCGCATTTGGTTTGAAAACATTTTATGCACTTCACAAATGTCATATTTAAAAGTGATAAAATTATAAATATGGGATCGGTTAATAACTGCAAGGCAATAAAGTGCAAATCTAACTCAACTGGAAATCTTACGCTAAACGTTTAAGGACTAATAGATATTGTTTCTAAATGGAGATTTGAGAGACATTTCTGCGTTCTGCGGTGTTTTTTTATATTTTGTGGAACCTTTTCAATGTACCAGTGAGACTGAATCACATTAATTGTATAATTAAGAGTAGTGACCGTCCCTCGCGGGGGGGGGGGGGGGGCAGAAAGCACACAAAAGTAGATAGATACAATACGTGTGATCTTTAGAGACTTGAACACTGGTCTGCATTCAATGCAGTTTGGAGAGTTTTATACTATTGCTCTGTAAATTTGAAGAAAATAGAAGAAGAGAACAAAAATATTCTTTTGAAAGGATGTATGTGTATCTGCTACTGTCACAGTCGAAGGAAAGCGTGCAATTTAATTGATTCATAAACAGCTTCAATCAAAACACCTTTAAAGATATGTGTTTCTTGTGATCCGCAGTAGCTCAGTTGCTAGAGCGTTCGATTCTTAATACGAGGGTCGAGGATTCAATAGCTGCCAAGGACAACAGTCCAGGTCGGCTGCTTCAGAGTGAGATTCTAGCTCATATATCCTTGCCATGATATAACCAATAATGCGTTGAAATTTATTCGTTAAATATGTATAAAGCACAAAATCAATTTAATTTATCATCATTCAATTGGTTCAAAATTGTGAGTGACGTATTTATTTAATATTAAGATAAAGAATGTAGCCGTATGTTGCAGATTAAAAGGACCAACTGTACTAAAAAGAGTCCTTTAAAAATCAACTAATGCCATAAATAGCCCCTAAATGGATTGATTTCAGTTATTTGGTCTGTACCCAATTGGTAGAGCCACCAGAACATATGATGTAACATTGCCTTTCCCTGGATTGTCGTAGGTTCCGGCATTGTTAAATTCATTTTTGTTTTATATATATATTGTAACACACAAGGGGTCTTACTACCGATTGAATCAAATGTGTGATTTGTGTGTGTGATTTAGATTTTTAACGTAGCTTTAACAAGTTTTCGGTCATATCGCTACGATGTCTGTAGTGTAGCAGTTTATCTTGACACCAGGGCGACCAGTCCTAACACTAACCTCTGAATGCTGAGCGTCAAGCGAGGGAGCTGTTAGTACTATTTTTGTAAGTCTTTGGTATGACTCTGCCGGGGATCGAACCCACAACCTCCCTCATCAGAGGCGGACGCCCTAACCACTAGGCCACAGGAGCGGTGTGAATCAAATAATATCTGCGTGATGTATGGCTTGATGTTGATGTTTCCCATATTTCCATGGATCTCAAGACAACAGTCTTTGCCAAATAAAGTGTTTTAAAACCCAGGTATATGACCCTTCATCAAAGACCGCCATTTCAGGAGATTCTAATTTTCCACTTCCATGGTTGCGTCGCATTTGTATGACTCAAGAGGATATATTTCTAAGATACTGAGCGACATTTCACGCCAAATACTAAAGAATAAAGAAAACAAATGGACAAACATGACCAGAGCACGTAATATGCTTTTGAAGCTAAACACTAGTGCGTGACAGTATCCTTAGAACTTCTTATGCCACAAAACTAGGGACGGTCCATTTTACAAAACTAAAACATGCTACCATCAAGTCACGAGAATACTGTATATTGTGACGTCTGCCTGCTCCTAGTAAATGATCAATTACTTGGTCTGAGAAATATCTCCGCAGCACTGACCCTCCATAATCAAAATGACTTAAATCTAACAAAGCTTTTAAAGGAGATGTAAATATAAATATAAAAAGTGTCCATACACTATCATATTCACACCATCTTTTAAATGAATCTTTCATCGTTGTAGCGAGGGAGTCCTATTTTATGTAACGTGATCGCACTTAACATGTGTAAGTCTGATCTGAAAGAATGATTTTTGACACATTTGTGTCTCAAATAACTTAGCGTCATACGAGACAACATTTTGAATAGCATTCTTTGTTATACATTTGGCACGTTTTTATTTAATCAAGCAACTTTATCAAATATATTTTACTTCTTACTGCGACTATCTCTGCCACGTGCTCTTCCAGTATGTATTACTGCTATTCTCTTCACCTGTGTTACCTTTGCTCTTCGTTAATTTCTTTCTCTGCTCCATTAATTTCTCTACTATCGCTTCAAGTTACTTGATTTAGTTGTATTGTCGACCTCAGCTTCTTCACGCGTGATCTCGGACTCATCGTTACTATTGCAAGCTAAGCTTACAGGCTTTTTCCTTACACCAGTATTCAAGAAAGATTCGCATTCCACCTTGGTGATCTTTACTTCCTGCAGGCTGCTAGGAAGAGTGCGCCAGATTTCAAGCCTCAGATCTTTATCCTCAATGGTTCAAAATCAATGGTCTTCTGTGAGTCGATTGAGAATATTAGATGGACAGTCGGGATTTGCCAGCAGGCAAGTTTGTATGGTTTCCGTGGTTATGAAACCGGTTGTCGTTTCTTTTGAAATGGCTTCTACATTGTACCTTGTAGTATTTACCTTTGGTTTAAGGAAGGTTTTAATGTCCCAAATTCGATTTAATATGGCTGAACTTAAAGGTCTGATGCGCATGTAAGCATATGTTGGAACAATGATGTACTATCCTAAATCTCTCCAAATAGTGTTGCACACGTTTCGGCGATAGTCGTTTTAATTTACAATCTGCTAGAAAAGCACCAGTGGTAAAGTTTGGTCAATACGACTCCCAACAATTTCCCCAAAGAGTTCGAGATTATTAAAACATAAGCATGATCTGACGAAATATTTGTATATTTTTAATTTTTTACTTAACCAACGCTTAAGCAGTTTTAAACGAACTGACTCAAATTTCCAAATATCATCACAACTTACCGCTTGCGTATATTCATCCATGGCATTCACAAGTCAGTTATCTCCTGCTTCACGGCTAGCGTGGGTACGTGGGAAAGCCTGCCAGTAGCTTCTCGTGGGTCGGTGGTTCTTCCCTGGGTTTTCCAGGGTTCTTCCTCCACCAGTTATACTGGCCGCCATGTATAGCCTATCTTGTGCTGGAAAATGGCGTTAAACCTTGAACAACAACAAAAATCTCCTTCTTCAATGGCGGCACAGAAACAAGGCCGCAAATTTCACTTTTATTTTATAATTTTCCTAGAAATTCAAATAACAATCTGTTTTACCAGTATTAAGAGTACAGTTGATTTACTGCCATCAGTAGTGTTATTTTTCATTTAGAAGGGTTAAGGAATAAAATCTTGAAAAGCGTTAGTTTGTCTTCAAACATCTTTCAAAATAAATAATGACAAATAGTTCAAGAATTTATTATTTGACATTATAAGCAAATATAATTTTTCATATCAATCGTCGTGTGGAGTTATTCTCTCTTGTATTTTGTTTTTTTCTTCGTGTAGAAAATGCAATTATTTTTCTTAATTCATTGACAATATTTTAAAGTCCAGATATTATAAATTTGCCTTTGTCTTCTGATACGAGTCAGCCAGTGACATAACCTTCAAGCATTTGTTTAATTTTTTTAAAAATTTAGTTGTGTATTTATCTTTTTATATTATTGAGTTCAAGTAATGTAATTATTCAGTATTTATTTGTTTATTTATTGTGTTCAAGTAGTGTAATTAATAAATATTTATGTCCAGAAATACAACACGGTGTTCATTTTACAACCTTTTTGTATATATATTGTATTTGACGGTTGTCCAAAGTCTAAGTTAATGGTCTACTTTACCAGAGACCTATATTCCGTAAACAAGAGGTAGCTAATAGTTCTCTATGATTATAGATTACATATTCATATCATTATTAATTGTAAACGTTTACTTCAGATAAAGATGACGTTTTGATCCTGAGCTTAGAAAGTTTCAGGAAATAAATTTTCCATTAACTTGAGAGACTATTTCCAGAAAATGATAATTGCTACCTAATTCAAGTGGAGGGTATATAAACTTCTTTATTTAAGGATTTTAAGGATTATTCATTCTTGCCTTAACATCCACAGCGTAATCAGACCTACTGTTATGTTCAGTTTTTAAGTTGGATCGATTTATTTATTCATTGTCAAAATCCGAGCCATTGGTACATTAGCACGTTTGAGACTACAGGCACATTAACAAATTTAATATTCGAATTTATTTGTAACACCACTTAAATGCAATTGGAATTTCGTACATTTGACTTGTGAGAGACCTGTTAGGACTATTTGGGATTTAATTCACATTACTGTATGCTATATGTTCTTTATAAATGTTTAACCTTGTATTCTATGGCAATAAATTATTTGTTAAATTTTATCAACCGTGGCTAGTTTCGCCCCTTTTCGGTTACTTAGTTTAAGACAATCGAATCGTAACAATTGAAAAATCCTAATGTGAGAATAGTACAGAATTAGGTCAATGACGAAAAAAAATCATTCCTTCACAGATCTTTAATTAAATACGTATTAGATGATACAAAGGTTTAAGTCTGAGATTTGAACTTATACCTTGCAGATGAAGATTCCTCTTTAATACGATACCGGTTTAATCTCGTTTGCCGATCTAGCCTTCGATACAGATGCTTAAGTTCGATATCAGTATCGCACACCTGGCTGAAACTCTTTAGGATTATCCAATGACGTCGGCGGGTCTATGCTTCAAATCGAATGAAAACAAGTGTCAGAATGTCAGTTTATTTGTAATTCCAATCAGACATTATGCCTAAAATATTTCAAAAGCCTGAAGGAGAAAGGGGGTGTATGTAATAAATCCAATCAGCTAAAATATATGTAAAGCCTCAAGGAGAAAGTGGATTATGTAATAAATGAAAATGGCGTTTTGGGAGCAAGATCTTGTTTAATGGGGTATGAACATTTGGCACACCTCGTTGCTCTTCTACAAAGGTTTATCTCCGATATGCATCAGTAGTGTGATACATCGTAAGGAAACAATCGCCTAAAAATGATGGAGAGCTCAGCCATACATTAAAGTAGACCATGCAGAGTATACTTATGCATAAACCAGTAAGATGGCTTTATAGAATCACTTGTACAAATTCAGTTAAAGAAAGTTCGCAGGGAGTTCATGATAAAGATAAACTAAGGAATGTTTCCGTCAAGAAAATGTATTTTGAAGTCATTCAATGAATAGGGCACAATGATATGTAATGACCGGTACTGTAATACTTTTGAAGTGTTTCTCTAGCTATTGGCCGAAAGGTCATAGCGTTTTCTGATTGAGGATATCAAAGAAGCCCTACTCTATAGCATGCCTGTCCCATTTGGCCGTTAAGAACAAAACACATATGACAACAAGTATAAATATTTAAAAGGAAGTGTTATCCGTGAAAATAGGCCAATCAGAAGGAGGCAACGACCCAGTTTTATGACTGGCCTCAGTCTGCGGTGTCTGAGTGTCGTGGTTGGCCAGTGTGGGTATGTGAGAAAGCTTGCCAATAGCTTTCAGTGAGTTGTTGGTTATTACCGGGTTTTCTCTGGGTTCTTTCCGATACCACTGATAATGGATGCCATGTTTAGTCTATCGTGTTCTGAAAAAAAAAGACCACCACAAAAACAAAACAAAATAATACAAAACATAACAAATGCGTGAAACTCACAGCAACAATTTTAGGATCTGTACTCGGGAATTTTGTGCCTGCGTGTCAGTAATATGCCCCAGTAATATCATGAATGAACTTAGTTATCTCCGGTTCGCATAATTTCAACAAATCTTCCTCTTGTTCATACGACTGGTTTTAACCAATTCTGCTGTTCTCTTCTTAGGGCGTACTGTAAGGTAAATATCTTGCACATAGAGAGCAAACTGTAAAACATAAAAGCAAGTTAACAGTGTGTATGCATGAGATTATAGTATTTGTTTCCCCACAATAAGAATATTTTCTTTATTTTCCACTTGTCTTCACTGTTACAAGCTTAAACAGCTGAAATAACACGATGCCCATTCTCCGTATTTCAAAACAACATCACATCAAAATATCTCTGCCATCGTTTCAGTAGCTAAGCTAAGGATTTTTCCGAAACATTTTGATGAATGCAGCATATATAATTTACTCAGCTGAAAAAGTAAGTCGATGCGAGAAAAAAAGAATGCATTGCGAACAAGATAATACTTAATAGTAAATTTGCAACACAAAGCCAATGAGTGTCATAAAAATAAGTATGTATCTAACTGTATTTATAATGTACAATGTAATCTGCGAGACTCAGGTAGTTGCTCAAATTATTCTATCAAATATTTATTTATGAAACAAAACACACACAAATATCACAATCGCAAAATAATGAATCTGTGATGGATAATATCACTATTGCAAAATAATGAATCTGTGATGGATAATATCACTATTGCAAAATAATCAATCTTTGATAGATAATATCACGATTGCAAAATAATCAATCTGTGATGGATAATATCACGATTGCAAATAATCAATCTGTGATGGATAATATCACTATTGCAAAATAATGAATCTGTGATGGATAATATCACGATTGCAAAATAATGAATCTGTGATGGATAATATCACGATTGCAAAATAATGAATCTGTCATGGATAATATCACTATTGCAAAATAATGAATCTGTGATGGATAATATCACTATTGCAAAATAATCAATATGTGATGGATAATATCACTATTGCAAAATAATCAATCTGCGATGGATAATATCACGATTGCAAAATAATGAATCTATGATGGATAATATCACGATTGCAAAATAATCAATCTGTGTATGGTAATTTTAGTTTGCTTCAACGCATAGCAATCAAATAACCGATCTTCTCTCCCAGAAATCTATTTGTCTTTTCTTAGGTTTCGCTTTGTCAGTTTCTTTGCAACCCTTTATCATTCTAGTTCTCACGTTCAAAATGTATGTATGTATGTATGTATGTATGTATGTATGTATGTATGTATGTATGCATGCATGCATGCATGTATGTATGTGTGCATGTATGTATGTATGTATGCATGCATGCATGTATGTATGTATGTATGTATGTATGTATGTATGTATGTATGTATGTATGTATGTATGTATGTATGTATGTATGTATGTATGTATGTATGTTTTAACCTGTCTACAGTGATTGTAGTTTTCCGATATTTGCTGAGAAAGGGTGAATAGGGCTTCACATTTGTTTAAAATTGTTGAAGTATTTCATAATCATCGACGATTAAATTTTGCATCATCATGTTAACAGACGGTACCGTGATGACCATCGGCTGATGCTCGTTTATGTAGATTCAGGAAACACAAGTATTGCGTTATCTCGCTTTCCGTTTAGGAATGAAAGGATTTTATTTCTGTTTTTGTCTTCTTTTGTAAGCCGATTTGACTTCACGAAATATTCACTGCTTGTAAGTCTTTCGACATTGTATATCTAGTTGCCACTAGGTAGTTTCACCTCGACCTCTGTTATTAACTGACAGAAATTAAATAAGTTTGAAAGACCATATCATATAGCACAGGTGACACTAAAGGAATTTGATAATGGACGTCAATAGGTAAAATTACAAAGACTACACGAACGCAATATAACAACGGGTTTTTAATTCAGAATTGTGCGACATACGTCATGCAGAGCCGAGGAAAATTTGAAGAATTAATACAGGGTAATTCAAAAATGTAGTTTTTCAATGCGATATGTATTTCATTTGCTTCGATAAAATGATGATGTTGTCTCTATTTGGGTCTGTATTTAGCTTGAATAAAAATATTTAAAAAAACGAATAATGTAAAATGCATTTTTATATACTTCCATATAAAGTACAAAACAGCTCATTGCATTAGTTGGAACTGTAGTCTCGTGGTGAAAAAATATCATTACGCCCGACTAGAAACATATCATTGTTTCATTTTCCAAACTGCAACATATGTGTGGCGTTTAAAGAAACAAAAGCACTTTGAATGCATATCCAGCTGTAGCAAATAGAATAGAGTGCCTTGTCCAATAACCTTGAGATTATTTTATCCACGTTGATTCGATGGTGAGAATCAAGCTCGCAAAATTCTGCTTACGAGGTCAACGTCTTAACCACTGAGCCTCCAGGATCCCCATGTAAGAGTTAGCCAATCTAACGATAACGGCACTCAGCATTCACTCAAAGAAGCATTCATAATAGCGTTATTTTGTGCATGGCTCTCTATATTATTCATCGGTTTTAGTTCCAGTCTGGTTAACTTGTCTTTTTAATAGCTGTACGCCCTCATTGCCTTACCGTCCCTGGCAACAGCTGTACGCCCTCATTGCGTCACCGTGCCATGCAACAGCTAAATGCCGTCACTGAGTCACCGTCCCAGGCATTATTAATAAAAATGCAGTCCACATCCACAGGGGAAACGAGCACAGATTCAGAAGTGTGTAAAATCTGAAATGTATTGAGTGTAGTCTGATTAAGCATTAATAAAGAGTGATGGTAAGGAAAACATAGATCAATAACATTATTGTGTGACGCTATGGAAATTGGTTTTCTTACCCTCACGGGCGCAATATATTGAGCTTCACAAAGGAAGTGTTTTTCGTTGCGTGGCATGTTGATTTTTGCCTTGAATGTTGACCTTTTATAATCAAAATTTTACTTTAATAGATTCTTTTTTCCTTCAGATATTTGTATTTTCTTGTAAGTACTTTCGAAAGTAAACCATTATAGTAACCGAATATAGAAAACCTGACGCGAACGCACTTTTAAACCGCGTATGAATGTAAATAACCTTTTGTCTATTCTTGGTTATTCACTTCTAAGAACAGTGTTGTGTTTAGGAAACATCATAATATAGCTAATGCTACATGGAATTAACTTCTTTTGAAAAATTGCTTACGGGTTTGATGGCCAAAGCGATTGCAAATATTGATTTCGATGGAAATAATTTTGAACGGCTGTGACATCATAAGAATAATACGAGAAGGATGAATATTAGCAAAACTAAAATTATAGAGTGACCAAATACGAAACTCTCATGCGAATCTAAAATCGTGACACAATGACTATTCAGTGATGCATCTCTTTATAATTATGGCTGTATTTTGAATAAATAATAAATATTCGATCATAAAATGTGTATAAGGTAAGCAAAAATATTGCACTATGAAAACTTTTCAGCGAATGAACCGTACCTTCGAAAATATGTTACACAAGTTATGATCGGTTACAGTGATAGACAAAAAGTTTACCAGTCCTTTGAAATCAGAGATAATTATAATTGCTGACGCACTGCAATGGAAATATTATATTCTTTTAATATATACCATTTTTATCAAAACAAAAGTGATAAAAACAAAACGTATTATCAAGCATAGTCCCATTGCCATTAGATTACTTTAGTTTTATTTTGTTTCACAATATCTAAATATGAAACCAAATTATGAACTAAACATTTTGTGGGCAATAAAATAATGATGAACCATAATCTTTATCATCTTTGTATTTTTCATTTGTCAAGTCAAGTTCGTCGAATGCGCTAGCCATTTAAAGGAAAGTTTAATCACTTGTGATAACTGACAGTAATGGTATCCACAAAACGTCAAGTTGCACAGTCTCAGCCATACTTGTAATGTCCTTTAATTCATATTAACATGAATATATAATATTTTAAAACCTCTATCGGCTCCGCCAAATCTCACAAGTTGCTCCTCGTTTAATTCGATCTGTAAACCATCAGGTGTTGTGAAATGTACAGGGTTCAAACCAGAGTTTGGAAAAGTCTTTCCAGAAGCAATATTGGATCTTCCCAAATTTTGTATTTTGCAGTTATCGTTAAAACTGACTACTAAATTTCCTTTCATTATATCACCATTTCTTTCTAATAAACTGCTTTTAACAGTAACGTGTTTAGCAATTAATTTTATTATTCCTTGTCATCTTTTTGAAACTGATTATCCGTGAAAGTAGTTGTAACGGTGTTGATAATTTTATTAATACATTCTTTAATAACGGCGTCTCTGGTACTACAGATTGTCCTAATTTAAATCTAAACTGTATTCATATTTAAATTTTACAGCATTTCGATAAACGGGGTTGTAGGTGTATCACATGATGAACGTAAATATCTAATTCATTTGTAATTATTATGACTTTATTCCTCCTTGTATATTTAGAAGAGCTGACCACAGCGAAATATTTAGTATTTTTCAACTTACCGCAATACATATTACGGCATACTGCAATTATATTAGAGACCAACAATTTAACGTTCTGCGGCAGGGGCCTAAACCTTTTCTTCGATTAATTTCCGCCTGTCAACAACTGGAAAAAATATATTGCGCTGATTTATATCAAAATGAACACCTTATTTTATATCCATGACATTATTAGAAAAAGTTTAATAATCTTGAAATAAAAGAAAAGAAAATATATAGACGCAAAAGAAAATCACAGCCCTTTCGCCACCATCCCGATAATTAAATGACCAGTACCTTACAGTAGATGAATTTTGATATGTGTTTGTTAATTGTTGTACAAGTTGCAAGCAAAAGCTGTAATTACCGGGTAATGTTTAAGCTTACACTATAGCTGATACTGTGTAGGACATCGTACTTTATTGGATAGCCCACTTGGTAAAAATATGAAATGTTGACACTTAAGCTTGCAATTTGACAACTGCACCATTTATATAATAGGCAGGAACACTTACAGTCTTATGTCTGTACCGGGCAAGATGTTCATCAGAGGAGGACGGTAAACATTAAACAAACATACTTGTAAAACGAGAAAATATTTAGTGAACTTGAGAAATTACTCTTAGTTCTGACAGAAAACAAGTTCGCTCATGATAATCGTAGGGTGATATGCAGTCTTACAAAAGAAATGAATAAATTTAACACATTCACAGATACTAGTAAATAACTAAAACATTACACTTTTTTCTAATCTGAATTTTTCTGAAAGTTAAATTTTGTCCAAATCTGTATAGTAATTCGTTTGGCCATCGCCTTGTTATACGTGACAGGTGTCAAAGATGAGATTAAAGGATTTTAAATAGAATTATATTTGTCATCATCGATTTGCCAAAAGAGGTACTGTTTTTTTTAAACTGTTTTCTCATGAATAATTAAAGCTCGCTGCCAATAACATTAAAGTCGTAACAATATTCCTCTAGAATTCCCGTACATTCCTTACTGTCGCAAACTACCAACACACCGGCACAGTCAAGAAGTACCGTGGTAAGTACCACCCAAAGAAAATACGGCAGTAAACAGATATACTGGTAATACAGTACATCTCTAATATTTACGATAGCGCATAATCCCGGTCTCTGGCACTTGCTGACCGGGTAATTCTGCAAAGGAACATCGAGTAAGTGTCTTATTGTGTGAAAGTGTTTTGAGTGGCGCTGTAAGATTTGTTAAAGTACACACAGAAACGCGATAACAAACACAAATAATAGTATATTCTGACTAAACATGCCTTAAACTACATTCATTAAATGCTAGTAAAGGAAGGTGGAAACATGGGCTTTGCCAATTTGTCTAGTAGCAGAAAAAAATTACAACCGGAGATTGCATATTACTTGATTCGATTGGCCACTACGATCACACTACCGAGTTTTTCTTTCTTTTGTTGTATTTGTTTCCAAAAATGTTCATATCCACCTCTGTAAACGTTGCGTTTATCCTGGTTTTCCGATAGGCGCCTCCTGGTATTCATCAGTCTTAGTTTGATTCCACTTGCCTCTCATCCACCACGCTAAAGCACTGCCACAACACCTGGCGGCCTCACCCCACCGCACAGCCCATTGGCAGCTTAGACAATATGAACTATGTCATGGACTTTACTTATAAACTGATATTACAATGACAGGTCGGTCGCCATTCTTGCTTCTGTATCCTCGCAGTTCAGACATATTGGCTAGCATTATAAAATATTTGTGTGGATATGGTGTTATTCTAGCTGCGCTTCTCTCCAGTTTTCCTGCATCGTGGCCTCGACCGCCTCAGCTCAGTATTCGAGAATTTACCTGCGAACTACTTCAATAAACGTTTTGATTTGATTGGCATTTTAAAATATATGAGGGCGGGGGCTGCTGAGCCTGGATAGAGGCAGTTATCACGCAGCATGTCTGTCATTTTTAAGTGGATTGGTTCACGTGCTTGATCTAATAACGCGTTTATTCTACGGATAAATCAGCGATCTTAACGGGCTTGATGACGCATGCGAACTTTGTTCGGCCTCAAAGACCGCTTCTTGCCGCTCAAACTACTTGGCGGAGAGCTTGTCAAGCTACGCGTTGCGAGCGGCCATATGATCACTCAGCAGACGTATCATGTCCTGAAAGCTTATGTTTTTAGCAAATGGTAAAAGGTGAGCACATTGCTTAAGTTGCTGTTAATATGGGTTGACATGGTAAGATTGTTAAGTACATGACCGCTTTAATCACATATCCACACTTGGTTCAGTCCAACTCTGAACTTTGTTAAGCAGGTCCTGATCAGGTCCGTGGTTGGCGATGCTGTATTTTGCTGTGATTGTCTAATTTAACAATTGGCAGAACTCGCGCTAGTCCATATTGGTGGTAGTTTCACAAGCCATGGGCCTCTGTGGCCAAGAAGAGATCGATAAGGTTAACGTTATCAAATATCACACTCAAGATATGGGCGTACTAATTGGCACGGCACAACACGTCGACGCCTTTTTGCCTCCTGCTGATTAAGAGGCTGTTGGGGTTCTTTAGTCCATCCAGTATTATGGGATCGTAAATGATAACGCTGTTCTTGTCGTTGACGATCGAAAAATAACATTAACGAGTCTTCTACAGCGTCATGCCTCTCTAGTTTAGGCTGCTCACACACAGCAGTGCTTACATCTCATGGATAGTTGCGTAGCCAAAAGTTTCAGCAAATCATAGCGCGCTTGGTCGTCAGAGATTACTTACAGTCAGTTCCCACGTCATCCAGTGCGTCAACATGTTAACCAACAGCTGCGTCTTGTCACTGCATGATGGGCCAATCATCAGGGCGAAAACTGAGTCGGGATGACGGGAACAATTATGTCTCAGCTATTAAATACCATGTATGGTCATGGTAAATGCCTTGCGCACCTTTTTAGGGGCCTCCATTGTGAGTAGCGCGAGAACGACCACGTCAATTGGACCACCAAGGTAAAACAGTGCGGAGGCACCATCGCTGCCAGCCTCAGAAAACTACCAGGGTTTGGTGTAACTAAGCGAGTACACCTACGGCTCAGTAACTGCTACCGGTTTAAACCCTTCCGGAAATCAGGCTGGACGTCGCCGGCAAGCCGAAGCGAAAGGAATGCCATACAACTAAGTGGATACCATGTGCTACCGGCGCAATTTGTCATACTCTCGCATTTACGCCATTGGCTGCATGCTAGGTACGGGCATGATGTACACCAACCATTCGCCATGCAGGCGTGCAGACATTTGAAGATGGGCGCAAGGAGTGAATGTGAGTGAGACCTGTCTTGCATGCTTGTACTATGGCCTCAGGGGTTTTCTAGAAGTGGACGGCAGCGAATGAAACAATGTCAGCAGCCACAATGGCCCAGTTAGATAATGCCATGGAATAGCTGAGAAAACATGCTGTCATTCAACCGAGGTTTGGTGTATCTATCCCGAAAGAGACAGCCACCCAGGGCCCTATGGTCCTATGGTTAGGTAAAAAGTCATGAGGTATGTCTCATTTCAAACTTTCTATGAGCATTAATTACCTATTTGAGGTGGAAATATCTCTATGGTGTTTAAAATGTTGTAGGAACGGTAAATAAGTCAGTGCAACATTACCACTCACACACACACACAAACGCTCTCTCTCTCTCTCTCTCTCTCTCTCTCTCTCTCTCTCTCTCTCTCTCACACACACACACTGTGCCTTCCCTTCCCAAAAATATTTTAAGAAAATAAAACATATCAAACCTTGGCGGGGCCTCTCGCCAGGCTTGGCCCTAGAGGAACTGCTTCTTTCGTTCTTCATTTAATCTTACCTTGGGTACCGTTAATTTGAGCCGTCTGCCTGAGTTGTTGCACAATGACGTCTAGAGTGATAAGCATCGCAGACTAGAAAACGGCCCGGTTACTATATGGTCAAATGACTTTGACTAGTTCTGCTGCATAGCATATATACACTGGTAAAACCACATTGTCTTGCAACCAGTCTTATTTACCTTTACGGGTTGATCCAAAAATTCTCAATTAACTTTGATTTTAAATAATTCCTATGATCGTTAGTAGGTATATATGATTTGTCTATTCATCTGTTGAGATATTTGAATGTCTTAAATTCATTTGCAACATACATAACTACCTACATACGTACGTACGTGCATGCATACATACATACATACATATATACATACATACATATCTAGAAACAGAGGGTACAGTGTATTAGGAGAAAGCTATAAATTGTAAGCTAATAGAACGGCTTATAAAATAGTAGCTAAAGATTTTTCTTTTCGTTTAATATACAAGTTTGTGTATAGATAAAAATGTAATTTTATCCGATGGAATCTACGACCAATAATGTGATCACATGGTCAAGGCTTTAGCGTGACACGAGGGCCGACAACAATGTTAATTTCCCACAAGGCCGACTGTTGTGGGGGGGGGGGGGGTAGTGATCGATTCTAGAGGATGACCGACCTCACTGTCATAGTTATATTACACAAATCCATATCAAATTAATGGTATGGAATATAGTCTATATTAGATCAGCTTAAAGGACTCTGACTTTGCTGGATGATTAAAGCAATGTTGGGATTTCATTTAGTTTTTTTGACGCAAATCTCCTCGCTGCATTAACTTATCCTTTCTACTGTGAAATATAATAATATGTTATATCCAAGACTCTACCCGTTTCCCAAAATGGTCGACAAATACTAATAATTTTCTAAAAAGGGCTAACATATTTCGACAGTTTCCCAAAAGGACCGATATACACTGATATTTTGTCGACAACAATGTTAGTGATCGATGCCTAGAGGATGACCGACCGCAATGTTATAGTCCGAGTCGAGTGAGTAATAAAAATATGAAGTTAATTGATGGAATAAATGGAGACCTGAGCAGAGATATAAAACAGAAGAATACGAACCTATGTATAGAAAATATAACAATTTAATTAATTAGATCAACAAAATAAAGCTGTACAAGACTCTTGAATGATACACTCTTACTTGAAAACAATTACCAAAGGTTACGAGAAATGCAATTACCAGTTCTGTTTACACATATAGGACAAATTGCATCATAAAATATAATGAGCGTGTCGAACTTAATTGTCTGGAATGCCTGTATAACCTGATGACAGCTTGCGGGTCACTTCCTATTCAACAGAGGTAGTAGGTTGGGTCTGATGTATTCCCTCTGGCTTCCCATGTGTTGCTGTCTGCAATGGCCTCTTTATTGCTTCCAGCCTCTCACGGGTCATTAATCTCAATCGCGCATGTACTTTTTACCTCTGTGAAACGTCACACACAGTGACATCATTTTCTAAAAATAGCCAGCAACCTGCTTTCGGACAAGGCGAAGCGGCGTAATGGCGATCAGTGATCTTTTCCTTTATATTGTTCTTACTGAAAACCATGTACCAGACATTAAATTTGTTCATCTGAACATAGATGTGCATTCCATTATTTAGTTAAAGTGTTGGTTAAATCTGTAGACAGTATACATGTTATAATCACATTTTAGTAATCATACTAGAATAGTATATAACACACAAATTGCTTGCATTTCATTACTGATACACATACCCTAAATATTTTGAGATGCAAAAATTCAAAGGGAACTGCCTCTTCCCCCCCCCCCCCGTTAGACTATGTCGATGTAGCATTCTTATATGTGATTCATGTTTTAGTACATAAATAGGGAGGGATGTATGTAGGAAAGTGACTATTACATTTTGCTGACACCGCTCCGATGGCGTAGTGGTTATAGCGTCCGCCTCAGATGTGGGAGGTCGTGGGTTCGATCCCCGGCCGAGTCATAAGAAAGACTTACAAAAGTGGTACTAACAGCTGCCTCGCTACGCGCTCAACATTAAGAGGTTAGTGACTTGGTGGGACATCATGCTACATGTTTGGGACATCACTTTAAACTGCCACACTGCTGACATCTTAGCGATATGACTGAAAATTTTTTTAAAGCTACGTTGCAAATCCAAATCAAACATACCGCATACAGTTACACTCTGCTTAGTTAATGCGATGTTACGCGTGTAGAATCTAGAAATTTGGCATATTTATTCCATATATTTCAAGAAGAAATGTATCAATATTGGTTTCTTGTTTTTGTTTTTTTTTCCCCTTGGTTTCTTGTAATATGCATTAGTGATTTTATTACCCTTTTCTGGTTCTGATCTGTAAATCGGTAACAAAGTTAAGAAAAGAGGTTAGAAATATATCTTTATTTCAGTGTCAGTTCATTAACAAGTTATAATTTTGAATAACATTATAAAACATACAAGAATACATTATATTCATTATAGTCATGGCGTTGAAAAGAGCAGCACTGGTTAATTTATACTACGTAGATAATAAATCTCCTTAATTAAAGGAAAGGTTGATTTCAGTAAGAGCGTCATAAGGATCACCTCTACTACGTCTCGAGGAGCAGTTTCCTTTTAAAGTAAGATTTATGCAACCTAAATATTGTGTTAGATCTTTTGCTTTTTGATATAATACTCACACCTATCTCGCTGGGTCAGATATAGTTATATTGCATTTTACGCAAACATTAACTGGTAATATGGTTTCAGGTCCTTATCTTGCATTCCATACTGTATAAATCCTAGCTTAGTCTTTTTCCATAAACATAATCACACAGTAGAGGACAATTAACGTATTTCTCCAGCATAACAAGTTATCGTCGCTAATTATCTAAATCAGAGTCTGCTCTCATCTAATAAAATATTAAGCCACTGCCGTGTGAATTATTAATCAATATACTGACTTAGTCTCGAGCTTGCACAATGCAGTCTATATTAAATATCTGTACAGACTGCATTGTTACTCCAATACCAATACAACAGATTATCGATTAAAAGAATTCAAATCTTATTTACACAAATAGATCAAACAAAATTCTTGTCTTGTCTTAACAATGTTATTTGCTAACTAACAGGTCATCGGCATAATTATCCTACATACATAATAATAATCAATCTTTAGCATACATGATTCATATCATTAAGATAAATAAATTTAGTCAATTATCGTAAGACTCATCCCATAGAAAATGAATGTATGAAATTCTTAGATTATATGATTAATATAACATTTAAGACAAATATGTTCAAGCAATTACCTTAAGACTTATATTAAAAAAACATTGCATAAATTAAGACACCGTATATTGTGCTTTCGAGATTCGCTCGCTTCCCACTCAGTATAGTTGTTTCTTTATCTTTTGGTTCCGTGTCTCTCAAAAACTCACAAGCACGTTCCTTGGACAGTCTGTACGAGAAAAAAATAGTTGCTATTTTCATCAGAGTCACGATCTCAAAACTATACTGACTGATTTTGCGATATAGGAGATATATAAAACACGAACCATCGCATTGAAAGATAACCCACGCCGTTATTTATCCAATCGGAATTTAGGTTTTCTGACTGTCTATAACATCCCCCTCCAAAGTAAGGAATATCCCACATTCTTCCAACCTTCTTAATAACTGATCCCTGTAAAGTTTCAACTTAAGATAATTCTTTCTGCAAACACAAACACTATTACGTTTCAACCCTTAGCAGATTTCTATACATGAAACCAATTCACCTACTCTTGACAAGTTATCCGACAAACTCTCATTAAGAATCAATTATGTCCCCACCAGACTATAAGTACAATATACTTACACTTCCAATAGATTTAATTCTTTGCCAAATCGCATACATCAACTTAAAATAGCTATGTGATAGAGTGTCATCTGCTATGTTCGTTCCGTAATGTATTACAATGACGTCTACAAAAATCAAACTGTTACACCGTCATACTGATATTTTGTTCCAAAGGACCTAAATACAGTACAATTTTGTCCCAAAGAGGCCAACATACGCTGATAATTTCTAAAATGGATATTTTGTCCAGAAATATTTTAAAGCAGTTAGACCAAATGTTTACTCTTCGTTCTTCTGGTGACAGGTGCACGGTAAAAACGCAAATTGTCTTGAACACGTGTAAGAAAGACATTGAATGGAGTCAATATAAAGATAACGTTTGTTTTATCCTCAATGTCTTTGAAGATGAAATCACGACGTATACGATAAAATCATCGTTTGGTGATTCCGATAAGAATTTTCCACTAAAACACTGATTCTGATAATTAGATGGACCAAAATATTAAAAAAATATTGATCTGATATCCAAGGTGGTCCCTTTTACAAATCTTGTTATTGCTTCTTATCCTGAATGTATGCTGGCGCAAAGTGTTCATACATTTTCACCAGATACTGCCCTAAATATAGTTATATGTACAATGATTATCTAGTGTAACAAAAGGATGTACTATGAATTTTATGTTCTGCATCTGGTTTCTTTTAGTTGATATCGATATTTATAACCACTTAAGGGTACAGCTTTTTTGTTATAGCTTTATCCGATCGTTTGTCCCTTTGTCCGCCCATCAGCATTTCTTATCTGGCTCATATCTTTTCAAGTCATTGGCTGCCTTTTATGAAACTTTGTCCAGCATGTTTGATGACTAAACAGTGTGACACGTACCGTAATCATTTTTACAGTTCAAGGTCAATGTCACTGCAAGTGGAATATCCTTGTTGTAACCGTAACTGTTCTAACTCGAGGATATTTCGATGACAGTGTAGCCAGATATATCTTATGGTAACCTGGAGTGTCGCACAACATTGTCTCACACCTTACTTCAAACTAAAGGTAACGGCCAAGGAAAGGTATAAGGTATATCAATGATTTGCATCCTATTTCGGGTTTAAAGTTTTGCCAACTGAGGATATTTTAAAAACGTTGTATCAATATATGTGTCTGTCTGGATTCTGTGTTACATAACAGTCACGCTACTGTCAAAAATCACCGTTACAGCAATCAAAATTGTAAAACATTGACCTACATCCATGTTTAAGATATACACTTTAAATAATCTAACATAATTTTTTTAAACATGTATATCGGGACTAAATGCGTTGTTTCATATTACAGCAATGTCTGAAATACAAATGCAGTAAGAGAGGGAAAGGGGAAATTATTACTTTGGAGGATGCTGATCTTATAGCTGACGATTATTCCTTTACTCGGAAGGTTTCATTTGTTAAGAAATCTTCTCAGCAGCTTAATTGTTAAAAAGTCATCTCGGTATCTTCCCATTACTTGAAAATCTCAATCTGGCACAACTTTTAGGAATACAACGCCTGATAAGATTGATGAGAAATCGTTATCTCTTCCTAAGCACACCTATAACAAGAAAAAAGGACACGTCATTTCACGACTGCTTCAGACTGAAAAATAAGCAACATAATAAAGAAAGTGATATTCTAAATGTTCTGATTTCTAATATATCAAGGTTACGGTCATGTATTGAAAGCAGTACATTTGTTGGATCAAACAAACTCTAGTCTGATTTTGTTATGGAAAGTTATAAACCATTTCTGTCGATAGGTTCTGCATCAGTTGTTGTTGATTCTGTCAAGCCCACCCATATATTAAAACATCAAGGGAAACAGGAGTTTCTCAGAGTATTTTATTATCAGATATTTTACCTTGATTTGAAAAGTATTCTTCTAATGAAATTGTTCTTATTCAGTGAGTAGATTGGGTATTTGTTAATATTCATCTCCATTGTGAGCATTTGGTATCAGATTTAAGACTCGGGTCCCATGACAGTCGGAAGATGGAATTCATTACCCATCGAGGGTATTCATTTATTGTTAAGCACAAACGTAGCTGGAGATAAGGTTGTGGTTAATCCACATCTAACCGACAAGAATTGTTTGGATTGAAAAGTTGATTATATTGAAAATGAAATTTTGATTTTTTCGTTAATTGTGGAGTTAATAAAGCTACGGAAAACGAACTTTTTACTGTAATATTGATCAAGAAATACTTCTTTTATTGGTTAGTCATTCGATGAAGTCACTTATCGCTTCTGGTTTTGATCAGTTAAGAGGTAATAATATGAAGACTTTGTATAGCTCCTAATCATAAAAAACCCATATATAATGACATGCTTACACACAAAAAAAAACCCACAATGAAATTAGAAAACATTAAACATGCTGAAAATATTTAAAGTAGGAAACATTATTATTACTTTATGTTTGTCCTTGCAGTCGAAATCGGTGAGTTTTAAGAGCACTCTTGAATGAGATCAATGTCTTTGTGTCTAAGTTCAGTGGGCAATTCGTTCCACGTTTCTAGGCCCTGATATGCAAAAGAACGTTGTCCATATGACTTCGTTTTCATAGTGAGGATTGTCAGAACATAAGCGTTAGCATCTTGCTGATATGTACACATGGGTGAGGTCAGATAGGTATATTAGACTGGAGTCTGTCAGTGAAACGTAGCACAGAGAACAAATTTTGTGTTTGATTCTGGACCGAATGGATAGTCATTGTAGGGTACAGAGCAGGGGGAGGTGTGCTCTGATCGTGGTACTTTAAAGATGATCCGAGCAGCTGTGTTTTGAACTTTTTGAATTTTCTGGAGTAGATATTGAAAAGAACCAGACAGAATTGAGTTACAATAGTCCAGTCTTGAAAGTACTAATGAACACACAAGTGTTTTAGTGGCATCAACTGAAAGATATTTACGAATGGAGCTCAGGCGTCTCAACTCAAGATATGCAGCCTTGCAAATGTTCATGACATATTGGTGCAGTGGGAGAGCACTGTCGAGAGTAACACCTAGGTTTCGTACTGACTGTGTGAATTTAATGTTGGTGTTGATGATATTTATTTTTTTAGGTAAAATATGTGAATGAGAAAGTCTTTGTGTTGTGATCAGACTGGCTTTAGTTTTATCATCATTCATCTGCAGCTTGCTACATGCCATCCATGATTTTACATCAGACATGCACCTCTGTACTCCTTCGATGGTAACATCAACTTCAGTTGGGTGGCTAAATTTCCGTGGGTGTCATCAGATGAAAATTGGTGAAACGCTGGATGATAATCTATGACACTTGAGAGCGGCTGAGTGTATAGAACGAAGAGAACAGGTCCAATAACAGACCCTTGTGGAACACCACAACATAGATCAACTGTTTGGAGTGTATTCCATTTGCGGACACGCGTTGTGTCCTGTTGACCTAGTTGGACTTGAACCACAGTAAGGCTTTATCACGAATACCAAATAGATGCTTGAGGCGGTGAAATAATACATAATGGTCTATTGTGTCAAATGCTGCGGACGAATCAAGGAGGGTGAGGACTGTAATCTTTCCGCTATCCAAAGCAGAGAGAAGGACATTAACTACTTTAAGAAAAGTAGTTTCAGTACTGAGGCAAGGGAGATGTGCAGACTGTACTTGTCAAAAAGACTGTTTGAAATCAGCTGAGATACGAGTTGAAGTAGGACAACATTTTCTATGATTTTTATATGAAAGAGAGATTAGAAGCTGAGCTGTAGCTCTTTCATTCGTTATGGTCGAATGTTGGTTTCTTCAGCAGATGCTTTTCAATGGCAGTTTTAAAAAATGAGAGAGAGGTATTAACAACATCAGTTAGTGAAGGCAATATTGGATCTAAGTACTCAAGCAGCAGTGATATTGCAATTGAATCAAGTTCACATGACTTTGGTGCACTCTTCATCACTGTCTTTACTAAATCCATAGAACAGGCTCATAGAACAGGTTCAAATGCTGCAAACGGTTGCCGTTGAAATTCTGTGTCACAACTGTATCGTGACGACGAGTCAATTAAAATTGTGTTGTCAAGCTTATCTCTAATGGCTTGTACTTTGTAACGGAATACATTTGCAAACAGGTCCGGAAGGTCGACTGGAGAGAAGGTAGTTGGAAGTGGTGTACATTTGTTCATTGGCATTAGCTTGTTAGTAATCTTGAAGAGCAATCTTGGAAAGCCAAAGCCTCTCAGCTTTACGGCGGTCTCTTTTGGCAATGCGAAGCTGGTCCCTAACACTGCTATATCACGGAGAACACTTCTGAATTGATACTCTGCGCTTGGTTGCTGAGGCATGTTTGTCAAACAATCAACGCAGGCAGTTATCGAGTTGTTCTGCTGTAGGGGGCAAACTTGTTTGGATGTCATGTATTAGTTTGGTTCTATTTATCATACGGAGGTTTCTCTTAGTAGCCAATAGAGGTGGAGGGTTAGGGACTGATACGTCAAAATGTCATATAATGCAGAGGTGATACGATGCTAGATCGTGGGATACCAAGGAGGACCGTAGAATATTATCATCAGGTGTATGAAGAATCCAGTCTAAAATGTGACCATGTTTATGGGTTTGATGGTTAACTGACAGTTTGAGGATGAAAACGTGAATGGTGTCTAGAAGTTTTGATGTATATGGGTTTCCAGGACAGTCAAAGTGAAAGTTGAAATCTTCAACAATAATCAGGTTGCTACCTATCGACTTTCCATACTCCAGGATATTCGGAAACTGCTCCAAAAAGAGAGATTCAGTCAGCTTGTTGTGTATACTAGGAGGAGGACGGTAGAGGCAGAAAAAAATGGACTGACCTTTGTTCCATTGTGAGTGTGGTTTGGACTAGTTCAAACGATGTGTGACAGAAATTTAAGGCTGTGGTGTGTTTACGACGTTTGATCATGGAGTTTTTTTGCTATGACATCAATTACATCTCCGCGAGAGTGGCGGGGAACAACTTGATGGAGTAACAGGTGGGTGTTAGATCCGCGCACTTGGGCTAATCGCCTGATGTTTTTAGTCATGTTTTTGTCATGAAAAATACGTCGTTATTCTAATCGTTGATAAAATTAATTATTTATGTGCGCTTTTCCGGTAGTCCGACTGACTGGACATTGAATAATGCGATACGCAGTGGTATCTCTTGGATAGTTGACACAAAGGTAGACGCTTTAAAAGGGATTTAAATTAGGTTATCTAAATTAACGGCAAATATATAAATTGTTGTGCCAGAAAGGGCGAAATGTAATAACTGGAGTTCTTCTTCTTGTTGTACGCCGGCCAGTATTGAAACAACGTTCTTTTTTCGCTTCCGGTTAGTCTAGTGCACAATGTGTAGTGTGGCGAGCCAAGGAGTGGCCATTTAAAGAAATTAATGATGGTCCATTATATCATAAACGGGCGGAATGGTGAGTATCACGTGATGGTGGTTCGTTCAACAACAAAGGATGTTGTAGCTGTGGAGCCAGACAGCTGAGAGAAAGTCTAATTATTCCCAGTTCTAAAACAAAGAGATGAAGAAACACATACGAACTGAACAGTCAATGCATGATGAACACAATAACGTAGACGAAGACATATCTCATGAAAAACGCACACAAAAATGGAACAACTGCATCAAGACGGTTAAGCGATAGCGGCCATCTTGTACTATGATCACTGTGATTTTCTTCGACCTATTGTTTCGAATATCTGTTTCATCTAATAAATTATAATACATCTTTTTTATAGTAATGTTTATCACATTTATATTTTAAATCTATAATTCAATGACTGCTCTGTACTATGGTGAAGTACGCGTACAATGCGTGCAGAAATCTCATTCATAAATTAAAGCTGATTGCCTAGGTGAAGTCAACAACAATTTCTGTCATGTACACCACGCATTTAGTTTGAATCGAGGTCACGAAAATATCACGTGATACTAAAAGTGATCTTTTCCTTTAAAGCTATCATGCACGCCATAGTTACCGCTCCGGTGGCCTAGTGGTTAGAGCGTCCTCCTCGAATGCGGTAGGTCGTGGGTTCTATCCCTGGCCGAGTCGTACCAAAGACTTATACAAATGCTACTAACCGTTGCCTAGCTTTACGCTCAGCATTAAGTGGTTAGTGTTAGGACTGGTCGACCTGGTGTCAGGATAATGTGAATGGGTGGAACATCATGCTACATATCTGCGGCATGATGCCCCAGTGCTAGACATCACTTTAAACTGCCACACTGCAGACGTCGGTGACTGGCTCAATACTTTGTGAAAGTCAGATTATGACTATTAAGCTATTTTCAAACATTTTATTGAAATTATTCGAAAATCCTTTTGTGATTCATATTTTGTTGATTTGGTGATCATATAGCGACTATATAAAAGAATGCCAGCGCCATGTATATTATTCTATAGTATCGGTTCCCACATGCGTGCCCATATTGTTGGAGGAAAGGGCACGTTAATTCCGATTGCTCTAGGGTGGAATGCAGGGACAGAATTCTAACAAAGCAGTTCCATATGCTTGTGTTTGCAGTACGTCAAGGTTACGGTTATGTATTGAAGGATATGCAAGAATGGGAGCTTGCATACTCCAGTCTGATTTTGTTATTGAGAATTATGAAACATTCATGTCTAAGTGTTTAATATCACTTGTTGATGATATAGACAACGCTAATCCTATTAAGATATTAAAAAACATAGTAGCTTTTAAGAGTATTTTGTTAGCAAGTGCTTTGCTCTTTTCTGAGGAGTCTTGATCTAGTGAAAGTGTTCTACAGGGAGTAAATTGTGACTATGATATCGTTCGTCTCCATTGTGTTAATTTGTCATCTGACGTTGTTTTGGGACAACTGAAAAGTGGAGCTGTTAATTTCTTTCCTATTCAGGACGTCGTTTTGTTACTAGATAAAGACGTAGCTGGAGATAATGTATTGGTAAATCCACTTGTTATTAAGAATCCCTGTATGGCTCGAACAGATGATCCTACTTGAGTATAAATTCTGGTTTATTTTCAGATTGCGCAGTTACTACAGCTATGGCAAAGGATGATTTTGACAATGATGTTTCTGGACATGGTGTTATTCTTTTATCGGACACCTTTTAAGGTCGGGCTTTTAATGAGGTCGCTTTTGCCCATAGTTTAGATCAATCAGGACGTATTGTCCACAGTATTTTACACAGTGATATTCTTTTGGCTATACATTCTCTTAAATCTAATCTGGGTGATAAAAGACAATCACTAGTTGTCTTATTGGAAGAAGTTCCAGATATCTACTGTTTGTTTCAGAAGGATATTAATATAAATGATGCCAAACAAGAAGGTCATTCTTACTTCTTAAAGCAAAGGGCCCCTATTAGGAAATGGAGGCCACCTGAGGTAATTCGCTGGTGGTGAGTGTTCAGTAAGCTATGAAACTGTTGTTCCTAAATCCTATCGATATGAAATTTTTCCTCTAGCCCATAAAATGATCGTGTCTAGTCATTTATCCGTAAATGAGTTTCCAAAACTTAAAAGCGATCTATCTATTTTTATGTCTTGTCCTACCTGCCGAACGCTAGGAAAACCGAAACAGAAGATACCAGCCGCTCATTATCACCCAATTTTGCGTCTGATGAACAATTTAGTAGAATTGTAGACCGTGTCGGCCGTTTTCCTGTGACCAAGTTAAGCAACCTATTCTTGCTGATGATTGTATGTGCTTCCACAAGTTTTCTAGAAGTTATTTCTTGGAGGAATATTAAAACAGACCTTAGTTACAGCTTTGGTAAAGTTTTGCTTACACATTATGGCATTGAGAGAGATAAAGGAAAAGACAGACAAAGGTGTTCCGTTTTTGTTTCCCGTTAAGAAATATGTTCCAGATTCTCTTCAGAGCTTGTATTTTTGGTTCTTATAAAGTTGGGAAGAAAGTGAGTGACTTAAAATCCTAGTTGGCAAGATAGGATTAAATTTGTTAAAGTATTATATAAGGATCATCTTGACAGTGATATCTATGCAAATTATCCATTTACTTTAGTAATACATGTCCCGTGCACGAACGAAGAAATTGGATAGTGGTGATGTTTAAATTACTAGTGCTCGCAATTCTGAAACCGTGGAAATTCTGGACTAGAGAATTTCGCATCTGTTGACGCAAAGAGATGTACGAACTGAAACAGCTACTAAAAGAATACGAACACTTATTTCTATATATTCCAACAGAAACAAATAAGGTCTTCCACGACGTGGAAATGGTAAATTCAACACTTGTAAAGCAACATCCTATTAGAACGAATCCTTTCAACCGAAACTATCTGAAGAAAGTAGTCCCGTATTTGCTCCAAAATGACTTGATAGAAATAAGTTAGAGCGACTGAAATTAACCAGAAATTCTAGTGCCAACACCAGACATTTCGTAAGTGTGCTAGTTACAAAAGAGTAAGCAGTGTCACTAAGACAGATTACTTTCCAAATCATAGAATTGATGACAGCATTGACATGACTGGAAATCCCAAACACGTCACCAAGTCTGACCTTTTGAAGGGGTTCTGGAGATCTCCACTTACACAGAGAGCAAATCAGATTTCAACATTAGAGACCGCAGATGGACTTTACCAATACACAATCATGCATTTTTATATAAAGGGTTCTACACGTTCTTTCAAATACACTGGACAACAAATTTTTACAAAAGTCATGTTACTGAAATAAAATTAGTCAATTCTTATCAATTTTTATGTGCTGAACACGAATATGACAGTCAAATTGCAAAATTGGCTCTAGTTTTTTTGTAATCTGCAAGAAATTAATGTTTACATAACGAAATGCATTCCAATAGTAAAAGGTCAACTGTAATAGCCTACCTATAAAAAATCAAGTCATTGACTACATCTTAGATTTCTTCGCCTGTCTCTTGTACAGCTGTTCGGGAGCATCTCTGAGGAGTGTCCAGCAGTAGTCAGCCAGCATTGTAGTGGACCATTTTCCCTGGTATCTTTGTTCCATTGTTGCGATATCTTGATGAAAACGTTCGCCGTGTTCATCACTAACAATACCACAGTTGCTAGGAAAGAAATCCAAATGGGAATGAAGGAAGTGAATCTTTAGAGACATATTGCAGCCAAGTTTCTTATACTTCATCAACATGTCTTCTACTAGTTCCTTATAGTTTTCTGCCCTAACATTTCCGAGGAAGTTTGTAGAAACTAGGCGAAAAGCATTCCATGCTTGTTTCGCGTCACCTTCCAGCAAGTTGTTGAACCGGTCATCTTTGAAAAGCTCTCGAATCTGAGGACCCACAAAAACTCCCTCTTTAATCTTTGCTTCGCTGAGTCGAGGGAATTTTTCATGCAGGTATCGGAATGCTGGCAAAGTCCGGTCAATGGCTTTCACGAAGTTCTTCATCAAACCTAGTTTGATGTGAAGGGGTGGTAGCAAGATTTTCTGAGCCTCAACCAGAGCTGGGTGTTGGATATTCTTCTCTCCAATGGCTACATTCTGCCTGTGAGTCCATTCCTTCCTCATGTAGTGCATTTCCCTTGCTCGGCTATCCCACTTGCATAAGAAACACATGTATTTTGTATATCCTTGCTGCAGTCCCATTAAAAGGGCAACTACCTTCAAATCACCACAGAGGTGCCAGCTGTACTTGTTATACTCAATGGAATTCAGTAGCTGCCTTAAGTTATCGTATGTCTCTTTCATGTGGACAGCATACGCTACTGGAATAGATGGAAGAATGTTTCCATTGTGCAAAAGCACAGCCTTGAGACTCAGTTTCGAAGAGTCCACAAATAGTCTCCATTCTTGTGGGTCATGAGTGATTTTTAAAGCATTCATGAGGCCCTCAATATCGGAACAGAATATCAGATTACTTTCCTTTCTGAAGAAAGGCTCCAATTGCTGGTGGCGCTTTCGATATGCAGTAATTGTGACATCTTCTTCTAGAAGATTCCATTGTTGGAGTCTTGATCCTAGCAATTCTGCCTTGTTCTTTGATAAGTCCAAATCACGAATCAGGTCATTTAGTTCTTCCTGTGTTATTCTGTGTGGGGTTGATGATGCACCACAGTGAAAATCTGGATCACTGCATGCTGATGGACCAGGAGAAGAACAGGTCGACTCACCTTTGTCTTCGTCAGATGAATCAAGAGAATATTCTGCTGGAGGTTCTGGAATAGGAAGTCCCTCACCATGTGGAACTGGTCTCAATGCAGACGGAATGTTTGGGTAGACTATTCTCGACTTCTTTCGCTTCGTTATTCCGCTGGAAAGAGGAGGAACCAAGCAGAAGTAACAGTCATTTAGGTGGTTGCTTGGCTCTCTCCACACCATTGGGACTGCAAACGGCATTGATGACCTTTTGCAATTCAACCACTGTGAAAGCTGTGTTGTACATGTAGCACAGCATATATGCGGAGCCCAAGGCTTGTCTTGGTCACCAACCTTGCATCCGAAGTAAAGATGATATGCCTTCTTCACTTGAGAATTGATACTTTTCTTCTGGTTGGCAAATGTCACTTCCCCACAAATATAGCAAAAATTGTCCGCGGTATTAACACACTTTCGAGGCATTACTGTTCTTTATTGTACGTAAATGGATAAAATAATAAGTTTTATGTAACAGTAGCTTGAACTGTCTCGCACAACGTCTAAAATATTTTAAATGCTGAACCTATCTGATTGGGCTTTATATAGTACACTGCTTACGTCAGTTTCAGCAGCCGCCTGGCATTAGTATAATAGGCCTACACATGTATAGTACACTGCTGACGTCAACTTACTTCAGCAGCCGCATGGCATTAGTATTGCATTGCATCAGAAAATGATGCAATCAACTGTGGATGATGTGAGCATGATGGTATTATGCAATGTTACATCATTATTCCGGATGTTGCTGCAGTCCTACTGGAGAAATTTACACAGTGAAACATAGAAAATGAGGTATATGAATATCTTCAAAACGAGAGCCAATACAAATTTTTCACGGTTATATTCGTGTTCGGCACACCAAAATACTACAGATTAGGGCCTTTTCAAGTCAGTAATGATTTCACTGTTGACCAGTGATATTTGAGGATTATATCATTCATTATTGGAAATTGTGGCGCTTATATCGATTATATTATCTACAACAACTAAAAGGACCACATGTAATAGTTTTTCGAAAGGCTCAGCAAAGATCATCTAGCAATCAACTCTAGTAAAAGTGACTTTTGCCTTGCTTATATTACCTTTTTAGGACATGTTAGACATGGTGGAAAAAAACTTATTGAAATTAAGGTTAGGGCTATTTTTGATTCCCTTTGTCTATCAGAACGAAATAAATCTCGTGATGTTTTGTTATGTCTGCTTATTATCGAAAAGTTTGCTCTAATTTTTCTATGATTGCTGAACACTTGTAATAATTTGTATAGTAACAAGACCAAGTTTCACTCGTCAGGAAAATAGTAGGAGGCGTTTGATAAATTAAAGGCCATACTCAAACGCTCAGCAGTTCTTTCTGCTCCAGATTTCAGTAAATTTTCCAAAGTGTCTGTAGATAGGAGTGACGTAGGTGTTGGAAGAGAACTGTTACAATATGACAGCGATGGTGTGGATCATCCAGTGTGCTATTTTTCTAGGAAACTGAATGAGCACAAAAGAAGTTTTACACGTTAGAGAATGAGTGTTTGGCTTAGATGATGGTCTTGTAACACTTTGAAGTTCTAGTTACTATAGCTCTTTTTCCAACTGTTGTTTTCAGTGGTCAGAACCCCTCTCTTTCGTTTATAAAACGAAGAATAAGAATCAAAAAGATTGTTACGATGAAGCATTGTGTTACAAATATATAACATCAATGTCAGGCACATAAAGGGAAAATAAAATTTGATTGTAGATACACATTCATTTCCATTGAAGTACAGTATTACATTGTTTTTTATACATGATTGTATCGTTCTTATTCTTGTGCAATCTTAATTACATTTATGACCGATATTTGATGGAATGGTTTTATTGCATAAATCTTTCCCTAACTTTAAGGAGGAAGGTGTTACGGATATCTCTATTATCTATCAAATTATAATAATCTTTTACTTCAGTCACTTGGGTTTACGACCTTGATATTTTAGTTCAGTGACTGGTTGATTGTATAAATTTTGGGGTTTTAACGTAGCTTTAACAAGTTTCTACTCATATCGCAACGATGTCTGCAGTGTGTGACAGTTTGTAGTGATGTCTAGTAGTATTGCATCATGCCGCAGATATGTAGCATCAAGTCCTACCCAATCACATTATCCCAATACCAGGCCGACTAGTCCTACCACTGATATGTTAAAGCTAAGCGCCAAGCAAGGCAGCTGCTGGTACCATTTTTATTAGTCTTTTGCATGACTCGGCCGGCGTTCGAACCCGCGACCTCCCCCATCCGAGGCGGACGCTCAAACCACTAGGCCACTGGAGCGGTCTGGTTGAGGCTATAGTAAAGTACATGTACAGTGAGTGCAGAAATCTAAATCATGAATTAAAGCTGATTGTTGAGATCAGGTCAACAGAAACTTTGGTCAAGTACGCCACGCATTTAGTTTGAATCATGGTCACGAATAATCACGTAATCCTAGGACGGCATTGATCATGGAAAGCTACCAAGCACGCGCTAGTTATTGATTGGCTCAAAAATTTATGAAGTCCAGACTTTGCTGAGTTATTTTAAACATAATGATTAAGATTGTTTGAAAATATTTAGTGATTCAGATTTTGTTGATTTGGTGAGCATATAGAGACTATTTAAGAGAATACAAGCACCTCATATTATATTGAGAGATAGAGAGGGAGAGAGAGGAAGTCGTGATTTTATTTATAATTGTTCGGTGTAATATATCACAAATTGGAGGAATGGATGGTTGGACTAACAATAACATATCTAACATTTATTTAATTATATGATTATGATAAATTGAAATAATAAAAAATGCATAACATAAAAAAGAACTTTGATGTAGCCTGTTTTTAGCTGTCCTTCATTGTGGATATATTTGCTAAGAGCACTCGTTCAATGATACTTCTTGCACTGAATTGTTGCCATCTAATGGCTTTCGTCCTCTTTATTACCCTCGAAAGAGTTTCTCGCTGAATATGTACGCCCTCTAATGTTTTCTTCACAGTATAATGTCTTATAGGGTATTTCATGTGGCTGGGTCTCCCATTTCCCGACGTTCTTATCATGATACGGGTTTGTCTGTCCTTATGACAGGATTCCCTGGCCAGCACCATCTCCCTTTTGTAATCTCCTAACCTGGCCACCACTCTTCAGTGTCGGAAGCGGCTACAAAACGAAAGTTGTTTTAAGTTATGTTTTAAAACAATTTATAATATTTGTGTACATTACACCGAGTGACTTTACATACAGTGCATTCATGCTATGTTTTCTGCAAATGTTCTAGTTTTATCACTTCTACAATTGCTTCTTAACTCGTACTACACAAGTGAAAGATAACCTAACAATTGTGAATGCAAATCAAGCATAATGTGAAATCTTTACGACGCAGCTGATCTATACAAATATATCACAAAATAACAATATGGCCTTTCCAACGCAATAGCGTTGCATACTTAAATATAATATAAATTGTAATCAAAATATTAGACAAACACTATGATTAGAGTATACACAATGACTTCTGTAATTAGTGAAAACAAAATTAAATAGAACGGATTGTAATTAATGGAATAAAATCATATAGAACCATTTTTGTTCTATATAAACACCCCAAAAAGATTTAGCACCCAAAAGTAACATCCTTAGTTGTATGCAGCACTTACATGATGCTATTCAAAACGCTAAAAGAAATAAAAACATTTCATTCCCCGATACGCATAAAACGTCCAGGCTTTTTTCCTTTATCCTTTACATAAGACCTAGCCAATTATTTTATCAGTTAGAAAATAAGAAGGGTTTCCAGAAAACCATCTCTGAAATTTAATATAATAACGTGACCTATAACTCTATTGTTGACATTTTAAATTGTTTTAATGAGTTTTATTCAAATCTATTTACAACTGAAACAATTGATGAAGGATTATTTGAAGAATTTTTAACTGGATTACCTCAATTAATGATTGAGGTTAACCATTTTATAACTGGCCCAATTAGTAAAACATAAATTGGGAAATCATTAACTATCGTAGACTAAAAAAAATTACCTGGACCTGACGGCCTCACAAAAGTTTTACGTCACTTTTTTTTTTAACTTTAGTTGACACATTAGTCAGTTCATATAATTTGATTTTCGAATCAAACCTTGTCTGATTCACACAAAAATTGTCCTATATTACCCTATTATGTAGGGATCCTCGAAAACTCAAACAATATGAACAGTTGAAGACCTATCTCCCTATTAAATTTAGACTCAAAATTATATACAAAGTTATTACTAGCCAACTTAGAAATGTTATTTCCAAAATATTACATATAGATCAAACATATGGATTTAAGGGTCGATCTGTTTTTGACAATGGTTACCTTAAAGAGCATATTTGTGACTACAAGAACAAAGCATTTGACAGGGTAAATTATCAATTTGTGCTAAAAACGTTGGACTCTTTCGGGTTTCACACCGATATTATTAAATGGCTTTCAGCTTTCTATACCGGTATTAGTTCATCAGTTATAGCAAACAATTTTATTTCGGATTCCTTTTTTAACTTCAAGAGGAGTTCATCTAGGTTACCGTCTTTCCTCCCTTGTATATATAATGGCTTATGAAACTTTCGCAATCAAACTGGTCTCAGTTTTGGTCAAGTCCCTACAAAAATATTTCATCAACGACAACTACAAAATTACCTACTTGAACCCAAAATAACCCAATTATATGACATAAAAATTTCCCAACATTTGGAAAAACCTGCGTAATAAATTCTTAGATCCTTATTTGTAACGAGCCCCTGTGTGATACCTTCTAAACTTTCTTTAAATTCGGACTTGTACCAAATGGGGCCTAGCTTCCGGAACCTGAATTCGAAGACTTGTGACTTTTATTATGTGCTGAATATAAATATGCAGTATGGACTAAACGTATATAAGCAGTGTATCATGAAGAAGTGGTAAATAGTAACACACTGTTATCCTTCTTTCTCTCCCGCTTAAAATGTAGAATCAGAGCCGACTTTTCCAGACTTAACTTTGTGCACTTTATCGAACAATGGTGTCTAGCCGGATTATTCTGTTCTCTCTACAGTTTTGAATTAGTAATTGATACAAGTCTAGAAGAATACTCACTGCTTACCTTTCAGTTTAGATACGCCCAATTATATGTCCTTTTCGAATTTTCTCTTAATCCCTCAGTACACAGCAATTGGGCATCATGTTTTAATCCATGTTCACCGGTTTAAACGTTAGTTCAATAGTGCCACAAGCCGCACGTGCCAACATTATCTCTTCCTTCGCACTTGCTTTTCTTGTACTTTTGCGGTCTGTCCGTTTTACATGACGTTTCTTGGTTGTATAATTTTGACTACACTTTGTAATTCAATCAAAACTATATCTCTAAATTTTATAAACTGATGAATACTGTCATATATTTCCATTTTCGTGTAAAGTTATTAAGTTAATTGCAAAGTAGACGAAGTAATTTATGACGTTTTTCTTTCGTCTTGATTATATTGAAAATCTATCAGGGTGGTATTCCCTGGCTTGTCCGTGAATACATCTGAATCTTGCAACAAATTCTCAACATCTCTGCTCTACGGACAAGTCTTAGCTCACATCAACAACTTGGTAAGTTTCGTTGCTTTCTGATAGCGGACAAATCATACATCCATCGGTCGATATTGTATCCGTTGTTTCACTGGCATTCTTATTCATTTCACTCTTCAACAACACTCCTGCATACATTAACAACTACCTCTCGCTGAAAAATTAACTAGTTCTGGTTTTCTGCCACAGTACTGCTTCAGCATTTTTGTATGGAATATCTTCAGTTTGTTTTCCTAATCTACTCAGTAGTCTATCTTGCTAACTACCTCCTTCACAACGTATGGCCCTTGCCATTGCAAAAGCAGCTTATTTTGTTTTCACTGGAGGAGGCACTACCACCTTGGTTCTTTCTTTAAACCGTCTATCCCTCGCTTTTCTATCAAAGTACCTTTTATATCTTACGGTAAATTTAACTAATTCCTGCTGCGCAAGTTTACAATTATCTTCTAGCCTTTTATGCACATCTAGCACGTACTGATATGTACTCTTTACGCCACTATCGTCTACCTTTCCTACCCATAACTCTTTAAGAATCTTCGTGGAACCATACCTGTTTTGTCAGTTAGGAACTCAAAAGGTGCAAACTTCAAACTCTCTCGTGCAACCACCTGACATGCAAATAACATTGCATTCAGGTACTTGTCCCAGTCTCTGGGTCGCTCAGAAAATACACATGCAACATTTTATTGATACTGACATTTACTTTCTCACACAATCCTTTACTGATTGGATGGCACGGTGTTGTGGTGATTTGCTTCAGAGACAACAGTCTACAACTTCAGACCTTGCTCCAAGGTAAACTATGTCCCACAGTCTGTCAACATTTTTTCCGGAATCCTACTGAACATAGAGATCCAGGTAGGCTGGATTTATGTTTCCTTTGGTCCTTATATATATATATATATATATATATATATATATATATATATATATATATATATATATATATATATATATATATATATATATATATATATATGATTATTTCCCCCACTGAGTGCCTTTCGCCACTCGTACACGGCGAAATCTATGTTGAACTGCCTTGAGTGGTTTTTCCTCAAATTTGTGGTGTTGTTTCTCTGCCTTAGTCCAATTATTTTTTAAATGCTTCAGAATGGTTGGAATTACGGATCATATAGGCAGATTTTCTGGCTTTTTCCCCGATCTGTTAGCATTGGGAGATTTGCAGTCGAGAGTAGTTTTGCCACTAGTCGTTTTGTTTTAGCCCATAGATGGTTTAAGTTAGCCTTATAGTTTAATGATGTGCAAAATTCAGAATTCAGTCCGTGGCGCTTGTTTTTCTGTAAATTTCGTTTGGTTAAATAGTCGTTCTTTATCTTTGTAGGTAGGGAAGTGCTGAGATATTTTCATATATCTAAATCGAGTTAGAGCCTTTATTCCGCTTTTATCGCTTGCTTACAATTTGCAGTCCACAAGGGGACGGTTTGTTGGCTGACCCGTCCTCCCGTTTTGGGGATGAAACACTCCGCTGTAGAAGGCAATGCCTTGACAATATTTTCCTTACAGATGTCAACTCAGAGGGCAGTCCATACCATTAGATAGAGAGCCAAAAATGTCTCCCAAGTCCACCTTGTCAAATCTCTATTTTGTGATAGATGAGGTGATATTTTTTGTGAACCTGTGTATACAGTATTTATTATTATATTATTGTCCACTGGGTGCTTGATTGGTGAACCATCTAATTTAGCTATTAAGATAATATCTGATACAGGTCAAATTTGACGCCTGATTAGTTCCCATACAATGGCTGTAGAGGAGGACTAATTGGTCTATAAGTCCGTAGTTAATATTGTTTGTTACACTTTTGTGACACTTGTAGATTCGACTTCTGTCCTGCATTCTTGACGGTAAGTCACAATTATACATTGAACGGAATGTATATGAACACAGAGTAATAATTTGAATTATCATAGTAATAGTGGACACGTACAAGAACATAAAGTCTCATTATGCAATTAACACTATTAATAATTACAACTAATTGATTACTTCACAGGAAAAAAATAATTTCTTTAGTAACTTATTTCTTGTTAAACAAAGTTATAACACCGATACCACTGATACTTGTTTAAGGCTTCAATTTGACATGGAATTTGATAAGAATATACTAGTAAAATTTTGGTTTCGATCTTTAATTACTTTTTTAAACAAGTTTGTACATAAAACAAAATCCCGTTAAGACTTTATTATTCATTTAAATTAAATCGTTAATAAATTTTTCCAGTAGTAGTGACAGTTACATGAATGTGATTTTGTTGGCAAACTGTATACTATTCTAATTTTTTGTACAGACGGTTATAAAATACTTAGAAAATATTACAAATGACACGGGTAATTCATTGTTTATGATATTAATATCTCAAAGAAAATGCCGCTATTTTAATAAAGCTATGTCTTATAAAATCCTGCAACAGTATCGAATTCAAAGGATGGCTTTCTCTCCTACATGTCTCACATAACAGATGGCTCCCGATAAGGTCACTAGCAGACGATATTCTGTCCATTTTACCCGGACGACGAGCAACCTGGCAGTTTATTATAAATGGGACCAGGAAAATTGACCATTTTGAACAAAGCACACTGAAGCCGAATAAAAAAAAAAACCCCTACAAATATAGATTGATATGGAAAGCAAAAGCCAGAACAAAATTGATAAGGATATTATAAACTACATATGGAATTATAAAACACATTACATTATTTAAAGAAACACTATATAGAGCAATAAATAGAGGGGGACTGGGGATCCCCAGCCCTCTACTTCTGAAGACTTCAAACATAATCAATAGATTCAAAAAAATAGAACCTGAACCCAAAACAGCGTGGGAGGCTCTATATCTTTACTGGTTTGGCTTGTCTTTAAGAAACAGACCGGAAATATACCAAAATAATAATCTAAAAAGAAAACTAACGGTCCCAAATAAATTTAGGTATATAAAAAACATTTTAATAAAATATAGACATAAAGAACTATGGCTAATGGAAACAAAACTCACGACTGGATTAGAGAAGATACAAAAACAACAAAAACAAAGTGCAGGGTAGAAAAGGCAAACTGGGGAATCAACTGGACTCAAACTTGGTCGAATTGGGCAAAAATAAGGTCACTAAAAACACAAAGTTTAATTCTCAAATACTTACACGACGCCTGGCTTACGGGTGAAGAAGCTGTTAAACGTCGCATGATAAATATTATACCAAAAGGCTTGCAGAAGAGCGACGGAAAATCCCACAGAGCGGAAATGGACAAACAAAACAAGTATATAGGGACTAACACACATAATGAACAACAGTGATCGCCGATAACAAATAGGGACTAACCTCAATTTCAAATATTCTTTCGAAATTTCTGAACTTCTAAATAAGAAAGGAGAAGGTGTAGGTCCGCAGACAAGGGAAGTGTATATAAATAAATCAAATGCGGCTCCTTACTCAGACTATGCCAATTCCAATATTAAAGATTAGCGAGAAAAAGACACACCATGATCACCCACATAAGACATTGGCTTTATTTATTTATTTATTTTAAAAAATTTAATGCACCTTTTTTTTCAGCAAAATTAAAAAGAAAACTTAAAAGATAAATAAGGAGATGAGAGGGAAATTCGGTAAGACACCCCAAAACAAGGATGTCACCGCCAATGCGGGCTGCATCCCTAATCTCATCCCCCAACTCGGAGCAAATTTTTGTCTCCAGAATACAGAACTTAAAAATCTAAAGTAAAAAATGGAGAAAAACCACAGGGGAAATTTGATACACTGCCGTCCTAATACAAACTCTATAGCAGAACATATAATATAGCAAAACACATATAGTATACACAGGACATAGGCGACCTTTGGCAAAGGTCACTGGGGGGGGGGAGGAAGGGGGGGGAGAGATTCCGACTAGGAACAAAACCTATGCCGGAGGAATCACCCCTTAGAAAGCACTAGGAACAAAAAATACCCCACTCAATTTTTTTATAAAAACAAATTTTAAACAAAATTCTTTTTATAAAAGATAACAAACTTAGACACCTGCTGGGGATACAAATACACATGAAATAAACTTAATTTTTTTTCCAAATATAGGTGGGTCATCTGTCTGGTGCCCCCAAAAACGAGACAAATATAGATAATAACTAAACGCCTAATTTACGTTCTGTTTTTGTGTGTACTTTTTGTAACAGTATCTTGATATTCAATGAATTTATTTCAACTTCCAAACACCATACAAATTCAACGGTAAATCTGCCAACATAGCACAAATATGGCGGCTGATGACGTCATTCGGGAACTATCTATATAGAAATTAAAATTTTGACTGTTTGCCCAATGACTTTCTATCTGTGACCTTTTGTCTATGACCTTGTATTCTGTGACTTTCTGTCCTACATTCATCGAAAGTACTGAATTACATCTTTTTAAACCTGATTACTTTTGCAGCAGGTAAGGGTCACATTGAGGATACAATAACGTTGTAAAATTAATGGTCGTGTTCCAAATGTAGCGGGTAGAGGTAGAAAGGACTCCAACCGTGCGTTACGTAAGAAGTCTAACTAGCCATTTGTAAGGAGAACTGTGTCGAGTCCTCATTGTGGCCTTATCTGTTGCAGACGTAATTAGGTTTAAAAAGATGTGATTAAGTATGATCGATACCATTGCCGAAGATATACACAGCTGATTCGAATCTTCGTCTTTCATTGGCGGGTATTCATTTTCACTCCACCCAAATCTGATTTCCTCAAATGAGGGCACCAGCATTATCAATCACATACACGTGACAACTATACGCTACTCAAAGTATTCGCGCCTTTTCTGAAAATTAATTGATGTGGTCTTAGTGATTTGGATAATTTGTTCAAACGGTATTTATTTGCAAATATCGCAGAAAGTTCATAAATATTTAATAAACAGACGCAGATGTTAGGGGTTCACGCGTTATATATATATATATATATATATATATATATATATATATATATATATATATATATATATATATATATATATATATATATTTGTGTGTGTGTAATCACGCGTTGCGAAACATCCCTTTCTTTCATAACCAGCCCTCTAGTATAATTCTCATCACTGAGTCTTGGATACTGGATAGCAGAGGTATATAAAATAAACCATGGGTTGTTTTCACAGAAGTCACGATTATGTGCGCAAATACCCACAATGTAACGCGCGCACAATTGCACCGCCATTTTGATTCCCTAACGATCCTTCAGCAACATCAACCATATTCAAGATAAAAATAGGATTTAATCGTCGATTAGGATATTTACTTCATTAAAATGATACATAGATTATGCATGATATTAAGTGCCCTTATAGCAATAAAGACAAAATAAAAAGCTGGATGTTCCACTGGTTTATATCAAAAGACGGAATGATGCCCTCAAGATTGTCAACTTGAAAGAGCATTTCCTGTAATGATCTTCGGAATAAAATATCAGCTATGGAATGAAACTTTCATAGCATGTTTATTATGCCAGACCTTTTATCTACAAAAACTTTTATGTACAGGCAGTTGCCGCCTTAGCGAGGTGCGAATGGTGCGGACCTGATTTTTTTAAACATTTATTCTTACTGCATATGCCTTTCAAATTAAAATTCTATGTTTTATGTTGATTTTGAAACACACCTATATGTTTCTACGAATATTTCACAAATGTCTTTAGTGTTTAGAAATTAGATTTTTGGGGCCTGATGTAATATGTTCTAAGCTTGTAATTTTTCATTGAGGCTTTGCTCGTATTCGTCGGAATTTTCTAATGAAGCTTTTACAACTTACGTCAAGGAATCTATTTTCGCAACGTAATCAGCCTTTATGAGGATTGTGTCACTGGCCGTTCGAATGAACTAACTCGCTGAAGGGAACCGTCGGTGGTCAATAGACAGAGGTCAATTAAAGATCAGTTACCTAAAATTCACTTAGGTAAGATAAAAGGGCAACGCCCAGGGTCTAACACCCGTGTCACGTCTCCACTACATGGTTGGCTAAAGTACATTTATTGACGTGCTTTTATTGACTGCCCTTATGTAGTTAATACATATGAATCCTTTGTGCAAAATCGAATAGGATAGTCAACTGGATTTAGCCAGTAAAACAGAATTGATTCTAAATACGTCAGGCATGTGCTACCTACCATTTTCCGGCAGAATCTGGTCCGCGAACTGGTTTTATCCAATTACATGCATCATAAAGGTAAATTTAAAAATCTCTCTTCGGCCTTGCCCTGGAGGCAGTTCTAGATGTCTGACACATGTGGTCCTGGTTACATAGACGTAGTTTGTCCGAGAACAATGTATAAAGATCATCAAAATGTCACTTTTTTACGAGAAAGGTACCTTTATAAGCGTCGATGCAAACCTTTTAAGGAAAACAAGCTACTCCTTTCACAATAATTTCTCTTTTATACAGAATCATTTTGTTTTTAGAATTGTATGTAATTCACCAGAGATGAAGGAATTGATTTATTCATCAAGAAATTAGACAGAATAAAATCTGTATATATAAAAAATAGGACAGGTTAAAGTTTTATTTCAATCACATGTCCAGGACAAATAGTTTTAGAAAATCCAGTCGTCCTACTTTAATTTCACATGGCCAAATATTGCAATATCTTGCCTAGGTTCGACGAGATGCATGTATTTTAATCGATATTAAAAACAAAAGAAATAATGCACAACATATTTATTTTTCCAAAGGTATTAATTTTTGTTATCTTTGTTACTTTCCAGGTATCTTACAAACACTATTTCTTGCTCCGATATGATAGCACAAGTACTTCGAGCGGCAAGAATAGAAGGAAATATACTGGAATTTATACTTTCAACAACTTCTATCAAGACTCTATTTTATTGACGGAACAATGTTTCTTGCCCTATGTCTGTTATAATTAACTTTTAGTTTAATGCCTCCTTTTTCTTAGAGTGCGTACATGATTTCCATACACGATTTCCATACATGATTTCCATACATGATTTTTATTTATGGTTTCCATACGTGATTCCATACACGGTTTCCATACATGGTTTACACACTTGATTTCTATGCATGATTTCTATACACGGTTTCCATGCATGATTAACAGAAATGATTTCCAGAAATGATTTCCAGCATGGTTTCCATCTATGGTTTCCATCCATGATTTCCATCCATGATTTTCATACATGATTTCCATACATGATTTTCGTACATGATTTCTATACATGATTTCCATACATGGTTTCCGTACATGATTTCCGTACATGATTTCCATAGATGGTTTCCATAGATGGTTTCCATACTTTAAACTGGTTTTCAATATTGTGTGCTAGGATGTTGTCTGTGTGAGAGCTCCTATTTTATTTATTTATCTTTTCACTCTCATTTAGTTTTAAAATAGCCTTTCCTAGTGGACTGTTAGCAACTCCAACTTCGGGGCTTTTCTGATCCAGCTGGACAGTTTCATACATATATTGTGCTGCACAGGCTTCGTGAGATCCAAAACTGTCATGAGACGTGACTGATTAAATCCTAAATTTGTCAGTTCAATCGACAAATACACTGGATCATTTTCCAACATGAGCACGTTTGGGACATTGTTTGCTAGAACTGCAAAATGTCTTTCCTTCACAATCAACGAATTACGGTCATGTGGCTTAGTATGTCCTTGTCCCTAAATTTTTCAAGTTTGACATTTTTTGCTAAGACAGAGTCTGGCTAATGTCTGATTGGAGGAACCATTATCTGTTTCAGTGGGGGTCTTATGTTGTATCCTTCCACTTTTTCGTAATGCTTCCTTTACTGAATTTTCGTTATTATCTTCCTTGCAAACAATAATTTGGAAAACCTCATTTTATTTAAACATAAATGTCACTTTATTAGACAACTATTTCCATTACAGTGAACATGACATACATTGTGTCGTTTGAATGCATAATCAGACCGCTCTATTCAGAGTAATTGTCTCGCTTCCAACGCAGTACCGCACGTTGAAGTCGATCCTCTGTATAATCATTTAAAATTTAGTATAGACTGGTTATTGCATTCAGATCAGTTCATTACGGAACGGACACCTGTGTTAATAAAATGCCTTTCACTAAATTTATTCCAATGCCTCGGTGGATTGAAATCAAGAGCTGATCCACTCTTGAGAATCTGCGTTGAATAAACCCACTAATACAAGGTCATTTAAGGTACTACTAATTAATCATGCTGGAGATGTTTGTTTTAAGTGTGTTTGATTGGCTGATAATTTGGTCGCTTTGCCCGATATGTATTCTAGCAGTAACCGTGACGCTTTGCAGTTTCGTATTATGCGTAGGGTTAAATATGTAAAGAAGAATAATTTCCCTGGTTGTGAACACTGATTATCCTTTTTAAAAATAATTTAGTTTATCATCGGTATGTTTAAAATAAATTTTATTCCCGTTATTTCGGTGTATGGGTATAATTTAGGTGTTTTACCGACACTTCGGCCCATGGACGACTCGACTAAAAGACATTTCTGTCTTATATATACACAATTCGCCCCCAGACTTTTCGGCCCTAAGATAATTTGGACTTTATATTAACAATTTTTTGAGTACAAATTTGAAAATCTGTTATATTTTTTTTTTAAATTTACAATAACAGGTAATTATTAGAACTTGTTAAACTAGTATTAATAAAACTATGTGATAATTTGGTGATTAATTTTATGATCGAATCAAAAACAGACTATCAGATATACCTCCGTAGGAGGGAGAATACACTATTATAGGTCTTACTGGTTTTCTTACATCTAAAAGTCCTTTTCAAACACCTAAAAGATGGTTAATGCCTTTTGAGTCATTTAATTAGCGTGTACCGCAAAAGATTAGAAAGACCATTGATTGAAAAAAAAAACAACAACCTATTAGTCAATAGTTGAGACGTAATGCATTTAAAGTCTCATATTTAGCATATACCGTACAAGACTGGAAAGACACATCATGCCAAAATAACACTCCCACCATTTACGAGTCCTCTTTGTTATTTATTCTTAAAATTGTAGATATTCAAGAGATGATTAATACTTTTACCTTCTGCGTTTACCTTACGATCCGTTTCCATGCGTTTACGACCGCTAGGGTGGTCTAGTTGTCAGAGCGTCCGCCTCAGATGTGGGAGGTCGTGGATTCGAACCCCGACTGATTCATACCAAAGACTTCTAAAAAGCATTAAGCATTAAGAGGTTAGTGTAAGGACTGGTCGGCCTGGTGTCAGGATAATGTGACTGGGTGGGACATTATGCTACATGTCTGCGGCATGATGCCCCAGTGCTAGACATCACTATAAATTGTCACATTGCAGACATCGTAGCGATATGACTGGAAAATTGTTATAGCTACGTTAAAAATCTAAATCACACACACACACGCACACACACACACACACACACTATCCGTTTACCGTAAGCTCTACTTGTATGCGTTTACTTCAAGCTCCGTATGTGTTTACCGTAAGCTCTGTTTCTAACTCAATGACTGTTTGTATGTGTTTACTTTAAACATTGTTTGTATGCGATTACCGTAAGCTTTATTTGTATGCATTTACTGCAAGCTCTCTTTGTATGCGTTTACTGTAAGCTCTCTTTGTGTGCGTTTACCGTAAGCTCTCTTTGTATGCGTTTACCGTAAGTTCTCTATGTATGCGTTTACCGTAAGTTTTCTTTGTATGCGTTTACCGCAAGCACATATTATGATCGTTCACGGATTTACTGGAATAAAGAGGGTAAAGGCGTACAAAGGATTCAACAATGTGTTGTTATACATTATTCTAGCTTTTGTTTCTTTCTTTGTTTATTCATTTGAAAAGATCTTATTAGAGAAAACCGACAGAAATGTTGCCAAACAAGCATTTTAAGCGAGTAGTTTTATCTACGTACTAACATTCAAGGCGCAATAACTGCTGCGACCAGAACCAAAGCTTTAAGCTTGGGTTAGCTCCCATACATAATATTGTCAACCGATTTACATAAAAGGGCAGGGGACAGATTTTATGTACAAATTTAATGCCCCAATCAGCGGCCTAGTATAAAAAAAATTAAAAATCAAATACACAAGTGAGCTCAAAATTTTCCATATTTTTGAATACCTATATTAAAGCAAAGCATAAGAATATTATCCACTTGACCAGAGAAGTCAATGGCAGTTCACAGCAGAAGTTCATGCACCCCAACCTCAAATTTATACCTGCATTTTTCATGTCCGAAGGTCATTTTTGACACCATCTGATGCTCAGAGTGCAAACACAAGCCCTTTTCCTAGATGACTATTATGCAAAACAGTGTGTACTAAACAGGCTTATGTAACTGAAAATCATTGTCATCCAAGCGGTTTTTGAGATATTCTACTTGCCCTGAACCCATGTGTTTACTGCTATGGGAGGCTAGCTCATCTTAATTGCCAAATGTTGGTCCTTCACTATCAACATACTGCAGAGTAACTATGGAAGGTGTACAAGCTTGACAATTTCAAGAGCAATTTTAATCTTTTCCCCCTTTGTTAACTGAACTTAGAAATTTCAAGATGTATACATAACACTGAAACATTTCCTATTATCACCCAAGTGTGAGATATGAATCTCTTCTGTCAACTTCACAGTGGGGTCATGAAGGTAGATACTATGTCGATGTGCTAAAACTTTCATTCTTCTCACCAAAATATAGCAAGCCATATGCCATATGCATCACTATTTCTAAGACCGTTCTACTGGTGACATTCAATATTCACAACAGTATTTTTATGTATGACTCCTCTGAAGTCTATCTGCTCCTGTGGAGTTAAATTAGGCTACTTGTAAGAATGCATGTTGACATGTTATGCAGTTGTTTATGTGTGTCTGTATGAAATGTGAATAATATTTATAAAAAGAGGGGTGCAAACCTTGACGACTAAATAAAGAGCAAGACAAAACATTATGGTCACCACTTTGTTCCCATATTTAGTAAGTTAAGTAAAAAATATGATACTTTGTCATGATGTAAACAGTTCTCACATTGAGGTACAAAACACAGTTACCTCCCTCTCCAAAGAGAATTACATACAACACTAAGTGATATATGGAAATTGGGAGGAAATATAATGAAGCTAATGCATACAAATTATTTAAATATACACAAAGAAACAGAGGTATACGAGATGTGACTTACTGAACGAATAAAAATGATGTTTTTCTTAAGAGGGCAGGGGCCAGATTTTATGTACAAATTTAATGCCGGAATCAGCGACCTAGTATAGAAAATCATTTAAAAAAATCAAATATACAAGTGAGGTCAAAATTTTCCATATTGTTGGATACCTATATTAAAACAAAGCATATGAATATTATCCACTTCACCAGAGAAATCAATGGCAGTTCATAGCAGAAGCACCCCAACCTCAAATTTATATCTGCATTTCTGATGTCCGAAGGTCATTTTTGACACCATGTGATGCTCACAGTGCAAACACAAGCCCTTTTCCACGATGACAGTTCTGCAAAACAGTGTTTACTAAACAGGCTGATGTAACTGAAAATAGCTGTCATCCAAGCCGTTTTTTAGATAGTCTACTTTCCCCAAAAACCATGTGTATACTGCTATGGGAGGCTAGCTCTTCTTCCTAGCCAACTATTGGTATTTCACTATCAACATACTGCAGAGTAACTATGGAAGGTGTACATGCCTGATATCAATTTCAAGAGCAACAAAACCCCGAAACACCTAGTACACAAATGTATCCATATCTTTAAATAGTAAACAATCATAGCTGAAATAGTCACACCATAGCCTTAAGTTAAGAAATTTGCCAGGGGTCAATTTACGAAAATGGACCCTGCCACATCAGCAAGTTTAGTTGTTTTAACCTTTTTGGGAATGCAGTTTCATCCTAGTTTAGTCATCATACTCCGGAAATGTTTCAGTTATCAATGTAAGTCTCCTGATTCTCTTCTATAATAAAACAAAAGGCGAAGGCTCTCCTTTCGACTTCCACGTCTCGTTCTTCATTTGAACGCAATCACTATATTGGGCATGCGACTATAATGATTTTTCTGAAGAAAAAAAACAACAAACAAATAAATAAGACACCAAACGTGCAATGCTACCAACATTTACTGACGTTCTCTTCATATTGTTTATATCTACAAATAAGAGTTTATGGTCTTAAAGTATGTAATAGAAATGAGTGAGAAGCATTAAGCTTTGTAAAATTCAAAACAGTTTATTTACCTAGAGTACCAGAGTGAAAAATGTAAACAGAACTTACTGTATTGCGAAGTAAGTCCTAGATAATCCTTTAAATTACAAACGCAAGTCATAATGATTAAAGTTCTGAATAAACTTTAGTGGAAATCAAAATTAAATCCAACGCTGGAAGTGCTTGTGTGCATGTGGTGACCCGTGTAGTGATGATATGCCGACATTCTTTTGTTGGATTACAATAATACAATACATGAATATATTCTTATTTGAAATTTCACTATGAAGTTTATATCTCCAAGAACATTATTTTTATGAGCACATTGTATAATTAGTGAATAAATATTTGAATAAATTCATTCCAGCCCAAATGAAGTATTGGACACAACAATAATGCATTTAATTCTGCTAAGATCTTAAAGCACGAATAAAGATTTGTTTTCAGTAACAAGATTATATAGTCATCTGCTTTACCTCATATCATAATTAGAATATAACAACAAAATTACCTAATCTTAAATTTCATTCTGGAAGGTTTCAATGTTTGCAAGATAAAATAGTAGTTATAATTAGAAGTGTATTGCTAACATTATACTATGAAATGTAGTAAATCACAGGTAGACCCGGATATTCATGGCGAATTTCCAAAGTTCAAGACTCAATTTGAGATAAGCATGTTTGCAAATCCAAAATCAGTGAATCAGCTCAGGGAGAAAATGAACCTGATTTTGAACACGGTCAAGTCCAACATGCAATTTTCCACAGCATATAATGGAATAAAAATTCTATCTTAACAAAAAATGCAAATTAAATATGTAGTTCATCTGGTTTCGGTACAAGTGTACAACTGAACTCCAATTACTTTTTCTGGCTACCATGAAATCATACTCCAACAAATACTGAATTTCTTTTTCAAACATGAAAAAGAAATTAAGAAATATATTGTAAATATTTAAATACAAATAATCAAAGGTTTGTGAGGTTACAATAATTAATCTGCGCTGTACTCAATCAAAATTGAAACTAATTTATAGCAAAAATCCAAAGGAAAGGATCGTTCAGACTGGTGATAAAGTTCCGACTCTCTGGCCCATACCACAAAATCCTCCTAAGGCTGAGTACTATGGTCCTTACACAGTTGAAAAGAAAGTAAGTAATTTAAATTATATCATCTCTATAATACTGGGAGGGGAAAAGAAAAAGAACTTTGCCATATAAATATGTTGAAGGATTATTTTGATAGAGATAGCCAGGTTAATTATGCAATCAAGTTATTTTTACCTGTCCCACACAGTGAGGATTTAAGCATCTGAATACAATCGGACTGTATTGACTTTGCAGTTGCAACATTCGGAATGCAGAAATTATGAACATTCTGTATCCGGGAAACTTTACATCTGCAATAGCTATTACATGAATAGGAGCACTTGTTTATAGATGTTCCTATACGAACAAAAAAAAATCTACCACGACCGTGAAATTAGAGATTGCATACCTGTGAAATAGCATCCATACAGGATGAACCATCTCTAACAGGATAAACTGGTTTTTACCAGACGACGGCTGAGTGGAAGACTGACTGAGGAAAGAAACTTTCAGAGCTAAGGAATACTCGTCGGCTGTATGAACAGCATTTTCTAAGGTTTCAACCTTATACTCATAAAAGTCTTAAGGTCAGTATTGACGCAATTCTTAAACTCTTCAACTAATATGAGATTTCTGAGATTTTCGTTATCTTTAGCCCTTTTAGAAGAACACCACCTATCAAATCGTCCTGCATTTTGATTTTCTACAATTCCTACATCTTTGTCGATATGCATCGAGCAGAAACTCACAAACCTTCAGGATATATTCCTGATCCACGTCATAATCAGAACATTGCTGTACTGAAAGGAAAATGCAAATTTCACGACCTTTGTCAAAAAGTGGACTTATAGTATCACAGTCTAATGCTTTGTTGACCATGTCAAATTGTCGGTAATCTTTTTTTTCTCAACGAGGACGTGTGTGTGTGTGTGTGTGTGTGTGTGTGTAGGACTTTTTCAGTCAAAGCGCTACGATGTCTGCAGTGGGACAGTTTATAGTGATGTCTAAGCACTGGGGCATGGTGCCGCAGACACGTAGTATCATGCCTCACTTAGTCACATTATTCTGACACCAGGCCGACCAGTGCTAACACTAACATTTTAATGCCGAGTGCTAAGCGAGGCAGCTGTTATTTTTATGAGTTTTGGGTAAGACTCAGCCCGGGTGTATAAGTATAGTCAGTAATTCTTGCTTTTAGTTTCCGAGACTCAAATCATTTGTCAATTTTCTTTGTGACACATGCACTGTTCTTTAGTGCCGAACACCACATTACATCGCCTTTCTATAGAGTGAGTTTGAAAATAGTCCACTACGGGGAATTCGACTTATTTGAGAATAGAATATTATCTAAAATTTGTAAATATTAAAATTTAGTTGCTGGTTGTGAACTTCTCAAACACGCTACATGTATATTGTATTATGTCACAACCGCATTGCAATATTACTAAAATATAATACGAATAAAATAACAGCTGTTTTATTGAAGTTACTTTTGTTATTATTAAAAAGTGATTATCTGTCCAATATTTTGCTCTGCCAATTTATAATTATCAGTCTGTTTTGATTCTCTGTAATACATCAAGCCTTTCATTGTTGTCTTTGACGAAATATTCATTATTTACTTCAGGAACTAACTATTGTTTTTGTCGCCTTGATTGTATACCTTTTGTTTACATGAATATTCCGTTAGATCTGTTGAAGCATCAACTAGTGTTTGTGACGAATTCCATTAAATGAAAACCAATTGAAGAGGTTATATTAATCGTCAGTGTAGAATAAGGTTTTTCATTTTAGACAGCAGTAAGTTTTGTCTCTTATAATTATTTACATAAGTTCAAAACTTATGGGTAGTAATGCCAAATTGTTGTCCTTTTTCTCTCCTTCTTAGCGTTTGTATTTTTTTTATTACAATGTACCTTATTCAGCCTTAAGGAAAGGAAAATGAGTCAGAAAGTGTCAAAAGCTTTGGCTTTTTTTCACACTTTTACTACTACTGCTGCTAATAATAATAATAATAATAATAATAACATAATCGTCATCATAAACAGCAGCAGTAACAATAATGTGGATTTTTTTCAGGGTACGCAAGCAAGGCTCTGACATTTCAAGAATTGAATGACAAGGATTCATATGAACACCCATACATTGTGGCAGCCATTATAAGAAACAGCGTTGCCATGCATGATGTACATATGGAGTTAGCACGTAGAAAGAGCGGCACGTCAGTTCATGAAATACACGAGAAAGGATCATACGAGCATCCAGAATGGAGACCACCGTTTAGTCTCCAACGTAACCATAAAGTCAACGGAGTCGATGAAAACAATTTACATGAAAATATATGCTTTACAAGTAAACATACCATTGAAGGAAGCATTATTTAAAAACTTGATGTTTCCCTAGAACGTTTTAATTGGACAGAGAAGATGACCAAAAAACGGTCTTATTTTATGCAAACTGGATGAAAATGGAGATAAAACAACCAATCAACAGACGGAAAACGTCATGAAAGAGCTGGATTACATGGAATCATACCAGAACCCATAATTCAAAGCAGACATCTCACTGGATATCATAACCATGTTTTAGAGCTATTCCGATAGTCAGAATGTACCAATCCAAAAGACATTTTTATGTATATGGAATGAAAGAATGCTTGTTAAGAAAACTTGAACAGACGATTCTTTGGCGCTTCTCTTCTCGCTGTCTTTGATCGTCACTTTGTTTTGTTGCTGCACATGGCCACCTGCACAGATTAGTCAAGCCGTAACAAGTACAGTACAGTGGATGCAAATTGCGTCTAAAAACAGTCAGTTATTAGTCGATTGAATGAAATTGTTTCAAACATTCCATAGTAAAAAATATATTCAAATAGATATTTTAATTCTAACATTTGTTTTATTTTACTATTGACAGCTATCTAACACCATTTATATACTAAAGACACAAATCGTGCAGACTTTGTTAATACTATAGAACTTACCTCTCAGCTAGATTAGGTTTGAAACTCGAGTTAACGCTGCAGTTTTCCACATTCACTACCAAGCACTCAAAACACACACACACACACACACACACACACACAAGCACTCAACCACACACACACTGCCAAGCATTCAACCACACGCAGCCGTGAGCCGTTCAGACTTAAATTATAGCCTTACGAAAATTTCAATTTTTCACGAGTACCATAATAGTCAAATCCTTTAGCAATAAATTGCCACATTAAAGCGAAAGTTGACAAACACGCTCTTACAGGAATAACGTTTGTAAAACAAGTTGCCCCATGGTTATCAGACGAATTAATTGACGATAAAGTGACAATGTCATATATGTATACCAAAGTTTGCTAATAAAGATAGCGATGAAAAAAATGCTGACATTTTCACTTTCCTTTTTAAGATTTTATTAACATCGTATTGGTTGTACATGTTTGAGTAGTAATATGGGCAATTTGAGACTAGTATGGCCTCATGTGGGTATTTTAGCCTAAAGTATTTACACAAAACGGGAAAGAGGGTATTTAAACCGAAAATGTATATCCACAGCATGGTTAGGTAGGTATGTTCAGCCTAAATATTTAAGCCTCAAACCGAGAAAGAATTTTACGTCGCAGGTTTGAAGTCATAATGTTGATCCGTGGAAGCTATGTAGTCTACGATTTTGTAGCCTGAAAAAGTTGTATAGACTAAGGCGGGAATAGTAATGTTAAATTTGAATATGTCTACAATTCAATACACTACGTAAGTTTTTGTTGTGGTCAACTACCTAGGGAAGCGAACACACATGTACACAAAACACAGATAAGCACAAGAAATAGATAAATGCAGATGGCAATGGTTTAAAAGTATTTCTCTTTCAGAAATGTGTGTAACCATGAAAAGGATTATTTGTTTTCTTCACATTACTTATTCTACCATTTCTTCCATGATGAATTCGTGGAGACATTTTGTACTTCTTTCTTTGCAATAGTGATCCAATGTGGATGGCCAAATTTTCGAAATTTTTCTTGGACCTTCATCCATTTGGCATTGACACGTTCTGTTTTCTGATGTTCTTCCTTTTCCTTTCTCTTCATGTAGGCTTAATCGTTTCTGCTTCCTCCGCTGTAACTGTTATGACAGAAAGCTCCTGCTGTTTAAACTACTGCCATTTATTTGAACACGTTTTAGTGTATACCGTTAAACCTCTAGTTTTGTTCTAGGAGCCTTAGCAACAAACCCATGACATTCTATGACGTTCCCACCTTATAATGATGAAATTTAGTAAGTTTGTAGTGTTTATAGTCACACCACTATTTCTCACGAACATTTGTGTTTATATTGAACATAAGTTGTCAGGATTTTACGTTTCCCTATATTATAACCTGACCAAGTGCATGAGGCATTACCGTCAGATTATTGACAATCCTAAGCTGTACTCATGTTCCTTTACTTAAAGAAAACACACACACACACACACACACACACACACACACACACGCCATGTATAGCATATCGTGTGCTGAAAAATGGCGTTAAGCCCTACAACGACAAAAAAAAAATCGTCTATTTATATACCCATTCATTTAACCATTTATTTAATCCTCTATCCAGTTTGTTATCATCGCTCACAGAATCAGACAAGTTAAAATGGGTAATAAAGAAGACAACCTGTCTTATGTATATATAGCTAACAATAGGTTCAAATTAAAATTATGGACTACCATTGGCTGTATGTATATATAGCTTACAATAGGTTCAAATTAAAATTATGGACTACTCTTGGTTGTATGTATAGGTTACAATAGGCTCAAATTACAATTATGGACTACCATTGGCTGTATGTATATATAGCTTACAATAGGTTCAAATTAAAATTATGGACTACTCTTGGTTATATGTATAGGTTACAATAGGTTCACATTACAATTATGGGCTATCATTGGCTAAGTATAAACATCTTACAATATGTTCAAATTACAATTATGGACTTTTTTTTGTTGTTGAGTTTAATTATAGTAGCGTTCGCACTATTGTGCATGTACCACTTTTTTCTGACTGCACCGCAGCCTGCTAGTTGTTCCTGGGGTAGGGGATGGTGCCACCTCCCCCAGGCTTTTATGGATTCAAGGAACCCTGATAGTTTGGCCTCAATCTGTGGGTCCATAAAGGTCCCTACAGTTGAATGGTTGGCTGTCATTAGTGGGAAGGAGAGCTCGGGAACGGTCCTGCTTGCTTTACATCGCTGGTTTCTTGTTGCATTTGCCTGGTGTTTTTTTTTTTTTTTTCGAGACTTTTTTTTTCGAGATTTTTTTTTTCGAGATTTTTTTTCTTCTTTTTTTTCTTCTTCAAAATGTTCTAAAAGGAGGGGGGATGATCTATACTGTTTATAGAGGTTCTTAGTAGATATCATGTATGAAGAGAGATTTTCAAGGTTATTATGGGATTACAAGTCGAGGTGTTTAGGGTGTGTTTCCTACGTTATGTTATTTATAAGTTTTTAGATATTACCTCTTTAAGTTATTTATTAATTGATGTTTTTAGAGATTGAATGTTATTTATGCTTTATTTAGCAAGAGACCGGAGTCCTAGCCGATTACACGGTTCGTTAAGGACATCTAGGACAGGAATCCTAGCTGATTACTCGGTTCGTTAAGGACATCTAGGACATCCGATTTTGCGGTTTCCTTAGTTTTTTTTATAGGTGCTTCCTAAGTGAATTATTTATTAATGCTTTTATAAAATTGAATGATATGTTATGGTTTTTTATGTGGTGGCTTCTAAATTTATTTAGCTAGTTACTGGGTCTTTTGGTTTTGTGGGGATAGTAATTATATTTTGTTCCTAAGTCCTGCTGAGTCTATGAATTGATTTATATTTTTATATGCTGATTGTTTATTTTTATTAGAGTCCATAAGTAACTCTGGGTATGTGTGTGGTGATCCAATCTCTTTTTGGTTTTTGATAAATATTCTCCGAGCGGGTTGATATTTTGGGTATTTATTGAATACGTGGTGTAGATCTTCGGTGGTGTGGCAGTTAAAGCAGTTAATGGTTGCTGGTTTGGGTCCTATAAACCTTCCAAAACTGCTTGCTAGTTTAGTTTTTCCAGTTATTATCCTGTTTATGGTTTTCTGTTCTTGGCTGCATGTATAGGTTACAATAGGTTCAAATTACAATTATCGACTACTCGTGGCTGTGTCCAGTGATGTTAAATTTTTGGAACAGTCGAATTGGGATTTTACCAGAATGGCTGTAATTTTAAGGCTCTCATCTGGTGTTTTCGAGACAGATAATTAAAAGGGCCGGAATAAATATGAATGTAAAAAAAATGTTCCCCACTAGCCTTTTATATGTATACGGTGTACTTGTTACGTTCCCTTTATTAATAACATTTATGTAGCACGGTAAGCATTATGGGGTAGATTAGTTATTGGTAATGAGGAGAAAAGTTTTATCCTGTGTACTCAATCTTAAAGAAACATAGTGTGATACTTACTATGACAATAAATAGATACTAGAATAAAAAATCTAGATTAGATGACGTCGGGTTTTGCTGCGTAAAATTTTGTGTCAGTTAAATGGTTAAAAAAATCTGTAGAACTACGATACGAAATCAGTACAAGCAAGCCTGGGGTGCTAACATGAATACGTCATGTAAAGCTAGAGATGAATTCCTACACAGTGGACAAATGTATGCATGTCTTAGAGACTACTGTACGTGTTTCTTTTTCAATGATCAAACGCCTGCTGTAAAAAGGAGAAACGAAACAAAATATTTGTTCTGCCACTAATTTAATTTTTACAGTGTGCTTGCTTTCTATTCGGTAATATATGCCATAGGTGTAATTACTTATCGAGTATTGTTGCAACATTGAAATAGTGCATGACTAACTTAACAATTCCCTTGCATGGCGGAAAATATTAAAAAACGAAATAAATTAGCTTCAACAGAAATAGAAAGAAGAAATAAATCATTGATGCTTTTCTTAAATTGACATTTCCCCCATTTAATAATATTGTAAAATAAAAGAAAACCAAGCAAAGACAAAATATAAACCTCAAGTACATGCGACACTCGTTTGAATGCGATCAGCATAAAGTTGTCTGATTCTGCCATTAAATATCTACTTTATAAATGTCCATAGATTAAGGTGACGAAGGCGCTGTATTTCTTTTCATTTAAACTTATAAACCGTTTCTTCTCTAATAATCTCGTTTCTTGCTCAATTTATTAAAGTAAAACAAAAATCACCAAAAAAGTAAAGAAGCGTATAATTATCTGATGCAGATTATGGGTCTTAGTGCAAGTCATCATCAGAGTATTACAGGGATCTGCAATTCTCCTCTCCTTAAGTCACATACAAAACACATGGCATATTGAACTAGAATATAGTTTCTTGAAACTTTTTCTTCAAATATTTCGCAGTACATGGTAAAAATAAGACAAAATGCTCTGTTGTTTTAGCAAGAACAAAATATAGTAATGCTCAATCCTTCGGTTTCTTTCCGGCAGCAAAATTTTGAATATAGAAGGCAAATATATTATTCATATCGTTCATACAAATAGATCTCATTGTAGAATTTTCGTCACCTAGCCTAAGCGTTAAATTCAAACTCGATATACTAAATTATTTTCTTGTGAGACAATAATTTCTAATTAGCCAATTCCATACCAGAATGAATCTAAAGGCGTCCGTATCCATCATTTTTCGTGACGTGTGTCGTTGCTCTGACCAGGAACACGTTTTAGTTTCTGCATTACCGTGGATGGCGGACGCGGGTGGGGTGGGGGTCATCTGTATTTAGGCGTAACACTTTTCATATTATTGGACATAGGATACAGATTTGATTGAAAAGACGTCTATATTTTTATGTCCATTTTTCTCCCTCGTTATTTATTGTTTTGTCAAGATAACATGATTGAATGTTGTACGATTCTAGTGCAAAAATAGGCTACGTGTGAATTAGTCTTGTTTCAGATTAAGTTCTGACCTACATTGTCCAATAGTGGTTATTTAATGTTGCCATGCTCTGTTTGCATGCCTTTACCGCAAGCTCTGTATGAATTTACCGCGTTCGTCAATAATGTTTGTCTGCATGCCGATATTGCATTACGTAAACAGTGAAGTAGCAATAACTGCTGGAACAGTCCAATTCCCTCTGAGCTTGGGTTAGCTCCCATCGAGAAAGGCTTCAACTAAAAAAAGTAATGGGAATGCAGTTTTTTCTGCAGCTATTGAAAAAGGAATTATAGTTTAGCCATCATGGTCCGAAAAGAAAACATTTCTTAATAGAAGTCTCTCAAATCTCTTCTATAATAAATCACAAGTGTGGGCTCTTTTATCAAGAAAGATTTACAACTTCGTTCTTGATTGGAAGTAAAACATTATATTCGGCATGAGACTAAAACGATGAATCAAGATATTAATAAAAAAGAAATGAGGAAGACAACACATTTGTTATATTATCTGCAATTACTGGAGTGCGATGTATAATTATATATTTACCAGACTGTAGTGAGGGCATTGAATAAGAACAACATTCAAAGATTTGGTTATTGTCATAACAATTCAATGACAATTAGGAATACATTCTGCCGAAAAAGCTCCACAGTTACCAAGGAAAAAAAATGAAGCAGGTTAAATTATTCATTATTTCTTATTTGACACTTAATGTGTTGCGACCGGGTATTCATTTTTTTTTTCTTCTTCTATGTATAGTGCGTAATGTTCGTGCTGAATTAACAATATCAGTACAGTTTTCTGCATTATTTATATTCTGCAGACTAATTATGGTAAATGGTGTTCTTTTCATCTTGCTTTACGCGACAACAATATCATTCATTTGCCTCGACAATATTCTCGTGAATCCATAACATTTTCCCCCAAGATAATTGGACTAGTCTTTTAAATATTAAATAGGGGAAAATGTTATAGATTCACAAGAATATTTTCAAGGCAAATGAATGATATTGTTATCGCGTAAAGGAGGCTCAACTGGGACAAACTTTATTTAGCAGCAACATCTGTGGATGAACAACGATGCTATACTGCTCTCAATGAATTATAATGATATTGTAGAGGCCGAGGACGATATTTAGTAATTTATCGCAGACATCGATGAAGTGCCGTCCCTCGAGTATTTTAACGAGGAAATATTTTTTTTAGTGCTTTACGATGGTGTCATCTTGACAAACATGAAAATCCAGCCAGAACATTTTCACGGGGCAGACGTAAAAAAAATAGATGCTATTGAAGTCACTCAGCGATAAACTTAGATTGCCAAAGTGATCAGAGATTACTGTAATGTTTTGGTTATTTTTAACGGAGTTGATATACATATACTTCGAAATATTCATGTGACATGGTGTCCCAGTGACATGGAAGTAGATAAGTTTAAAGATTTCATCGCACGTGCTCAGAAAAACCCAAAAGGATTCATCAGGATAAGTTTATATGATCCAGCAACGCGTTACCGAATTGGTTTCGATAAAATATTTTATTAAAGAATTACATTTGTCGTGAAATGAATCAGGAAAAATTAACGAGATTATCTCTACGATCGAACAATTGCAGATAGATGTTCTCGATATTCAACTTTCCTACTGTTTTTGTTAGTGTCCAAAAGTTATTATTTTATTATCGTATTGGTTAACGTTTTCTTTATGTCGTTCTACCCAAGCAGTTCACTGATAATGTTGTCTAAGCGTTGAAATTGTGACTCTAGTATGTTTGCCCAAACAATAATCAGATCGTTGTGGTCGTAGTGGTCAAGGATAAATCGGCACTTCCAACAGCCATCCTAGCACTGTTCTGATCAACGATTTATGTCTGTCAACGTAGTAATCCGGCGTCGATTTTTCAATGGCGACACACAGCGTTGGTTCGTTTAACGCAATTTCGATCTTTGATAATTCTGTGCTGAAGTTCATTTTTTTCTATTTGATATGATATTGTTGGGATGGTAACGACCTCCAAAATTTGGGAATACCAACCCGATGCATCACTTGCTGTTTATGCGAGAATACAAGTGAATTTTCAGTCTCTAATCTACCAAACGTGCAATTATTTACTGGCACATGTACATACATGTATTATGTTCGCGTTACTATTGAGTATACCAGCAACACTGACAACAACAACGACGTCGATTCCATCCACGGCGGTATCACGCGTGTCGCTGATAATGTACCGATTATCGTCGTTATTCCAGAGATCAGCGAGGAACCGCGTATACAGCATTGTCGATGACGATTATTCGTCTGCGGTATTCGTATTTTGGTTTTATCATGTGCTCATGGATAATTTCTTCTAGCGATACCTTCCACGCACATGCTTGATTATGCCGAAAGGATTGTGCGAGATTTATTATGTGTCATACGAAGTTACCAACTGAGGTGCTGCGGCAACGAATTCCAGACACCAACAATACGTCGCCAAATTTTGTTTTTGTCTTCTGGATTCATTATGAATGATTCCTCTTCATTTTGATTTAACATGATTGAGGTAAATAAATTTAGAAGACACCACATAAAAAATCCCATAACATATCATTCAATTTTATAAAAATATTAATAAATAATTCACTTACGAAGCAACTATCAAAAACTAAGGAAACCGCAAAATCTTATGTCCTAGATGTCCTTAACGAGTAATCATCTAGGACTCCGGGAAAAAGAAAAAAGATAAAAAAGGATAAAAAAAAAAAATAAAAAAATTATATAAAACACCAGGCAAATGCAACAAGAAACCTGCGAAGTGAAGCAACCAGGACCATTCCATAGCTCTCCTTCCCATTAATGACAGCCAGCTGTAAGGGACCTTTATGGACCCACAGATTGAGGCCAAACTAGCAGGGTTCCTTGAACCCATAAACGCCTGGGAAAGGTGGCACCATTCCCTTCCCCAGGAACAACAAGCAGGCTGCGGTGCAGTCAGATAAAAATGACACATGCACAATTGTGCGCACGCCACTATAATTAAATTCAACAACAACAACAATGATTCAGTAGGTTCCGAAAAATATGTCGGCGTTAGGACGCCATGGCCATCTTGTATATATTTTAAATCTAGCGGCGCTAAACACGTAAAACCGTACATCCCGGTAACCTCAGCGGTATATATGATTTAGAAGTTGCTTAGCAGTGTCCATATTATTGCTTTAAATGCTACTGTGTACACCATGTTGATGAGCGGAGTTGTGTGAATCTTTTTGATTTTATCGAGTTCACTATTTATCGATTTCATTCATGAGTTGATGTTGTTTATAATTTCGATTGTTGTTTTAACGTTGATTATATCAGAAAGTTCTGTATTAATTTCAGCGAGCTTAATGCTGATGATCGTTGGCATTCCAAAGACATTATCTAGGGTTCCATTTACGTTTCTACGAAATTTTGCGGAATCGGTTATATGATTATGATTTTCAGATCTGAACGTGGTCAGCCCATAATTGATTGTCATTAACGAGATCATCATCCGGATGTTGCTGTTGTCTTTGCATTTCTTCGTTGCAGTGTCATCGTTTGATTCTGGTCCTCTCAAATTAGCAATGATATTTCCGCTCATGTTGAGACTGTGGGCGCTGCATCGCCGGCTTTAACAAAACATTTATTGATCTCAGTTCTCATCGTGGTGTTGCTGTTATCCACGTGTTTTTGCTGCCACGTCATTGTCTGATTTAGTTATTTTACATTAATAATTGTATTTCTGCTCATGTTGAGATCACCATACATTATGTCTCCAGTTCTTATAATACGTTCAGCAATCTCTCTCATGATTGTTAGAAGCGAATCTCCGAGTTTTTAATTTTACCGGTTTTAATAAACACCACAGAGATATCTTCCTTAGCGCCGGGAACTCGCAGAATAATATATGTTAACGGGTTTATGCTCGTCTTTAACCTCCCTTGCTGATCCTGAAAAAAAACCACCTCACTTTGGTCAAATTCCGTGAGACACAAAAGATCTGTAACTTCATCTCGTGTTGCACATTTGGATAAATCAATATCATTCTGGGGCTTGCTTTTAGGAGATTTTCCCTAAATATCTACCATTATAAATTATTAACCAGTTTAAAACGACGTGTGGTATACTCATGCACAATTTGATGAGGCGGTACTGATGACCTTGACTCCGCCGTAGGTACAGCATGTATTTCTGAACTGCATATTGGTGGATTCATTATAGTCTGTGTTATTAATGTTGAAAACCCGATTGGTATGTCACCGGCTAAACCACGATATCGCAAAAATTCTCTCGGAGGTGCCACGCCACACGAATCGAAATAAACAACTCCACGTGGATCAAACGCGAATGAAACCCAATGACTATCCTGGCGGGAACTTCCATCGAGATTAATGATACCGGTTTCAACACTATTTAGTTTTTCCGGTAAATTTTATGTTTAATCGTCGTTCAGCGTATAAAGTAAGTCAAAATTGGACATGGGGGTTTTAGTGAAACGGTCCCGGCAGCCTTAGACTTTGACAATACTGCGTTCCTAGTAATCATAGATCGCGTCCCTTTTTTGGAGATGTTAATGCTGTGTCATGTAGCATTTTTCATTACCATACCGGCAGCTCTTCAAACAGTACCAAGTGCAGCTGCGTTTAAAACAGCTGGAGCAGCTGGTGAAATTAGCGCTGGTAACGCCGCTAGAAACAGAATATACCGACGATTTTTGTTCTGTCGCTGATCGCATTCGCAGAAAGATAAAGACTCACACCAGTTCTTGATTTCTTGGTAGTGTTTGAGTTGACGTTCAGCCAATGATAATGTATTTGGGCCCAGCAACGTGATGATATGTCATTATAACATCATGAATGATCTAATTAACATTATATATTTTCTACGGGTGCATAAATGCCTCTCATTCGGCCACCAACACGTTCAAACAACTTTGTTTTCTGACAATATAACAGCGATTGCTCAGTAATTAGCAATAGCACCTGATGCTACGCAAGCCCGAACATGTATATCAAGGACTGATTGCCTGAGTAAATCCAAGTGATCCAATGAGAAATATTAGATCGGATACAACGATTTAAAATCTCTCTGAGATATCTGCAAACCAAAATTAACATTCTGATCACGACCCATAAATGACATCACCTGATGATATACATATGTAACATGATTACTCCCTAAATTCAATAACACTTCTTCAGATGGTTGTTCATTATCTTTTATGCTCCAAGCAGGTCAAACACAGCTGGGTTTCTCACCTTCGAGCCTATTCTAGCGTTATCCCGAAAAGCGATTAGTATATGTCGCGGAGCTGAAACTCCCTGGTGTGATATTATCTGCCATGTAAATAACCCAGCAACGGTACTATGAACACTATCTGTGGTGATCGTCAACCATGAAAACGTTGACTTGCCTACTTTCTCCATGAAAGAGATTAGCCGTTGTTCTTCAATGTGTGATGGTGTCATTGTTAGTATCCACAACGAAAGTTTTGTCAGTATTATTGAACTAGTATCACCAACAGGGAGTCATATTGCATCGTCCTCGGTGTCTTTTCTGACAAGCACATTTATGTGTTTAGCACAGTAAATTAAGCTTTTGACATTTCTGCAGAATCCAAAGATGTCAGACAGTGGAACTACACATGAAAGGTCTTTGTTATTACCATTTAACATTGATGGCCGTGATGCAAATCCCAGGTTGAATTATGGATTGGCGTTCAGTAGTGTCGTAAAGGCATCGGATGGTCGAGGTATCATTCCAGCTGGTTGAGGATCAACAGAGCCTGCCTGTGTTAATTGTACCATGAGATAATGCTTGTCATCAGGGTGGTCAGCAATGTCCTTCGCGAACATCATTGATGGACGGCTGATCGTGAATAATCATCGGAATATCTTGCCAGACATATTATTGTCGTGGCAACATGAACATGTTTCACACTGGATTCAGTGTGGTTACCATACACTTGGCGCTGTTAAATAATGCTATAACACCATTATTAACAAAAAGAACTCGAACTTACCTGCATATGCTGAATCATTTGTTCTCAGAAGTTTTCCTTCGATCTCAATGAAGGCCTCGGAGGGCAGAAAATATCTGCTAGTGTAATGCACTTGTAGCTCGATTCGTCCACATACGTCAGGTACAGCTGCATCAGAAGAATATTACTGATAATCACTCACTGATTCGTCTTTGAGGAAAGGCGCGTCTATGTCAAATACTGGATTAGGTACGCCTTTGAACATTGTTATTATATTCGCTGATGTCTAAAACGACGTTCCAACATTGATCAATATTGCTAACCATGACGGGCCAGAACTACTACCCGCTGTCAGGTTTGCGGTTATGTTTTTTTTTTAAGTCTCAGCTGCGGCTTGTTTTGTCGGTGATGGCACTCCAGATAATTCTTTCAACCGCTCATTTGCAGCTTAATTTATTATTTTACTGACGCTAGCTGTCATCACTTCGGTGCTGGGCAGTTTTACAGGAATGCTTACTTCGGTAATTGAGACTTTTACTAGAATGCTTTCACTGGAATGCTTCACATTATGTTGTGGTTTTCGTCGCACTTTCGTGTGAGTCTTTCTTTGACCGCAGACTATGTTTTATCAGCAAGATTGCCAACAGTGCCAATAACCTTATTACGAACACCTTCGATGGCTATCATATATAATTGTTTTACAATCGGAATATCTTTTGGAGCGATCCTTCTAAACGATTCTTGTACAACATCGCCATGTCGATCTCCTTCGATCATTTTATAAACAGGTAATCGTGAATTTATCACCTTGACGCTTTCAGATCTACGTTGGGCATTGTGTATAATCAAGTTATTTTGTTATCGCCGATCTAACTGAATACTCACTGTTGTAATCATCGGTAACTTCATCTATCAGCGCCCGATAAACACCAGTGTCCATGACTCCACCGGTAAATAAACGCTGACAAATAGCAGCTGCCTCATTGATAATTTAGTGGGAATTGTTGCCGGCTCATCTTCCACCAATCAGACTTTCTAGTCGATCAACATCAACCAGGATGTTACTGGGGCAAACTTTATCCTCAATCATTGGCGATTCAGCGATTATATTACCACGTTGTTTTCTACGACGTCGATCGCGAGTGGCAAGGCCACTTCCGGTTGCTCCTTAAGGTGGTTCGAATTGCGATATTTTCGACGATAATGTATCTCCAAGTAATGGGGATTGTCTAGTTTCTTTGACTTGTTTCTCAAATTCTTCGAAGAAAGGCTTACATTCATCACTAATCTGAAATATACTATGTGCTTTCGAAACACGGAACGAGTCGAGATTTTTTGGTGACATCAGCGGTCTCTGGCTCTTATAGCTTACTGCGAATTTGATATCTTGTTGCACCAACCGCTACATGGTTTGTTTGAAGTATTTCATAACCTTTTTTCGTAAATTCGGCAAGTGTTATTTTAGAATGCTCCGGTTCCGGTTCTGGTTAAATAACATCCCTTATATCACAAGTCTTGCACGGTCTCGTTATATGACCTCTATTGATTGCTTTATTTCTTTCTGTAATTGTGGTTGAACAGCAACTACTTTAGCTGGAACATCTTTGAGAATCTTTTCGATTCGTTAAGTTCTTTTCGATAATTTTTCAGTCGATCTAGCTGTTTGTTTGGTTGATATAGTTGTTTGTTCCACCGACAGAAGAATATCATTAGTTTATTTCGTGACTGGTTTAAATAACTGTTCAGTACCCTCAGTAAATTCCACATGGCTTTGATGCAGCTGTTGAACTACAGAATCACGAACTGGAAGATGCTTCTTAATCGCAACCTGTCGTTGTCGAGCTAATTTTGCCGTAGAAGATTCCATAGTAAGGGCAGAATCACTCATTATTATTATTATTATTACAACAACGATTTAATTACAGACCACTAAGTCAGCAGATATACAAGTTTTAGTGTATATCCAGTAACGTAACGTAATTGTTTCCCAATGCAATAAATTACAGGTGTCTCAATTTGTCTCAACAGTTTAGACACTGCCACAGTCACGTGACTGTGCTTTTAGTAACTCGCAGGGATTCCCAATTTAGGTCAAGTTGCTAACTCGCTGAAATTTACAGGTAAAATTAATTATTGTACACTCTCTAGAGACCTAATTTCAGCAGGCTATTTAGGAACACATTCTCTGTTATGCTGATAGCAGACCTATTTCGCTTGACTGCCTGTGAACTACATACAGAGTTCAAATTTAGATATATTATTTATTTTTGTAAATAACACTTTATACTGAAAACCACACAGTTTTGAGTATTCTGATAGCAGATATATTTCGCTTGACTAACTCGGCCTGCGTACTGTCATTGCATTGATTTATGACTTTGTCCTTTATCAATGTACATATACGGATTTCTCCCCACTCAGCAATGTACTTAGTACGAATTTAGATATACTATTTATTTTTTGTACATATCAATATTTGTGTATTATATTTCAACTGAATATTCTGAGGCATGATATAAAATATACATTGTCTAAAACGTTTTGATTTTTGATTTATCGTCAGCAGTAGGTATTTATATTAGGTTTTAGCAAATATAGTTCGAGCTATGATAGTGTAGTGATAACATTGTTGGATTCCCAAACCATTACTGGTATAACTCATGGGTACGAGACCCGTATTCGACATATTACTACGGGTTTTACTTGAGGTTATTTAGATGGGAGGGGGTGGTCTGATACGAAGCCAACTGGAACACGTACTGAGAGCTGACTATTGGAGCATATCCAATACCAGTCGAAACTGGTGGTGGTGCTGTTCTGCACCACCTCGGGTTCGCCAGGGGATGGGTATGCATAAAATTGTCAGAAATAAGTGTGTTTCCTATTGACCGTAGAACCATAGACTGCGCGCAATTTATCGACGACCATTTGCATTTCTAGCATTTCGTTTCGTATCTAGGACTACACCGGGAGGGTTATGTTCATGAGACCATAAAATAAAAACCTTTTCACCCACACCTTTATGGTAAAAATGGACCGCAGAGGTAAATAGCCCGAACACATCCAGAGATAAATATAGCCAGTAGTATATGGATGATACAGTCCGAAATTTTTGAAAGATATAGCCCGAAATACATACGGAAAATCCCAAAGTAAAAATAGACCTCGTTTAAGAGTACCCCATGAAGGGACCTCATGAAGACCTAAATAGGAAGTGAGAAAACCTCATTGAAGGGTACCTCATGAAGGAATCCCATGAATGGATAGAAACTGGCACAAACAATAGTAACTGGAAATGAATTGGCTACTAATCGGGCACAGACAAATAGCTCAGCCTCTACAGCCTTTTTTTTTTTTCATTTATGCTGCTTAAAACAATATAATAATAAACTCTCTACATCGATTGGTTACTGAAATAGAGCCTTTGCGTTATTTTATTGTTTGTTGTTGATATTCTAACTTTAAACAAAATCACATTTAATAGCACACAAAAAACATCATGATGTGTCGCATATAGCTTATGTTGCTATTCGTTGGTCATTCTAACGGTTCCGTGCATTTTTGTGCGTCATTTTTTTCACCCATGTCTGGCCGACCCCTAATCGGTTGACCCCATCCTGCTGCTTGAGTTAATGGAAAAATCAAATGCAGGGTGGATTTAAATCGGAAATAAAAGGATTAAGTGTTCAGAAAAGAATTGTTATTGATGACATCAATCATTAAATGTATTCTGAATATGAATAACAAGGCAAAATTACTTTGAATTACTGGAAGGGTGTTTTGTATTTCCAAATAATATCAGTGGGGTAGGATTAGAATTGATAGGAATGATCTTCGTGTGGCGCCATCTACTCAATATATAAAGAACTAATGAAGGTCAGCTTGTCGCAGACACACAGTGGAATAATAAATATCACTTGTAAGGACCAAGACAGTTATTAGAATATTTATCTCTGTTTGAAGTGTTTGAGTAAGTCTAGCAGAAAACAATTTATTCAAAAGAAATAATAATAAGGGCGACTAAATATCAATCGTGCCTTTTTTCTTCTTTTTTTTTGTAAAAAAAAGTTGACATATTGTTGTTTTGTAATCAAAGAGGAGAGGAAGAATGGGGGAATGAATATTAATTAGCGGACATCGTATGTGCCTAGCATATAATCACGGAGATGCCGAAACTTTATGGAAATAGAAAAGTACGATTTTTAAAGATATGTTTTAAATAAAAGAGAAGCGCAAATTGAAAACATTGAAGGTAAAACTAGCAGGACAAATTTGACGAGTTTAATGCAGGTTCGTTGTGCGTAGATGCAACCCATATTAAGTTCCGCCGAATATAGACTCTCACTTATTCTGTCTCATTGCGATAAGAACACAACAGTCTAATAAATGCTATTCATTCCAAGAGTTTTTTTTATTTCGCTTTTCTGTAATTACATTAGACTTTTTTCGCCTTCTCTATCGCTTCTACACTCACTACCGTCATGGGAGATTCCTCCGGTGTCAAGGATGTGGAGTCAGTTTGATGCGTTTTGGTGAATGTCATACAAAGCGACTAAATGAGGTGGCTAAGTGATTACTTTGTCAAATTTCAACCGAAAGGGAACGAGTTCTATTCCTACTATCTGAACATCTGGGATGGTAGTCCTACAATGTAAGACTTATGCACAGATATTCAGGGATTTGGGTCGACGTCTTTGTTACGAATCTAAGCTCTTGAAATAAGTAACAGAAAGTGGGAAAGACAAATAGTTTGGTAATAGTTAACAAATAATTTTTTCCCAGGAATGCAAAGTGAAAATTAGAAAAAAGATCTTACGGTATTGCGAATTAAATCCCAAAATATTCCAAGAATTTCAGACCCGAATCATGATAACATAAATTCCTCAATAAAACTCAGTACAAGTCCCGAAAAGATCCAAAACTGACAGCGACGACGTGTCTCTTGTAGCTTGTGGAGGGCTGACAGTCCTTTGGTGAATCACAGTAATATAATTCCAAGTTTTAATATGTTATAAATTCCAGAGAATGTCTTTATCCAAGAATTTTATCAGAGCACTTGTATTTCCGGAGAAAAGAATCACTTGAATTCAATAATTTGAAGAATATAAAATTCAGCCGAAACTGGTCACAGCATAATACAACTTGAAGATGCTAGATGTTAAAGCACGAATGACAAAGTCCTCACAATTATATAGTTCTCTACTTGACCGCAGGTCACAATTAGCATTTTCTATATAAAAAGAATACCTAATGGAAAATAACCTTCTAGAAATGAGCAAATGAGCCTTGTTTACTTGCAAAACAATAACCTGTAAAATTCAATTAGGAAATTCCCAAACCCTGACCCAAATTAACGTATTTACTCCTTCTTGTTTACCTTAATAATAATCCTGATATTAAGCTCATATACATAGAGAATAATTTAGCTTTGTATTAGTTATTAACATAAAATAAAATAATTTTTTTTAAAGTCAATCAGGTCAAGCAGAAATTAACTTAATTTTGGACAAGGTCAAGTCCAACATAAAATATTACATTACAGTAGCATGTAATGATTTTTTTACTAAAACCATCACAAAGAAACAATTAAATCAAAAAGGCACAATAGTCTTCAGAAATAAACGACGTTGCCGGTAATGCTTTCTAACTATCGATACATTTCTTTTACGAAATGAAGATATCTAATCACGTTCTTCATCATTATTGCGTTTTCCTTGGTATCATCTTCAGCCGATAACGGCATTTCCCGGGTAACATCACATTTCAGCGAACTGAAATGTATGCCACCGTAATTTGAAAACGCATCCTCTTGTTTGTGTCAGATTTGATTCCATAAAAAAAGACATCTGAGTAAATATAGTCAGCCTATTTCAACTGTGCCTTAATATGTTGAAACGTATAAATATGGTCTGTTATGGGTCGGCCTGGGAACACTTTTAACAACGCCGCTTATATTGGACGCTAGACATCGACCCAAGCAACATAAATATCAGGGTAGACGCCTTACATGGTGGGCCGCTACTATGGCGTTGAGAAGAGCAAGAAACGTTACTCCAGTTAACTCGGTGCTACATAAAAAAAATTGTGCTATGTGCTGCAAAATACTAAATCAAACCAAATCAAATCTACCCGCAATCGGGAAAGTCACGCAACTGTAACAAATTAACATTTTTATTATTTTAGTTTTATCTTCCTCGTAACTCCAGTTCCAATAAAAACCCATCACTCTTACACTTCTTCTTTACAACTGCCTGATAAAATGTCACTGATTGATTTAGGCGCCTTCCAGAAGTGATATGTTATTCCATTCTTCCATAAAGTGGCACGTACGACTTTGTCTCTTCTCCGTTGAATATAGAGACCAGGACAATACATTACATGGACGACATACCCTTTCACAATGTAGTATTCCTACCGAAAATGCAACTAAAATGCAGTAGTATTTGAATCCGATTAACTGAAAATACTTGACGTATAATTGTATAATTGCAAAGTAGCCCTGTAGGAAATGGTAAGTGAATTCTATGACGAAGTGATGGTTGGCACTTTTACAGCAAATCAGGCAAAGTAATTACACACCTTTGAGCAAGGTGTCTAATATATGACAGAAACTTCCTGTTTACAACATGGAAAGCATCTGCATCACATGTATGACTCACGATAACATGTCCGGGAAAGGTCTCAGTATTAGACACGCATATTTCAGTGATGCGTCGACCTCTCTGCCGTTGTTCGAATGAGAGTTTCCCATAGGAAGAAAGAAAAACAAAATACGCTTAAAACACTTAACGACAATTTATTATAGTCTGTTCTTATCATTTGACAGTAATTTTCAAAGTCTTCCACTATATTAATTTGTAATTAATAGCTTCACAACTTTGAAATGTATATTTTAATTTCCAGGAACACATAAACTGATAAACTGTATACTGTTGAGGATGTGTAATTGCAACAAGATGCGGATAAAGGATCTGATGAAGAACTACGTAACTAGATATAGCTAATTTCATAAAAAAAATTTCATGGAAATTAGGAATACTGTAGATCAAACAACTGCAAAAACGAATCATAAAGGGGTTGTCTTTTTTACATTACGTGAATACATATAGTTTAAAAACATAAACCTCTATGTTCAGCTACAGTCCCCTGATTCATATTTTATATAAAAGAAACTAAAGTCTGTGCATTTAATTTACACCCAAGACATTAAACACCTTGGTCCAGTCATTTACAGGATTCCAAACATTGTTCAGTATTCCACAAACAGTCACAGCATTTGAATGATGACAAAAGTCTACTACCGATGGGGAATTCGTTATTTTATTTCTTGATAGGAAATTGTGATTGTGGATTTTTGAATAATTGTTCTTGAAAATACCTATAGAGTTCATTGGTTAAATTAATGTGAATATTCCTCAACAGTGCGACTGACATGTAAGTATAGAATGGACGTTTTAAATTTCCTGTTATTTAGGTGTATAGATTACTCGGGTTAGGTCAGAGTCGATATTAAAATGAATAAAATGCACCTTAAAGGTTGACTAGTGCATTTACCTTAATAACTAGTGTCTAGTGCATGTACTGCATGGGTTTGTGTCAATAAGACTAGCTGTAATGTGTTGCAAGATAGCTTTGATATGTTTTGGTCACGCCAATCTGTATACATGTTCACTAGCCAAGGCTCCGATATGATAACCATATCTACACCTTGGCGGATAGAAGATATATAATGGTGCTTTGTACTAGCGCCATCTATTGGATTTCATGAGTTGCCTCCATTAGTATGTAATGCCAGCTAGCCAACTTACCAATAATGTGGTGCAATGTTTGCTTAATATCAAAAGTATGACTATGTATCAGATGGAAATTGTTGTTGTTGTGGGGTTTAACGCCATTTTTCAGCACACGATAGGCTATACATGGTGGCCAGTATTAATGGTGGAGGAAGAACCCGGGAAAACCCCAAAAAGAACCACCGACCCACGAGAAGCTACGAGCAAGCTTTCTCACATACCCACATTGGCTGAATCTTAGACTCGAACCGCCGCAGACAGAGGTGAGATGGCAGTGATCCGTAACGAAGAACGCTATAGACCACTCGGCCACTAGGGGCCCCTTCAGCTGGAAGTCATTGCAAGTGTATTTGAGTGAAAGGTATTTGAGCAAACATGGACCGGCAGTGGAAAATTACGTATTTATCAGTCCATTCAAGATGTGTGATCCCTTGTCTCGGTCATGTAGTTCAAATTTGAACAACGTAATTTTTATTGGATGCGGTGGTTTGCAGCGGCATTTAATACAATTCACAGACCCGAAGTACATAAAGATTTGCTCGATACGCCAAGGTGTAGACAGTGCTATCATATCGGAACCTTGGCTAGAGAAGATGATCTCTATACCACATTCTCAACATCTCTTCCGGGGATATGACTCCATGCCTCTTCCTGATACTCTTTCAACTTTTTTGTCTTGAATCATTATTAAACACATGTCTTGAAGTTCCAGGCTATGTTCGTGTGGCATCCATAATCAAGTTTCCTGGTGAGACCTGACTTTTTTTTAGCGAAGTAAGTTGTAAAACAAGAGATTCGCCTAGCTTTATAACTTGGTTGTGTTCCATGTTTTCGTTCTAATAATCTAAATTCTTTTTACGCGTCCTTCGAGCGAGAAAGCTTTTGATATCATATACATCGTCTGTTTTTAGAAACATGTTCTCAATAAGGTAAGAAAAAAGTTAATGTTAACACTTCTCTTATAGTCTATTTTGCCAACGTGAACCAAACAAATCTTCTGTGATTAACATTTTGTCCTCTTGGATAATTCCTCAGACATTATTTCTTCTTTAATGTCTGTAAAAGACTATGTTACTTATATTTTGACGTTTCCAATCTCAGGCAGAAAATGTGCTTCTCTGCGTCATTCTTTGGTTTGGCACAGAAAAAGCTTTGTCCAAATCAACATCACAACCCTGAAATTAAAAACCAAAATAAAAATTTCAGATTTGAAAATTTACCAAAGCAAAATTGGAAAATGAATATTGAAGCTTGAAGACAATGAGGGCTGCGGAAAGTATCAAGAGGGGGAGGAAAAGGAAGAGCAAGAAACGAGAATCCTTTATCTCTGTCCCTTACAGATTCAGTTCAAGGTTAGTAGGGGAAAAACATCTAGAAAGATGGAGAGTGATAAAGACGAGGTCGAAGCGTTTTTGAAAGCTACCCACTCGGATCATCAGAGAGAAGAGGCTCTTGGTAACTGTAGGAGAGTCGATCCCGTAGAGCCACCGAGGAGATTTCTAGACATGAATGAACCGACCTGGAAAATGTCTACGATATTGTGAAGATAGCCCGATCCTGTTCAGCTCCAACGCCCACCGGAATACCATATAAAGTGTACAAGAAATGCCTGAAGCTTTTGAGACGTTTGTTACAACTTCTCCGCTCAGTGTGGAGGAATGGGAAAGTTATAGATTTTAGCAACAGGTTGAATGTTACTTGGTACCAAATCAGAATAATTGGATCGCTCGAGCAATTCACGAAAATGTCATTGCTAAGGAAAGGATATTCCCTATCCTAGTAAGACGGATGGCATGCATGACATATATATATATATATATATATATATATATATATATATATATATATATATATATATATATATATACACACACTTTCGTCAACAAGTGTAAAAGGGAAGAGTTCCATGATTTTACTGGTTATGTCGAAACAGCTGCTCCATGAAGCTAGATGAAACAGGTAAGACCTTACAATCGTGTAGCTTGACCTAGCCAATGCTTATGGTTCAATACCCCATCAACTGACCGCTCAGGTGGCTTTGGGCGTCCGCCTCGGAAGCGGGAGGGTGTGGGTTCGAAACCCGGCCGAGTCATACCAATGACTTATAAAAATGGTACTTACGGCTGCTTCGCTAGGTGCTCAGCATTAAGAGATTAGTCTTAGGACTAGCCGACCTGGTTTCAGGATGATGTAATTGGAGGGGACATCATGCTACATGTCTGCGGCATGATGCCTCAATGATAGTTATCACTATAAACTGCCACACTGCAGACATCGTAGCGATATGACTTAAAAATTGTTAAAGCTACGTTAAAAATCCTAATACCACACACACACACACACTGATGGAGACTGGTCTTCATCACAACCATGTCTCTAACCATGCTATTTAGTTGATCGGGAGCTACTTCAACAATATGCACTTGAGATTCCCAACTAACAAGTTAACAATTACACGGCTAATACTGGAAAGAGGTATTATATCTGGGTTTATTATCTCAGTAATTATGTCTGTGATGGGAATGAACATCATCATCAAAACTGCTGATAGAGAGTCCAGATGTCCCAAAACAGATTTAGGCATACGTTTCCTTTTTAAATGCGAGTGTATGGATGATGTGACAATAACAACACATTCCCACATCCACGCTCGACGGATGCTCTGATCCTTAGATGAAACAAGTGGATGGTCTAGAATGGAGTTCAAACTGAAGAAGTTCGGGTGTCTGGTGGTAAAGACGGGAGATGTCACAAACCAGTTCAGATAGGCAATACAAGTTGAAGACATAACAACATTATCAGATAATCCCATCAAAAGCTCTTGAACATGGCTCGACTAAACCCTGACAGGAATAATTAATGTCGACTCAGATAGCAGGTGGTGGGAGTTGTACCGAACATAGACAAATCAGTAAGTTTAAGGCTTAGATCTGCCATCAAGGTCTGATCGCAAGGCTCATATGGTCACTGATTTTTAATGAGATCCCGATCAGTACAGTAGAGGAGTTAGAACAGGTCATAAACAGGTATTTACTTCTCCTGGCCTTTATGGATTCTAGAGATGCTGACATTTGAGCTTGAACTGAAAGAAAATGCTTAATGAGCCAAGCAGTGGACGAGGCAGAGAGCGGGCTAAGGCATAGCGACATTGCGGATTCACGTTGAGAGAAACGTTAGAACGTGCAGTTTTAAACACTTAGTTCAACATGAAAATTCAAAACAGAAAACTAAAAATAAAATTTGGAAAAACGAGTGAAACAGTAAAATGGTGGACTTTTGTTGTATTTTCTAAAATTTAATTGCGACTCTCATTTCACATGAATATACAAAACAAAACTTAAGTGCATCGGTGGGATGATCAATTTATTTTAAGACATATACGATATTCAAACACTTTTATTGTTTGATAGTAAATGTAGGGTGTTAGATAGGAAAGGTGATGTAGTGGATATTATGCTTGTGTGTAATTTCTTTCTCTGCTCTTACATCATACCCATTTTATTATGATAGTAAGTGAGCGTTTTTAAGCACTACAAAAGACGTTTTGAATAGTTTTAATAGTGTGTATGGAGTGTTGGTAAATAGATAACAAGTTAATTGGCTATTTGATAATTGTTCGTGTTAGATTATTGTAGACCCCCAAAAAAGTTTGATTCTTTTTTACTACATTTATATTATGTTAAATTCCAGTATACACCTATACGTGTTGCATAGTAATCAAAAGGCGGGTTCTGGATTGTGGATGTGAGCGTGTTTGGGTAATAATCAAATAATTGGATGTGATGTATTGTGTAAGTGGTGTGTTAGATTGTATAAAAAATCGGGTACTGGATTGTAAGTTGTGCGTTTGGATTGTAATCAAAACGTAAGTGATGGACAGTACTAAGAAAAGTGTCTCTTCGATAGTATCTAACATGTTCACATTAGATTGTACGTACTAACCTATGCATTTTTCACTATGGAGCGGCATATAACAATCAGAAAATTAACAATTTACTTGCTCCATATAAACGCTTTAGAACTAAGAAACAGTTTTGATTCTATAAACTTGTTCCTTTCATCATTTTAACAGTACCAATCCATTTAAACCCATAAACACCAATGACCCATAAACACCAATGACCCTAAACACTTTTGTCTCTAAACTACCAGTCCTATATTAAACCGAGATACAATTTAATATAGGATTTCCCTATACATACCTATAGTGGCTCAGACTGATATCAACTCTGACAATCTTACTATACAGCCAGTATACAGACTGGTATCAACTCTGACAATCTTACTATACAGCCACTACACAGACTGGTATCAACTCTGACAATCTTACTATACAGCCACTATACAGACTGGTATCAACTCTGACAATCTTACTATACAGCCACTATAGAGACTGGTATCAACTCTGACAATCTTACTATACAGCGGCTATACAGACTGATATCAACTCTGACAATCTTACTATACAGGCACTATACAGACTGGTATCAACTCTGACAATCTTACTATACAGCCACTATAGAGACTGGTATCAACTCTGACAATCTTACTATACAGCGGCTATACAGACTGATATCAACTCTGACAATCTTACTATACAGCCACTATACAGACTGGTATCAACTCTGACAATCTTACTATACAGTCACATAACAGACTGTTATCAACTCTGACAATCTTACTATACAGCCACTATACAGACTGATATCAACTCTGACAATCTTACTATACAGCCACTATACAGACTGGTATCAACTCTGACAATCTTACTATACAGCCACTATAGAGACTGGTATCAACTCTGACAATCTTACTATACAGCGGCTATACAGACTGATATCAACTCTGACAATCTTACTATACAGCCACTATACAGACTGATATCAACTCTGACAATCTTACTATACAGCCACTATACAGACTGATATCAACTCTGACAATCTTACTATACAGCCACTATACAGACTGATATCAACTCTGACAATCTTACTATACAGCCACTATACAGACTGGTATCAACTCTGACAATCTTACTATACAGCCACATAACAGAATGTTATCAGCTCTGACAATCTTACTATACAGCCACTATACAGACTGGTATCAACTCTGACAATCTTACTATACAGCCACTATACAGACTGGTATCAACTCTGACAATCTTACTACACAGCCACTATACAGACTGGTATCAACTCTGACAATCTTACTATACAGTCACATAACAGACTGTTATCAACTCTGACAATCTTACTATACAGCCACTATACAGACTGATATCAACTCTGACAATCTTACTATACAGCCACTATACAGACTGGTATCAACTCTGACAATCTTACTAAACAGCCACTATACAGACTTATATCAACTCTGACAATCTTACTATACAGCGACTATACAGACTGGTATCAACTCTGACAATCTTACTATACAGCGACTATACAGACTGGTATCAACTCTGACAATCTTACTATACAGCGACTATACAGACTGATATCAACTCTGACAATCTTACTATACAGCGACTATACAGACTGATATCAACTCTGACAATCTTACTATACAGCGAATATACAGACTGATATCAACTCTGACAATCTTACTATACAGCGACTATACAGACTGGTATCAACTCTGACAATCTTACTATACAGCCACTATACAGACTGGTATCAACTCTGACAATCTTACTATACAGCGACTATACAGACTGGTATCAACTCTGACAATCTTACTATACAGCCACTATACAGACTGGTATCAACTCTGACAATCTTACTATACAGCCACTATACAGACTGGTATCAACTCTGACAATCTTACTATACAGCCACATAACAGACTGTTATCAACTCTGACAATCTTACTATACAGCCACTATACAGACTGGTATCAACTCTGACAATCTTACTATACAGCCACTATACAGACTGGTATCAACTCTGACAATCTTACTATACAGTCACATAACAGACTGTTATCAACTCTGACAATCTTACTATACAGCCACTATACAGACTGATATCAACTCTGACAATCTTACTATACAGCCACTATACAGACTGGTATCAACTCTGACAATCTTACTAAACAGCCACTATACAGACTTATATCAACTCTGACAATCTTACTATACAGCGACTATACAGACTGGTATCAACTCTGACAATCTTACTATACAGCGACTATACAGACTGGTATCAACTCTGACAATCTTACTATACAGCGACTATACAGACTGATATCAACTCTGACAATCTTACTATACAGCGACTATACAGACTGATATCAACTCTGACAATCTTACTATACAGCGAATATACAGACTGATATCAACTCTGACAATCTTACTATACAGCGACTATACAGACTGGTATCAACTCTGACAATCTTACTATACAGCCACTATACAGACTGGTATCAACTCTGACAATCTTACTATACAGCCACTATACAGACTATTTTCAACTCTGACAATCTTACTATACAGCCACTATACAGACTGGTATCAACTCTGACAATCTTACTATACAGCCACTATACAGACTGGTATCAACTCTGACAATCTTACTATACAGCCACTATACAGACTGGTATCAACTCTGACAATCTTACTATACAGCCACTATACAGACTGGTATCAACTCTGACAATCTTACGATACAGCCACTACACAGACTGGTATCAACTCTGACAATCTTACTATACAGCCACTACACAGACTGGTATCAACTCTGACAATCTTACTATACAGCCACTACACAGACTGATATCAACTCTGACAATCTTACTATACAGCCACTATACAGACTGATATCAACTCTGACAATCTTACTATACAGCCACTATACAGACTGGTATCAACTCTGACAATCTTACTATACAGCCACTATAGAGACTGGTATCAACTCTGACAATCTTACTATACAGCGGCTATACAGACTGATATCAACTCTGACAATCTTACTATACAGCCACTATACAGACTGGTATCAATTCTGACAATCTTACTATACAGCGACTATACAGACTGGTATCAACTCTGACAATCTTACTATACAGCCACTATACAGACTGATATCAACTCTGACAATCTTACTATACAGCCACTATACAGACTGATATCAACTCTGACAATCTTACTATACAGCGACTATACAGACTGGTATCAACTCTGACAATCTTACTATACAGCCACTATACAGACTGGTATCAACTCTGACAATCTTACTATACAGCCACTATACAGACTGGTATCAACTCTGACAATCTAATCTTACGATACAGTCACTTCTAACACTGTTACCATTTATGCCAACGCAAAACCCATGGACTGATTTAACACAGAATTTCTCGTTTGACTAAATCCAGTCTCCCTTATCTTAAAACTGCAGACCAATTTATCATAGGATTCCTGGTTTGACTGCATACCGTCTACCGCATGCTAACTTACGGGCTAATGCTAATTCCCGCTTGTCCTCCCCACTCCCTCAGCCTTCTCCAATACGCTAACAAAACCACTCTGGTGATATAAATCACTTTGTCTTCAGTAGGATCATGCGAGAAAAATCCATTTATTTAAATGTCTTCTGTGTAGTTCTTCAGACCAATTGATGAATTTTAGATGTTGATTGGATTTATTTTGTCGTAAACCCAGAACTGTGATGGGGTGATGTAAGTGAACTTACGATAATTGATTCCCATACGTGTCCAAACTGCCTAAGTGAACTGGGCGTATTTGCAAAATATAAATATCGATTAGCGTTTCTTGTTTGGTACATTTTTTAATTTAACAAAACATTTTATTTAAAGTAATAAAAACTGCATTATGTATTTCCATTCCTATAGTTATCCGTCTATTTTGATCTATCTATATCTATCTATCTATTTATCTATCTATCTATCTATCTATCTATCTATCTATCTATCTATCTATCTATCTATCTATCTATCTATCTATCTATCTGTCTGTCTATCTATCTATCTATCTATCTATCTGTCTGTCTATCCATCCATCCATCCATCCATCCATCTAAATACATGTATGCTGTTGTAAAATAAATTATTTTTCATTTCAATTGCGTATACATTATACATAGCACTGACTATATACCAATTTCATAGAACAAGCCTAGGATAATATTATACACATTAATAATAATAATAATAATAATAATAATAATAGAACAAGCCTAGGATAATATTATACACATTAATAATAATAATAATAATAATAATGTGGACTTAGTATAGCGCCTAATCTTTAGAAACTTTAAGCGCTATGAAATATTAGATAACGCATAAAAACCTATACACCGAAAAGATTGCAATCACCATGAAATGAAAAGAAAAAAAAAACAAAGCATGCTGACAATACTCAAGGACATAAACATTATTTTGCTGTTAATTCTGTTGTTGTAGTCGAGATAGGTGATATATAGGCAAATGGTTTCATGTAGCTGGGCCATGGTTCGCACAAAACCGGTGTCAGCATGACTGCGTTTTAACACTGGGAAGAAAGAGAATGCGAGTGTCATAAGACGAGCGTAAGGTCCTAGTCCACACATGGATGAAGACAAATAGGTCCTAGGACACAACACACACGGATGAAGACAAATAGGTCCTAGGACACAACACACATGGATGAAGACAAATAGGTCCTAGGACACAACACACATGGATGAAGACAAATAGGTCCTAGGACACAACACACACGGATGAAGACAAATAGGTCCTAGGACACAACACACACGGATGAAGACAAATAGGTCCTAGGACACAACACACCTGGATGAAGACAAATAGGTCCTAGGACACAACACACATGGATGAAGACAAATAGGTCCTAGGACACAACACACATGGATGAAGACAAATAGGTCCTAGGACACAACACACACGGATGAAGACAAATAGGTCCTAGGACACACATGGATGAAGACAAATAGGTCATAGGACACACATGGGTGAAGTCAAATAGGTGTATTGAACTGGAGTCAGCAAACGAAATGTAGCATAGTGAACATATTTTGTTTTCTGATTCTGGATCGAACCGGTAGCTAATGAAGGTTATAGAACTGGGTGTAGGTTATTTGTATTACAAGTATGATCAGTATTTATATTCAGCACTTAGGGGTCAAAAAATAGCATCAGGGGTCAAACGGGAAATCATATCTTAACAGGGTCCATAGGGTTGTCACGCAAAAAACCCTTGGGGTGTCAAAGGTGTTTATTGGATCAAAATATGGAGCTCGGGGTCAAAAGTTGTATAGGATCAAAACGTGGCGCTTTGGGGCAACAGTATTTATAGGGTCAACTGTTTATTGGGTCAACAGGGTTTATGTTGTTAATGTAATAGTAAAATGTTTTAAGTCTGAGTTGAAATCAGACAGACAAAATAAAAAGTAAACACAAACACACCTTTAGTGAAATAGTATCTTTTCCAGAGAGCTGAGGTGCCCTGAAAAGGGCCATTGGAGATTGTTAAACCAAATTGAGTTAACATAAATAGCATCACACCTATCTTTTTTCCTCAAATTTCGACTCAGATTGGGTCCTCACAGCAAGACTCACTTGAGGCACCCCGGTCCTTCCACATAAATTCTTATCTTTCAGAAAACTGTTTCGTAATCTTGGTGATTGCCCATGATAGTTTCATATATGTCAGATAGTTCGGGTTGAACAGAATCTCCACCTGAGTGAATGCCTCCACGCATACTAACATAGTGTTCATCTTGGACTCTCCAGTTGTCAATATTCTATGCATCCTGATCGTGGTTGAGAACAAGTGAGACCAAAAGACGAGTTATTCGTGTCAATAGTCTAAGGTCGGATAGAAAAGGATTGAAATGTTTCACAATATGTCGCGTTACAAAATCCTTTCAGAGCGGAGTCTCACTTGCAATGAGAAGAGGAAAAGAAAGTGGCGCATGACGTTACATGCAGTATATAGGTGAACCAGCGTTCGTGCGCAGTGAATCAATGCGACATCTCTGAGTATGGCTGAGACTACAAACTACAAAGACGATGTATTGTAGTGCGCCTGTAGTGGATAAAAGGAGTTATGGTATACCGGCTACGAAATATGAAAACCTCCAGCATGCTTGCAGAACAGGGTGAATTTAATTTGGATTTAGCAGATTGTCATTTAAATTCCCAAGAATTTTTACCGGCACCACTGCCTCCACCGCCTTCTCCCTCGTTACCTTTGGTAGAAGAGATTAGAAAGATAAAAAAGGTAGATTTGGACAGTTTTCACAACCGCAGATAGAAGCAGAAAAAGGATTTGTAATTCAATGACAGCAAGAAGAGAGAAGACGAATATGAGGAGAACAATACGGATAAGAAGAGAAGAGAAGTGAAATTGTGAAGGAGCGGGACAGAAGAATGACAGTGATAGCCAAAAGTAGAATGTAATATAATACACTTTGCTAGAGTTAAAGTATCTGAGATAAATGTATCAGACTTCCTTAAAACGACCAAAATGCTCCAAACCGTATATCACTACCACTGAGACGCCATCATTAGCTGCGACTACCTACCAATGCATCCACAGTAGCAGGACAAGAAGTAGGACATGATCGTTGTATGGGCTTAAGATAGTCTTTGTGTGGGCTTAAGATAGTCGTTGTGTGGGCTTAAGATAGTCCTTGTGTGGGCTTAAGACAGATAAACCTTATCATGTAAAGTCCATAAGTTTTCCAAAAACAAACACCCAACGGTCCTTTACAGGACCACTTGTATATCTAGAACAAAGAACTATACAAAGACTGCCAACTTATGTTTGAAAAGTGTGCACGTAAGAGTGCATATGTTTATCCATTTTGTAAAACATCAAGACAAAGAGACAAATACTTTTATTTTGGTATATTTCCTTTGAAAATTTCACAGCACGTCACAAAAATCCATTGTTGTCTTTTTAACTCTATTATGTCTTTCCTTTGCTTTGACGATGTGGTTATTCTGGGGCCCAATATCATTTCTCCTGACAGATATAGCAAAACTCTTGACTTTTATCACTAGAAGAAGAGGGGTAGTCAATTATCGTCTCTGAAGTATAACTTCGAATGAAGCTCCTCAAACCTCTGACCATAATTGTAAGCTGTGTTGACTCTTCCATCTTGACTCTGTGAGAGCTGAATGAATACTATTTACTCTGACGGTAAGACACTAGCCCTATATATAGGGACAAACTACGCGTAAATTCTTGTCACATGAAAGTTTTCAACCGCTTTACACCCGCGAGCGATCTTGAAGACAACATGAGTAAACCTAATTCAACATCCTCTACGTCTGACCAAAGCCAAAAGAGTTTACTCAAACGAAAGTCTACCCGCAGATCCCGAAAGTTATTACCACATGTCAGAGACGCCAAAGCGCACTTACAAAAAGTTTGGAACCACTGTTTACAGATACATTGTGAAATTAAAACAGTTCACGTCCGAAATGCCAGCCCATAAAGTTACAGGTTTCATCGCCGATTTGTATGATTTCTTATTAGCGACACTGAAACAACAATGCCAAGTCAAAGAAGGTGATCGTATGCGGCTCCACTCATCACGACAGTTTGAAATCGACCGTCTGAATCTAGTTTAGCAGCCCGACAGAATTAACACTATCCAAAGCCATAAACACAACTCAACACGTTCAGCAATAGAGAAAACATTTACACCTATCACCGTCAAGAACAGTTTGAGTTCAGTACAAGCATTACCGGATTTCTCGAATAAACTTATTACTGAGAGAAATGCGATCAATGGTTTACCAATCGGGACTTCCACATTTATTGCGTTGAGAAATGATGTGGTTGTTTAGCGTCTTAATCCTTCATTCCCGGAGAAATCGAGCCTTTGACAATACAATGTGTTATGAACAGCTCCGCACGACGCGAGGTCAAAAACACAAAACTGAACGTTCTTCCTCTAATAATGGAACAGAAAATATCCATCAGTCAAACGAAAAAATGCAAGTGTCAGAAAGATAGTGTCGACACCTTCTTCAGTAGAAGTACAACATAAAGAAGGGAAGTCGACGTGAAGAAAAAACGCAAGAAAAAAGTGACCCCCTTACCACCACCACCTACTCATGTGGCTCGTCAGACACGCTAAGCAATCTTTAAACCCGACGAGAAGAATATTTTATTTGGTGAATAGTGGTGATTTATTGTAGAGAGTCCTCTTACACAGCCTTTTAGATAGCATTCTGCACATCCTGGTTGTTAATGAGGATTTCAAAATTGTTATCGTGCCGAAAAACTCAAGTTAAATGTGAAACTTCCGGTGTGACGTTAAGTACACGAACAAGAGACGTACACGTTACATAAACCCATTCGACGCAACTTTTGCAGAAGTCAAGCTAATGTGGAAGGCATCGATCATTAATGGCAAGTGGATTAAGCAGATGTCTCTAATTTGGCTTCGTTCACTCGCCATATTATTTTTTTTCTGTCAATGGAGTCATTTCCAAATTGGCTTCGGCTATGCTGTTGACTTACAAAACGAACTGAGAGTTAGTAAGAGCGTTAAAACTTGTGCGTAAACAAAATTGTCGTCGAGTTTCTGAACCAAGCTTTCCAAAAATAATTGAAGGAAAGAGACATCCATATTTCGCCTGCTAGAATCCCGACGCCAGAGCCACTGTCGTGGAACGTTCCAGTCTACAGTAACAGAAAGCATGTGAAACTATTGTACACACCACAACACTCTGAAATACATCAACCGCGTCTGGTCAAGCGTACTATCAATCTTACTATTAGAGCATTGGATGCTACTCCTAAGTTGTCACCTTCGACAATGAAATTGCCGTAATTGATAACTTTAGTACGCCCCCTACTAACCCCAGGAAACGTGGACAGTCAAAGACGAAAGATTGTGTTTGCTTTGGAAAAATGAAACACACCTTCAACAAAGAATATTTACCTAATTGGACCAACAAATTGTTTCTTTACTGGGCATGTGCGTGGCCGCCGTCTTTCCGTCTAGATATTGGAACAGATAAGGGGTGAAGTGTCAAGAAGAACTTTTTACAACGGGTGACCATCGGAAGAAGACAACGTGTGCGATAGCAAACGGATTCTTGACCAAAGAACAATTAAGGTAGGCAAACACCGACTCGGAAAAGTGAAAGTTCGTTGGAAAGGATATCTTCCGAGTTTTGATTCATGGATTTCCGCTTCACATGTCATCGATACACATTTCATGCCATTAATGATACCAGCGACCACTCCTTCTCAGGGTTCATCCCGTCAAAATCCACAAAAGCAACTCCTTTGGGGTGTGATGTTGATAACGTGTGCCTAAAATGCAAATCGTCTTTCCACGCCAAATTTTTGTGGTGTATTGTGCCATCGGAGCCGAGATTACCAATTCAAGTTTGCAAAAAGGAGACAGGTAATCGTGCACCACTTTTTTGAGCATCTTACTTACCTTCTTCCCGATCCTTCCTTGAAATAGTCAAGTAAAAATGATAGCATTCGGGGCAACGCCAATCACAAATACAGCCGAAGCACCCAACTTCTTCTTTAGGAAAATGTGGGCTCCATCGCAGAACCGTTGCATTTAGAATAGTCTATTTTATTTAACTTAACCTAGTGACTATTCTATGAGTATCCTCCCCATGTTAGGACTCTATGGTCTGAAACTAAGTAAACGTAAAGAGCGGAACCCAGAAAATTTTGGAAACATTTCTGTTATTTCCCTAGAATACAAAGTGAAAATTAAACACGATTTTACAGCAATGCGAACTAAATCATACACAGTCCTCAAAGTTCCAATTGAATTCAAGTGGTATCTCAATTATATATTATTACTGAATGTTTTGATTTGACTATAGTCTTGAATATCCTAGTGTGCCAGAAATGATATAAATACTTGTTTGACCATTCCCTCCCTCCCTTGACTTCTCTGGAGATCCAACGTATTGTAGCTCTCTTGCCAAAGAGTAACGTAACGATCCTTAGAGTAAAGTACTTGACTGACATGTTCAATGAACAAGTCAGATTTATATTGATGTCTTGTCATTGCCAGTGAACAAAATAGATACCTTGGAACTTCATTACCTTCCAGTGCAAAGTTTGTAAATGGCGTCTTGAAATCTGTGATGTGTGCTGAAGATGAACTTCTTCATCGCAAACCTAAAGACATTCAAGCCTATGTCATCAACACAGTCATAACCACAAACCCTTTGAATCGAACTAAACTTTCCCAATCATCCCAGTATGAACCATTTTAAATCTTATGGATCATTGCCTTTGGAAGACGACATCATTGACTTTATGAGACGAAATACAATATCGAACTCGATTCAATAATATGAGATTACAAGGAATAGATTCCATGGTGTGTGGATATATTTGTATATTTTCTTCATCTAGGTAGTCTTGGATAATGACTTGTTTTGATGTTGGATTCTATAACCGATGATGATCTAAAATGATGGTTTTGCGAACATAATGATTATCTTTTGTATTTACCTAAATAACGTAATGAGCATGCGAGCATTGATAACCAACTGACAGGGATAAGTGGATGTCGAATAGTTGCAACCTTGTTAACATGTTCCTGTTTAAAATGGTTGATTTGTGTTTTGCTTTTGAGATGCTTCTTCCTATGAGTAAGCATGTTGTTTAGGAAATTTTTTTATTTTTTTATTGAAATTCTATGAATATGCTCTTTCACCTCTCTATCATACTGGGTCATCTTTTCCTTCTCGTTCCCGAATCGCAGAGAAGATTGCTATTACCTTCGTGCTTGAGACATGCGCTCGCCAGCATCGTTGACTCGTATACAAGCTACATGTCTTCATCGTTAGCAAGAACGATATAGAACTACACACACTGAAACTGAATCCTGCAGAACATGAGTCAAAGAGAGAAGAGAATACGAGTCTTGAACATAGTGCTAGATATAGTAAAGAATTTATTCTGTGAAGAAATAATAAAGAAAGAAGAAGAGTGGATGGAGAGACATAGATAGAAATGGAAATCCAGCAAGAACAAGACCAGCAGAGGCAGCAGCGAGAGGTAAAATGCAGACGTATGCGTTCTCCTTCCTGTGGTAAAGCTTGAAACCGGGCCGTAATCGCAGAAATTGAAGTATACAGGACACATAGCAAAAGTAAAACTGCCCTTTTCAGGGCTAACCAGACCTTTAGAACGGATGCTCATCGTTTTGAAAACACCTTTAATTGTATTTGCTTGTTTGTGTATGTCCTTATCTTATTCCCCTTAGACATTTTTTTTCCCAATGTGTTTGCATATCAGGGTGTAGGAGTGTCTCTATAATTCTTTCTTATCCTTGGCTTTATGACAGTGTGTGATTTTATAATTGTTGTGTGGATGTGTGTATCTTTGCCTTTCCTTCAAAAAATCTCTCCCTAACTAGTGCATGTCTGTACGGAGTATAGTGTGTTTGAATATTACAAAATCGATAAATCGTTTATGTTAGGTCTGCGAGATATTTATTTTCCATGTTTTGATCTTGTATGTCATGTGCATTGTAATTTGAGTACAGTATGTTTTCCTTCACGGCCATGATTCAGGCATAAATAAACGACGCGTTCGACTCTGGCTACCATCGTTGACACATCACCAACCAACAATGAGAACACTACAAAAGTTACTGAAACTCCATATACAGCTGGCGCATGTCTTTTGCCTTCTGTAAAAATTTGTGATGAAAGAATTAAAGAACAAAATCGATATAGAGGATGAAAAGGACCACGAAGACGACAAGAATAAACGTGTGTTGCCCAGTTTAATAATGCGTCAGACCAACTATGTAAAGTCTGTGGTGAGGTTACCACCACGGAAACAACCCCCACTGGGGATGACTTGACTCTGGAGCTTCGACAGAAGCAGCACCAGCAGACATTACCAGAGAGACAGAATCCACGGCTTAGACTACCAGCGGAAACAATGGCAACCCCAGGGGATTCCTTAAAAAGAGGATTCGGGAACTGGAGCCACCTCAACGTTTCCCATTCCACCAATACCTGGGATGGATATCAATTAAATCGACAATGTCTGTGAAGCACTTGACAAACGAGATGCGCGAACTAGATGTAGTGGAGGCAAAAATACCGCCCTTTTCAGAGATGACACATTTGTAGAAAATAGATTTTGCCACAATTTTGTACTTTTATGTTTAGCATCTATTTGTGTATATATTTGCAAATCCCGAACAAATAAAATTCCTTCCCTTACAATAATGTGTATTTGCATGTGAGGATTTAGTTGTTTATGTAAACACTTACTACCCTTGATTGTGTTATAGTGTGTGCGTGTTTTGTAGGTTTGCTATATGAATGTATTTCTCTTTAACATAAAAACCCATTTCCCTTATTAAAATGTGTGTTTGTAAATATGTGTTTGTCAGCCTTTACAAACAAACGAATTCTCTTATCGAATGTGCGTTTGTATGGCGTGTTGTGTGTTTGTACATCATACAATTGAAAACTAGTTTCTTGTTAGGTTCGCGTGATATTTCTTTTAGATCTTTTGGTTTTGTGAGTGAAAAGTATTTTGTCTGATGCAGGTTTTTCTTCACGTTCGAGCTTCAAGCTGATCAAGAGGTGCGTTCATTAGTCGTGCCATTCGGCGTCATAAGACACGAATAACCGAAGTCAAAACCATACAAGACTTGAACGATGCAGGAAGCAGCCCACATCATGGTGTACATAAAGTAGCTAATAGAACAGCTTAAGGCTCAGTGTTACGCTTTAAGCCATGTTAGTCGGGGAGTGCTTCATTAACAATGTCCTAGAAGAGGAAACTGAGACAATTAAGGATCAGGGGATAAAATAGAAGAAAGATGCGAACATCCAAAAGAAAGAAATTGGATTTTATCTGAGGAATACGCGTTTTTCTATTTGCATCAGCTGTACGACAATTGCAAAAAGAGTACCAGCCTATTTTCATGACATGTTGTAACGAGAACATACTGTAGAGATTGGCACCTAGTTTTCTTGTTGACTGTATAAATTTAATGTTGGTGTTTATAATTATTATTTGTGGTAAAGGATTTGAAAGAGAACGTCTTTGCATGTTGATGAGGATGGCTTCCGTTTTATCACTATTCATCTACAACTTATTACATGTCATCAGTGTCTTCATATATGAAATGCACTTCTCTAAGCCTCAACTTCCTATGAACTTCTAGATTCGTATATTTGAGTGTCATCAGCATCCGATTAGTGAGACACCTGATGTTGATCTACGACACTTGAGAATGTATTAATAGAAGTAAACATTTATTGGGTCTGGGTCTAGGTAATTGGTATCCCCTAAAAATATGCATGGCCTTCCTAATATATTCCACAACCTATATTATTATTTTAGTAACAGACGTTGTCATAACAACAATTTTAATTTGTAAACATTGATAAGCTTCTATAATGATAGTATGTGACCTTTAGAAAAGCTCATTGTGACCTGAGGGCAAGTAAAGGACTTCATAATCTTGTTTTTTCTAGAAATTATATTTATTCAAATTATTGAATTCAAGTGATTCTTTTCTGGACATTCAAAGTGCTCTGCAAATGTAACATTCTTGGAAATGACCAATATAAGGACTGCCGCAGACGGATATGACTTTCATCGTTGGATTTAATTTGGTTTTCAACAAACATTTATTCATTAGGACTTCTATAGTCAATTCTAGTAACATTTGGGATTTAAGTCGCAGCACCGTAAGTTCCTATTTTACATTTGCATATTCTATTCTAAGAAATACATTATTTGTTAAATTTTACAAAGCTTGATGCTTCTCATCCTTTTCTGTTACTTCTTTTAAGACCATAGGGTCATAATAAACCGTAAACTAAGCGTGGCAGAATAGTTTCATTATTCAATCATCATTGTTGTCGTCGTCAACATTATCCTTATCCTCCCACTCCTCCTTCTCATTATCGACATCATCATTATCATCACATTAGAACAAAATAAATGATATTCAGAACCGTATAAGAACGGCAGTTAAAATGCTACCGACCAATGCTACCATACGCTCAAATTGCGAAATTTAATACTACCTGAAACTTTCCATTCAGAAAATCAACATATAAACACACCTGAAAAGGTTGTTCATAATTTTACCTTTCAGCCCAACAGTGTTAATTAGGAAGAACGTCTAACATAGTGTTTTTATTATTTTATTTTGTAATGAAAATACATAAATTCCTATTGAACAATTAATTTACCGAGAAGAGAACGAGAAACTTAGAAAATTCCTAAAATACGTAAATATACCAAGACTGACCATTTCTAGAAACTTATTATAGCACTTACTTCAATGGCTACACGCAAGTTAATCCTTCAATAAAATGCAATGAATTTATTAATTTTTATTTCTCATGAATAATCTATTTACGTGATTATTTAATATCTGTGCAATTGATGTATATTTTCCACACGCATGTGGCTATTAGTTGCACTTGTTTACTGAATATGTCAATTTCCTTTTGATCAAAACGTAAATAAATCATTTTGTTCCTAAAACAGATACAACAAACACAAAAATCAGTAACAATAATGGAAAAACATATATTAGTAAACATTCAAGGCGCCATTTAACTTCTTGTGTGACTGATTGACGTAGATGACATACCAGCAGGAGGCTACTAGTGTTTGAATTAATGTGCTAGCTATCGATTAAATTAATTGCTTCAATTATGGTGAAAACACAGTTAAATAAAGCTATATGTAAAGCCAAAAACCAAACATTATTATCTCTTTCCTGAAAAAGAATCTATTAAATGTTTATATTTGCATATTTAAGCAAAACCTGAATGGTAAATATGTACTCTTCATAACTGGTCGGATCGTTTGCAAATTACAATGAGTAACATATCTTTATGAACTAATAGGCATTGCTATACAGTGCCATGTATTTAGTTGAGAGAGTAAATACAATTTTTTTTATTTGCAGGAAAGCTTGTTTGAAGTCTTTTGACCTTGAAAATTCCAGAAACGAATTTTGTTTAGTTTGAAGCAAAATTCCATTCAGATAACAGAGTCTTTTCCGAATATGATAATTGCGACATAGGTCAAGTGGGTAAGTTCATAAAGTTGAATTCTTCAGAATTACTAATTCTTTCCTTGCATTCCAAAGTGAAATCAATGTTATTGTTGCATTCAGTTTTCTTATGACAGGAGTTAATTTTTAACTTAGTTACTAGAATTACAAAGTGATTATTTTTACTCTTTTCAATATATTAATATTTTGGAACTATTGTTAATTCATTCAAGGACATGTTCAGATTATATCGTTGTTATATATCTCGACAGTTAGCACATTATAACTTTTCCCAGCTGTTGGCACATCAACGCATTCAATATCGGAACTAATTTGGAACAAAACGGGACATTTTTTGGAACTCTACCTATTCTTTCTTTTGATAGAACTATTAGGATTATATATGATTTAATAACAACAATATAACTTCTTTTTGATAGATGCCTTTGCCTTCTAGGAAAATATTTTCGAATTGACGTTTTCAAAACTTGTATTTTTTTTTCTATTACTTAGTTTAAGGCCTTATATTTGCTAAAGTAATTTTTGGGTTTGTACGGTTAATTTTTTTTCTGGACAGAAGCATGCAATTGTTTATTCAACAATGTTCAAAGACGCTTTACACGTTGGTCACAGGGGTATGTAAGTAACAATAAATCAATGTGTTCTGGTTTCCATTATCCCACTTATCGTAAGAAGATATTTTTGCATCACCACTTTATATCCGTATTTTTGAATTAAGTTGTATGAAAATACTACAAATATAACTTTATGGTAACAATCAAATCGATAGCTGCCAGTTGGATTTAATGGAAGCCATTACAGTTGACGCGTTAGTATATTGTTTTTATTTCTAAATGTTTCTTCGAGATGTAGTACATTTTATGGCAAATCACTAATTTGATTCTTTTGTTTTTGAACTTTTGGATGGACTTTAATTTCACACTATATTTGATTTTAAATGATATAGTATGCACTAAATGTTCTGGTAAAACAAAAACACTAAGTATAACGCGCATTTCTGTTCAACAGTATAGTAAAGGTTATATTACACTGGAAAATGTGTTAATTTTCTGAGGGACACACTGTCATTAATAATCATATGTTGCAGAAACATTCGACATTGGTCCAAATTTGTGTCCCCTTCTCTTGCAAATGACCTTGACAATGACTATGTCTCGAATAGTCAACTTTACGAAACAATGTACGGATAGCAGCTTTTCAATTGTATGTTACCAAACTTAACTAAGTTTATCAACGAGTCGGATAAACAGTTAATAGACATTATCTATGTGATCAAAATCGCATATGATGTCCACAAAAGCAATCACGACAAACCTCAGTTCACAAAATAATATCTTATTAGTCAAATGACATAAAAATCAAAAGATCTGCATAAATGTTTCGTTCAAAATGATGGAGACACGACTGCCTACAACTTGCATCGCAAAATCAAACTGTCAGACTTTTAGATACGAATATTATTCTAGAACATATGCTAAGATAACCAATTAGCATTGCGCGACGTTAGCATCCCTCAACATACGCAGAAGGATTGTGAAGAAATTGCTTTATGCTAAGAAACGTTGAGAGTTTTTGAACTGTGTAGGTCTTTGAAATTGTAATGCATTTCATTATTTTTTTTCTCATAAATCATGAAGCTAGAGGTACAGTAGAGAACATTACTATATTATCATAAGTAAAATTATATAAGCAAAATGATTTTAGTTTCTAAGTGCGCCTTGCACTTTAATACCAGATGAATTCCGATATTTGCTCAACACGAATACATTTAAACACTATATGAAAATCTCCTTGAATTCAAAATGGCAATATCTATTCCAAATAATATGCATCAACTTTATTATATGTATTATTATTTTTCTCGGGTTATGATATTACGTTATTTGTTGCCAAACGAAAATGAAAATTCATAATTAATTAATGTGTTACGTAGCAGATGAATAATAAAGGATTAGCTGAGAAGACGAAAGTTATTAATAAATTGATTATACATATTAAAGTGACCTACTCCAGATTATGTGAAGAATTTCTTATTTTACCATTCAGGAAATTGTAAGTGACATTACGCTATTGCAATGGGTGAAATTGTTCGGGAATGTAAAAGATTTAGGATGGCATTTCACAGTTTTAAAACCAAACCATCCCAGAATATAGAATGAAGATCCAAATCAACATCGTTACTATCAGGATTTGCGTACTTGAAAAGAAACACATCAATCTGGGATGGCATTATGCCCATTAAGAGAAAAAATGTTATTTTTTATTGATGGTTTACACTTATGTTCTGCATACTGTAGTTGTATTCCCCTCCTCTTTTGTTCGACATGCTAACTGGTTATATGCGTGGGTTATGTACACAAAATAATCTTCATTTGCTTAACAAATGCTTTTGTTGCAAAACCAGTGTCTTACTGTCTAACTCTAAGGAAAATCTATGATGAAACATAAGTTTAAGAGGATTATAAAATTGTTCAATATAATGCGTACGAAATTAACTGTTTGTACATTATACAAAATAATATTTTGGATCAACCTTGGATTGTTCGCGAATGAATATCGGAGGAATGTGCGAAAGGGTATTTGAGTTAGATGGCGCTCTACAGTTTCGATTTTTGCACAGGATAGATGTTTAGAGAAGAAGAAAAAAAAACTTCCAAGATTTTGCTCACTGGCTATCCTAATTATTGTAATTTGGATTATAGAGTGCACATCTTCACCTTACTACACATAAGCATTTATAATTTTAAAAAAAACCTGCAGCTCGTTTTTGCTTCCTCGATTTCAAAAGCAAGCTGTAAAAGCACGAGCCCACAATTATCTTTAACTTGTTATATGTTTGGTAATTACTTAATTGCACTGCCTACTATGTCTCTATTCATTTACTATTATCATTGGTAATTCCTTAATTGCACTGCCTACTATGTCTCTATTCATTTACTATTATCTTTGGTAATTCCTTAATTGCACTGCCTACTATGTCTCTATTCATTTACTATTATCTTTGGTAATTCCTTAATTGCACTGCCTACTATGTCTCTATTCATTTACTATTATCATTGGTAATTCCTTAATTGCACTGCCTACTATGTCTCTATTCATTTACTATTATCATTGGTAATTCCTTAATTGCACTGCCTACTATGTCTCTATTCATTTACTATTATCATTGGTAATTCCTTAATTGCACTGCCTACTATGTCTCTATTCATGTACTATTATCTTTGGTAATTCCTTAATTGCACTGCCTACTATGTCTCTATTCATTTACTATTATCATTGGTAATTCCTTAATTGCACTGCCTACTATGTCTCTATTCATTTACTATTATCTTTGGTAATTCCTTAATTGCACTGCCTACTATGTCTCTATTCATTTACTATTATCATTGGTAATTCCTTAATTGCACTGCCTACTATGTCTCTATTCATTTACTATTATCATTGGTAATTCCTTAATTGCACTGCCTACTATGTCTCTATTCATGTACTATTATCTTTGGTAATTCCTTAATTGCACTGCCTACTATGTCTCTATTCATGTACTATTATCTTTGGTAATTCCTTAATTGCACTGCCTACTATGTCTCTATTCATTTACTATTATCATTGGTAATTCCTTAATTGCACTGCCTACTATGTCTCTATTCATTTACTCTATTTTAATAACTGCTGTAGTTAGTGTACTCATGTCTAAATCTGGTTCTCCCATTCTATAGAAAGGGTAGCGTCTAATGAGAGCTTATGTGAACAGCTCACTTTCAGATAGTGTTCTCAATCAGTGTAACATTAGATCAGCGAACCAACGCTAGCTATAAATTCGTTGAATAACGTTTTGGCGATTTTATTTGCCTGTTGATGCGGAAAACCGTATTACTCCGTCCAACGTTTGAAGTAGCTTATAGTAGCTTTGAATATTACCAGTATTACTTTCTTATTATCTTATGTCGAAGGCAAAGGGCTAATAATGACAATTCCAACTCTGTCAGATGAATAGCCAGCACTATACATTTTTACATAGGCTTTTGATTTCTAGGTAGGACTTTTATTCTGGAAGTATAATTCAGTTAGCTTAATGTAGAGGTTCACGTCCTCTATCATCTTGTACAAACAGAAATGTTTTCTTAATTGTCTTGGTCACTACCGTGTAATCGTATATGACCAGATCATGAAGGTTTCTGATGAAATCATTACTCATGACCTTTGGTACCAGGAACTGTAATTTATCTTGAGCTTTATCTTGAGTAGGTCGCCAAAACTGGGAAAGAACGACATTTTGTCTTATCATATTTTCCCATTTTAGCCATAACTTTCGAGCAGCTGGGCTTAACAGAACAGTCGCATTTTCTCTCAGGAACATTTCCAACATCCATCTATTTTTGTGTCAGACGAATATATTAATGTTCACTTGTCCAACTCGTTGTTTGAGTATATTCCCATCCATTTACGGTATAAAAATTTCATGAGTACTTCTCCTGGACATTTAAGATTTTGATCCTCTTCAGTAATCTTTGTATATGATGTTTCCATTTGAATCCGATTCGACATTATTCGACAGTTATTTATATGCCGTATCACGATTCAAAATCATATTAGGTGCTACTTCCAGTAAACTTGCTACCGGTCAATCAGGTTATTTTAAGCTAAGCGGCCAGCTCAGGGACTGAGTGCTACCAATGTAAATATATGAACAAGACGCATAAACAGTACATACACTTTATTTAGTTCATATAAATAGCATATCGTGTTCACAAGTTAAATGAAGATAAACAATAGTTCACGAAAAATTAATTTATAATTCACATGACATAAAATAAAAACGGGGGTGTTAATGACTTTTATTAAATTCCATTTCTTACGTATATGGAAAAACTACTGCATAAACTTTACGTAGCAAAATCAAATAATCAAATTATCAAATATTAATGTGCTAGTGCATGTTGTTATATTTTTAAGTAAAACTAATCTATCAGATGTTCCTCACTGGTTATACTGGCTGTTTAAAAAGATCTTATATATCATATGCATCGTTAAGAGAATTCTTAATTTCCTTTATTTTGATATATAATTAAAGGGTTTAATATTGGTTTTAGGGAATACCACCTGACCTTACTTCAGATGCGCACCTCTGAAACAAATACTAGCTCCAGTTGGTCACACACACACACACACACATATATATATATATATATATATATATATATATATATATATATATATATATATATATATATATATATATATATATATATATAGTAATTAATTCATCGTTATTTCAGAAGCTGATATTCTCTACTTTGGTAAGATTCGTTTTCCCTATATTATTAACTACATAAGATAGTGTACTTTAGAATAATTCAGGCTGTTTTTCCAACACATATGAACGGCCATTTTGGTTAGCTCTTTCCTTAGGTTATATCAGTTTCTGAAAAGACAAATATCCAAAGAATGTTGAGCCATTGTAAATGAAGTAATAAAGAGGTATACCAACATTTTCTCCGCTGTGTTTTTTTTTTCTCCAAATGCAATCGACTTCATCTTAGACATGTCAGTTTCTCAGAAATATACAATATTTGTAGAGGCCCCCACCGCCCCAACCATGGAATTGGATTTAAGGCCTGCATGGCCAAATGTAAATATGTACATTTACCCATAAGAAAACATCTCGATATGTAAAATGTAAAAATATGACGACTCCCAAGAAGTACAATGCGCATATTATATGCTATCAACGTATAACTATGTAAATATAAGGAATCAACAACATCAGCTACGTCACTGGAGATCAAATTCGTCTATGTATCCATATCTATTGAATTATTGCATCTCAATATGGGAAAATATCAATCGTTATGCTTAAAATAATGCATACGACCAACCAAGGCTACAATCAATATATCCATAAGATTCTAAGATTCTTTCATTTCTTTTCTAAATTATACAACTCATAGCTACCCAAAACTCATACATTATTCCTTTAATACTGGCCAACACAGAGATAAAACGGAAACATTTTATAATACGTGTGAGTGAAAATAACGTAATTTTACTGGACATTAAATGCGAGTCCTCATTGATCATCGGGTATTTAGAACATTGTGAAAATAAAGGTTTTGGTATCTCTGTAGCTTATATTTTAACTGCCTTATTATAAAGAAATATCCATGGTCACTGGTCATGACCATTGACCTTCGTGAGTTCTGACATATTTTTAAGCGACTTAAAGCATGCAACATTCTCTGGGATTTTCAACGCTTCACAGTTAAAAACGGACAGCTCGCGTTTTGCATAAATCTTCACTGGTAGTCATTTTCTCCTACTGAGGTGTGTAAAGTACGTGTAAGAAAGCATATTTCACAATATAAAGATAGAAGTAGCACTTTAATTGTATGGCTGGCATCAATTTTGATTACTCAAGAATTAGTGTAATGTAATACAGCACGATGCTCTTTTCGCGCTATTAAATTGAAGCTTATGGGTTCTCTATGGTTTTGCCTCCACATTGTAACATAATTAGGAAGAGCATTTCATATGGACAAGTTCGTTAACTTTGTAATCTTTGATTATCATTGCAAGCCCTTAAATCCAGTAATTTGTTATCTATATTTAACTTGCATTGTTTAAGACATAATTTGTTTTGTTTTTTAATTTGTTTTTTGTTTTCATTTCATTATATGCTACTGTAATGAAACACGGTATGTTGGACTTAACCTTGTCCAAACTTGAGCCTATTTTCTACCTGACCGGAATTACTGATATTTGTTATTCTGTAAACAACTAATAGATAGCTAAAATATTCTCTCCTCTGTGTATGGGTTTAATATCAGGATCATTACTAATAGAAGTAAGCATGTTTATTTGGGTCTGGGTCTAGGTTATTGGAATTTCCCTACACTTTACCTTGCGTACCTGAACGATTCCAGAATCTGTTTTCTAAATTTAGTAACAGACTTTCTAATTATAACTGACATTTTATTTTGTAAACATTAAGAACATTAAGAAGTTTCTAGAAAGTCCCTTTTCATCAGGTAATAGTTTTCTTTCTTTATTAAATGCAAATTACGATCTAATGTTAAGTAGAGGACTATATAATTTTTTCACTGGAAAGAGTCTTAATTCGTGCTTTAACAGCCAAACAGAATCAAGTTATTCTTATCTACAGTATTTGATTGGATTTATTCAAATTATTTATTTTCTTTTTATGTATATGTAATTTAACTGTTTGTTTGTTAATTTTTTTATTATTTCGCTCCCTGCTGTAATGTAACATTGTATGCTGGACTTGAACTTGTCCAAAACTGAGTTCATTTCTGTTTGACCTAATTGACTTTTTTAATTTTATTGTTTCATTTTATATAAACAGCTAATAATAGCTTCATTATTCTCTATGTGTATGAAATTAAAATCAGAATTTTTATTCTGGTAAACGAGAGGAGTACATAGGTGGATGTGTATCGTCATCTGAAATAAGTTTCCCTTTTAACAACTTTAGTGGTCCACGCACAGTATCTCAAAAAACTAATTCAAACGGACTGAATCCTAAAGATTCTTGAGATGATTCCCTAGCAGCTAACAATAGAAAATGAATACCTTCATCCCAATCTTTACCTGTATCAAAACAATAGGACTTAATCCTATTTTTCAAAGTTTGATGAAATCTTTTTAAAACCCCTTTGCCCTAAGTGTGATAGGCATTGAATTCGCAATACCGTAAGTTTCTTTTTCTTTTTCTTTTTTCATTTTCACTCTTTAATATAGAAAATAATGTATTTGTTGAATATTACAAAGCTTGTTGCTTCTCACTCTTTTCTGTTACATTTTTAAGAACAAAGACTCGTAACAAATGAGTTTGCAAAACTTGATTAAGTAAGGAATCATTAGCTTTACCATTTAGTTACGGAGAGTTTTGGAATTGATCTTGACCGCCAAGGAAGCACACATAATCTCTGTAATTGGTGTTCATGGTGTACTGGTTTACATCACAAATTTTACTAAAGGTTATTCGAATCTGAAAATACACAGGCAGTTGTTACCAAAGTATGATTTAAATGCGTGAAATTAGATTTTTACCCCATCATATTGATTTTTTACACCACCATTCATGAAACAAGCAACAGATTATGCCGATATTTGTATCCATTTAAATGTGTGTAGGCTTCCAGATGGCATTTTATCTTTAGGAACAAACAACATCTGCATAAAAGCTAAAGATGAAAAGTGCTTGTCGTCATAAAACACTCATCAGCAGAACACAAAATCTTGCTCTTTTTTCTTGCTGTATGAAAACCCCGCATTGTTTTCCTTTATCAAGGCTTCAGCAAATAGTTTAATGTGGATAGATGTGAATTTTGTCCATAACATATTATTCTCAATTCAGTTAAAGTATATTGTAGTCCGTTATATATATATATATATATATATATATATATATATATATATATATATATATATATATATATATATATATATATATATATATTAAAAATATATATATATATATATATATATATATATATATATATATATATATATATATATATATATATATATATATATATATATATATATATAATAAATTATTCAGAACTATTCGTCACAAATAAATAAATTTTATTGATCATCGTTATATTTCAAAATAGCATTGACTATATTTGAGCAGATCTAAACTATACTGTTCATCACAGGTTCATTTGGTTGTTAAGCTTATAACAAACCAATCCACAGCTAACTATATTCTGACTAATATATATCCATATTGGAATTGATTTCATCTTTTGACAGTCAATCCAAAAAGCTGCAGTATGACATCCGTGATCAAACGTTATTTCAGTGATTATTAATTCATAGCTACTTATCATGGCGGATTATGTGGGAAAGTTTTATCTATTTTTGATGTCTTCGATGTACTAATCCAGACAAATTGATCAGTTGTACTGGCTAAAAGAATTTATTCTGAAACAAACCCAGACAAGGTAATCAAACATTGTTGCTTTTCAAATGTATTTGTTTGTATTTCGGTAATTAGAATTCTGTAGTTTGAAGCATGGTTATAGTTGTACAAAAGTCCTAACGTGATAACACTGTCATCAAAGATGTGAAACCTCATTATCTTTCTATAAGGTAACCGGTCTTCACTGAGGTCAAACAGTCTTGCTCCATTATCGTATATATATATATATATATATATATATATATATATATATATATATATATAGAGAGAGAGAGAGAGAGAGAGAGAGAGAGAGAGAGAGAGAGAGTTAATTTACCCGGGTGATTTATTTTCAGAGTTGTGATATAACTATGTATCCCTCTTTCCATTTACTTACTTATTTGACAATAGATGAAAAGCTGATGCCACGCATAGTGTGGCTTCTTTTTCTGATAAAATTCCTCACATTCCATCGCTCAGCGTTGATTGGAGCACCGGGTGTCATGAAATCTGTTCTCAGGAAGAAGATTCCTTGCGTTTTGTGTCGTCTCCCGCCATCAGTTTCTTCGTATGCACGACTCCTTACTCCCGCTGCAGTGTTACTCCGGTTTCTGTTTCTATAGCGAGATCCCTTTTATTGTGTTAGGGCCTTAGCCGAAAGCAAAACCATATATTTATCGCCTAGAGCTAAAGTGCATTGTTAAACGCCAGTATCGCTGATAACATATACTTGATTTCACGAGTTTGGTCAACTTGATTGTCTGTCTAACTCCTCAAAGTTAGGAAACAACAGGGATGTATCCAATTAACATACTGAACCCTTCTTAAAGCCAAAACAAGTATTCTAAAGTGAAAAAAGAAAATGTTTCGGATGTTAATTGCGTTGTTTTAGAGTAAAGCATTGATTTCCACGGGATTAAAATGCACCAGGTCATACGACTTACCGTACGTTTCAACCTTATCATAGAAACATTTGGTAATTTTAGAGACAACCCTAACCTGATATGAGCAGCACATGTTGGTTCTTGCATGACAATACATTCGAAATAGCGAATTCAAAATGGGTGAGATGTCCAAATGCCTTAGATAATGCATTGTGATCGCTGATAAATCTTACGCAAGACATCGTTTTCAGGAAATTGGAGCTGAGGACGTTTTTGAACCCAATCTTGATTTTATTCTCAACTAAGTATAAACTATTATACAAAAATTTCTTCATAACATTGAAGCTAAAACTCAACAGAGAGAAATGTTCATGCATGTTATTTATTATTTAATTCACAGTAATGTTTGCAAGCACACGTGAAGCCTTCAATTGTAATCGAGGGTTAAAAAATCAGTTATATTGCATAACATAAAATACAATTTGCCACCCCTTTTCTTCCATTCAGTGAAGTTTATCGCTGCACGATAGTGAAATTTTATTTATTACGCCTTCGTCCTTATATCATGGAGATGATCGGATCGATCAAAAGTGGTACCATCAATCTAAATTAGAGATGTGCGTGTCTACTAACTTTTCACAATGAGATTTTATTGCACACACTTGACACCGTCTTCATAGCTTTAAAATGATTCGCGTTGAAAAGCTCTCACATGCAATCTATTGTTTCATATTTTTCTTCATTAAAGCTTTATACATACTATTTGCAAATTGTAGATTTTCTACACGTGGTTGAATCATGTTTAATCGTTAGGTATGAGAAAGCATTTCAGTTGTTCATAACGAAACCATCAGTTCTGCCTTCATAGCTATTTTAGAGCATAATCGAAATTCGGATTTAAGAAAAACTAGCATATTCAAGTCTTTATGCTGCATTTTATCGCCTATTTAGTTTCCATCGTTATGTTACTAATTTTCACAATTTCACTAGCGAAAATAGTGAAATTTAGCAAAGGAACTGTGGCATATTATCTCGATTATATTACAGGAGCAATACTGTATAACATGAAAAACAACACGAACTTCTAAGAAACTTTAGAGAATTGGAGTAATTGAAAGAAAAGATAAAATTGTGATCCATATTGTACTGTCAAACATTTGGGTATGCATCGAAGTAAATATTTAGAATTTTGAAAATTGTCGGCTACCAGTAATAAAGTATTCGACCAACATCGGCTGTTTCCATAGAAGCTTACGATTCCTTGTAAAAATTGTCGTGACGAAGATCCACATCCGAGAAGAAGAAATGTGTTTTGTGTAGACACCTTTTGCACATATAGGATTCGTTTCATGAAAGCGACAGAGAGAAAATAAGTAGCAGAAGGTACAACATATACAACTTGCCTACATGCTTCCAAAAGGTTTTCCGGGAAATGCATAAGGCCAGGTTGAGTTTAATATGTATTACAGGATTCAGATGGATAAGAACAGAGAAAAGAAACATGGCAACAAGAGACCCCATACTATAGTCAGGCAGGCAAGATACCTAACAGCGAGAAGGCGTACACCTAGTCATTTAGAAACAACTGAAAAATAAGACACTTCTACAGTCCAAACCCATCAATGAACAAATAATGTATACCAGATTCAACTCAAAGTTCGCTAAGACATAATCCTCAATTGCTATACTCCCACAAAAGACGCTAACTACGAGGAGAAATAACATTTCACGGACAGCTTGCACTTAGCTGTTGAATCAACACTAGAGCATCGCGTGCAACTCATTGTTGGATATTTTAAGTCACGATCATGACGCTCAGTCAACACAGACAGGGAACGACTAACAAGTAGACACGGAATGGGACCAACAAACGAAAACGGAGCAAGACTGTTTGACCTCAGTGAAGACGGTTACCTTTTTACACGAGATTTCTTTTGCGATCATTAGCAAATCAACATGATTGCATGAACGTCTGCTGATTACAATGAAGAAATACAGACAGACCATGCGATGATCAACTGAAAGTGAAGATGCTCCTCACAAAATGTACGAGACAATAGGCATTATGATGTAAGCAGCATGCACACTTTGTTGGTACTCAAGTTTGCCCTTACTTTGGTAAAGGACAAAGGTCTGGGAGAAGAAACGATTATCAGCATTGCCAAGGATCCCTTAAGTCCGGTAAATGTTCAACGTTGTCCTCAAGAACGAAGTCAGTATCCTTTCAGGTGAGACGAAAAAGACCATCCATAGATGCAACCTAGTTTATGCAAGCTACTGGAGAAATCGTTCTCCGCTGCAGGAAAGTGAATAAAGATGAATGGTTTTCGCAATTAATCTGAAATGCTATCGAAAACAATAAAACTGATTAAGAAGTGACTTCAAAAGGCTAAATCACCCAGCTGAAAGACAAGAATTTTCAAGAATGATTTGGTAAGAAAGAGAATTGAAGCAGAACAATCAGCAGAGAGAAAGGACAATAACAAATTATAGATCATAAGCAAGCTTAAATGAGACCACGGAACATGTCAAAAGGTACCCCTGAAGTGTGCAGCTATAAATGTCACCCCCATAAGGAAGATGGTAGGTTTGCTTAAATAAGGTACTGAACTGATTAAACCCACCTCTTGCAGTCATGATCCGGGTAGCCTAAGATGACCATGACTTCAGCCCGAAAGACATCGATGAGACCAAGCTCAAAAAAGGCATTGAAGCCCGCAAAGTAGGACTGCTCCTGCGTAAGACGGCATCTATCTAGATATTCTGATACAGAAACCCTAAAGATTCTAAGACAAATATTCCAGAAACATCTGACCTTGGGGACTGTAACAACAGGAGACGCATCCCCTTCAATCCATTAGCAACAAGCCTTCAACGTAATCATTCTTTAGAGAATCAACATCGCAGCCGATGACCTTGTCTAAAAGGATCAAGGTTGTCTGAGGAAAAGAAAATCCTTTATTGGCCATATTTTCAGCATCTACTTGAAACTGGTGCAAACACCTGAATGGGGCAATACCATCAACATCAAATTCGCAGACTCCGAACAAGACTTTGATAGCCTTCACCGGAGCTTCTTTTGAACAATGCCTCGGTTTTATGGTATCCCACTGAAGTTTATCAACACTATCAAGCTTCTGTACCAAGACTTCATATGTAAAGTCAGCTGCAAAAGCTATCTTGCAGATTGATTCAATGTCAATGCAGGCAAAAAACAAGGCTTCATCTTTGAATCTTTAATTTTCACCCTTGATAACGACTTGCTGGTGAAGTAGACAACTGTGGACCGATAAAGATAAATTAATTGAACCCTTTTGAATACGACGATGACATTAGTCTAGTTTTATGCAGACAAAGATATGAAAGAAAAGACATACGGACACAATAAGTCATACAAAGATTGGACTGAAAGTAAATAGTAAGTAAACCAAATAAATTAGAAATATCAACAATCCTCTCACTATGAATAACGAAACAGTTTAGATTGTAGGGAAGACTATAAACCTTGGAAGGGAAGGGTCAATAGACTGAAACTCAGAAAAAGAAGCAGCAAGCATAATTAGCAAAGCCTTTGGAATACCGAAATACAACCTGCAATCCAAACAACATGGACTGAAGCCCAAGCTTAGGTTTACTGACTCAACGTCATCAGTGCTGCTGAATGCTGGAAGCTAATATGAGGAATAGTACAAAAGCTTGATAAAGATTCTTAGTAATAATCAAGATCTTCACAAAAAGATAGAATCCACATTTATTGTTCACATACAAAAAGATAATATTAGTGGCTAGGACATGTGTGGCGAGTGTGACTGTATGCACCGCCCAGGCAACCCCGCTCTGAACCCCGGACGGGAAAAGAGGGGACGGTCAAAAGAGACGTTGACGACTATAGAGAAGAAGGTAAAGGAATGTGATCTTACCTGGAACGCCATTTATTTTAAGGCTGCAGACCGTCAACATTGACGTTCGCTTCGGCATTGACATAGCTGCAACAGTGTATAAGTAATCACAAATTGCGTTACATTGTCTCATTTGTTATTCTTACATGTCCACATCAAAATGTCGCATCATACCATTCTGAAGCACCAAAGAAGGAACTCAGTTCAGCAATGTAGAAATAATGCATTATAGGATAGATTTGTTTTCATTTTCATAGAATAATTTATGATTCCTTCCTCGCTATACCCTAACGTCTTCGTTTAAATCAGTAGATAGCATTGCTACTCAATTTTAAATGGGAGAAACATTAAAATGTATGCATTTATCCTGAGAAAAGAATCATCTACTAATCGTACCTCAATGATTAAAAAGCAAATACTTATTCAATCATATTCTAAAATTGTTCTTATTTCCTCGTTTGCATCTTAATTGTCTCACCATCAAATTTAGAGATAAAAATATTTACATTTTCCTGCAAAGGTTTGCACATATTTCCGATACCTAAATTTGTTTTAAGGGAGTATTTATCTGACTATATTGTTTATTGATTTAAAGCGTTTTACTACAGGAAGTGAACATGTCAAAGATAATAAATATTTTACCTTTTGTAAGAAAAGCGAGACTCAAAGTTATATAACTTTCACTTCGGTAATGATTACCATTGTGACACCAAATCACCTAGTGGGATCTAAAACCTCTTACTTTCCAGCTTCAATGACTTCAGTGCCTAACAACGATCAAACAATCTCAGTTTTGCACTTTATCAGAATGACAACAGTCCGCATTTTACCCACCATTACAACTAGACAACGGGTATACTAAACTGCAATGTTATTTTTAATATAATATGTGTTTATGTCTAATAATGTTGGACATGAGAATTTGAAATGAGTCATATTTATCTTCTTTTTTTAAAAATGTTCCCGATTCCCTGTAGCTATATATAACTGACTTAATGTATAGGATTCATGAACCTACATCATCTTGAATTTAGGTTTCTAAAGATGCAGTCCGTTTCGGTTGTAATCTAGCCCCAGAAAGAAAACAGTATAATCAGGCGAGTTTTGAGACATTTGCACAAGCCGACTATAGGGCATACGGACACAATTTATATCTTAACATGCTGTAATACATTATCGTCACTGACCGGAAAATAATAATAATAATCATATCACTTAATACAGTGCTTCATCTTTAAATGTTCTGAACGTTTTACAATAACAGTTCACACACACACACACACACACACACACACACACATATATATATATATATATATATATATATATATATATATATATATATATATATATATATAGTACAAAACTAGTATCCAGTTAGCCTGAGCGATTTCAACTCTATTATTGAGTCGGTTTTTCCCATCGAAAGCATTTCGCACGTGCGGCATAGCTTGAACCGAACTCACTGTTTCGAAATATTATACAACAAACATAAATCACCCTCGAGTATCGTTGTACAAAAAAAGAAACCAGAGTACATGTATTTAATAAATAAAGGGATTTATACAATTTCGTGACAGCTATCAATTATTAGTCTTTATTCAGCTGTCATTCAGACAACATATAGGCGCATCATCTGCCCTCTCGCCCTCTCGACTGTTAGTGTTAATACAAAACCAATATACAATGAAGATATACGTGTCATGTAGATTCTTTTCCAGTTGTGTTAGCCTTGGTAAGAGTCGTTGAGAGAATGTATGTAAGAATAATGTATTAAAGTTATTTGCATTTATAATAATAAAATATATCTATATTATGGTTTCTTCCTTAGTGTACGGTGGCATCTTATTTAAATAATGTATAAATTAGAAAGGTAGGATTGTTATCGTGCATTTTATTTGTGCCAAAAAAATAGCAAAGATTCATATAAGTGAGTTGGTAAACAACTTTCATGATAATAGTTGCGGGAGCAACAATACGAGAGATCAACTGAAGCAAATATGGTATGTTTCATATCGATCACAACCGCTCCGGTGGCCTAGTGGTTAGAGAGTCCGCCTCTGATGCGGGAGGTCGCGGTTTCGAACCCCGGCCATGTCATATCAAAGACTTATAAAAACTGTACTGGAGATTGCCTCACTTGGCGCTTAGCGTTAGGGGGTTAGTGATAGGACTGATCGACCTGGTGTCAGGATAATGTGACTGGGTGGGACATCATGCTACATGTGTTCCGCATGATACCCTAGTGCTAGACATCACTTTAAACTGTCCCACTGCAGAAACAGTAACAATATGGCTGAAAAAATTGTTAAAGCTACGTTATAAATCCAAATCACATACACACACAACCATTACAGTTAGACTTCCAGTAACATTATTAGCAATATTATTATTATTAATTTTTAATATTATTATTAGTAGTAGCAGTAGTATTATTATAATTAGTATTTTTTTGTATTATGATGATAATACCCACTGTTTAGCAATAAATAAGAAACCGTGTCTTTGAAGATCATTTTCTCATACTCGACTCTTTTTTTTATCGCCTTAAGGACATCTTATCCGCATATTTTTGTAGGTCATAAAAGCAGCAAGATAATATTCCGATTTTTTTTACTATTGAAGAAAAACAAATATACGTAGCCTAAAATCAGTAGAGGTTTACTTGTGGCATTGGATGTTGACTTTTATGATAGTATTTTTTTGTCGAAACGCCATCAAACATCGAATGATTACGGATATTGCTTAAACAGACGAAAAAAAGTCACATATGACATCCTCAGTATGTGGGAAGGGCATTGGCAGCATCATGACATATTGAGTATGTGGGAAGGGCATTTAGCAACATCATGACATCCTCAGTATGTGGGAAGGGCATTGGCAGCATCATGACATACTGAGTATGTGGGAAGGGCATTGGCAACATCGTGACATCCTCAGTATGTGGGAAGGTCATTAGCAACATCGTGACAAAAACTGGTCCATGATTATTTAAATACCGAATGAATAATCTTGCAGTTTATGTATTTTGTAGGCATAGCCTTCCCGTGAGTTAATAATAAACGTCCATTTTAATAGTGTGCCATCAATTCTCATGCCCTCTTGAATGTCAGTGTACGAGTGTGCCCGCACAGTGACATGCAGTAAAGTAAAGAAAGATATCACTGGACAACAAATTTTTACAAAAGTCATGTTACTGAAATAAAATTAGTCAATTCTTATCAATTTTTATGTGCTGAACACGAATATGACAGTCAAATTGCAAAATTGGCTCTAGTTTTTTTGTAATCTGCAAGAAATTAATGTTTACATAACGAAATGCATTCCAATAGTAAAAGGTCAACTGTAATAGCCTACCTATAAAAAATCAAGTCATTGACTACATCTTAGATTTCTTCGCCTGTCTCTTGTACAGCTGTTCGGGAGCATCTCTGAGGAGTGTCCAGCAGTAGTCAGCCAGCATTGTAGTGGACCATTTTCCCTGGTATCTTTGTTCCATTGTTGCGATATCTTGATGAAAACGTTCGCCGTGTTCATCACTAACAATACCACAGTTGCTAGGAAAGAAATCCAAATGGGAATGAAGGAAGTGAATCTTTAGAGACATATTGCAGCCAAGTTTCTTATACTTCATCAACATGTCTTCTACTAGTTCCTTATAGTTTTCTGCCCTAACATTTCCGAGGAAGTTTGTAGAAACTAGGCGAAAAGCATTCCATGCTTGTTTCGCGTCACCTTCCAGCAAGTTGTTGAACCGGTCATCTTTGAAAAGCTCTCGAATCTGAGGACCCACAAAAACTCCCTCTTTAATCTTTGCTTCGCTGAGTCGAGGGAATTTTTCATGCAGGTATCGGAATGCTGGCAAAGTCCGGTCAATGGCTTTCACGAAGTTCTTCATCAAACCTAGTTTGATGTGAAGGGGTGGTAGCAAGATTTTCTGAGCCTCAACCAGAGCTGGGTGTTGGATATTCTTCTCTCCAATGGCTACATTCTGCCTGTGAGTCCATTCCTTCCTCATGTAGTGCATTTCCCTTGCTCGGCTATCCCACTCGCATAAGAAACACATGTATTTTGTATATCCTTGCTGCAGTCCCATTAAAAGGGCAACTACCTTCAAATCACCACAGAGGTGCCAGCTGTACTTGTTATACTCAATGGAATTCAGTAGCTGCCTTAAGTTATCGTATGTCTCTTTCATGTGGACAGCATACGCTACTGGAATAGATGGAAGAATGTTTCCATTGTGCAAAAGCACAGCCTTGAGACTCAGTTTCGAAGAGTCCACAAATAGTCTCCATTCTTGTGGGTCATGAGTGATTTTTAAAGCATTCATGAGGCCCTCAATATCGGAACAGAATATCAGATTACTTTCCTTTCTGAAGAAAGGCTCCAATTGCTGGTGGCGCTTTCGATATGCAGTAATTGTGACATCTTCTTCTAGAAGATTCCATTGTTGGAGTCTTGATCCTAGCAATTCTGCCTTGTTCTTTGATAAGTCCAAATCACGAATCAGGTCATTTAGTTCTTCCTGTGTTATTCTGTGTGGGGTTGATGATGCACCACAGTGAAAATCTGGATCACTGCATGCTGATGGACCAGGAGAAGAACAGGTCGACTCACCTTTGTCTTCGTCAGATGAATCAAGAGAATATTCTGCTGGAGGTTCTGGAATAGGAAGTCCCTCACCATATGGAACTGGTCTCAATGCAGACGGAATGTTTGGGTAGATTATTCTCGACTTCTTTCGCTTCGTTATTCCGCCGGAAAGAGGAGGAACCAAGCAGAAGTAACAGTCATTTAGGTGGTTGCTTGGCTCTCTCCACACCATTGGGACTGCAAACGGCATTGATGACCTTTTGCAATTCAACCACTGTGAAAGCTGTGTTGTACATGTAGCACAGCATATATGCGGAGCCCAAGGCTTGTCTTGGTCACCAACCTTGCATCCGAAGTAAAGATGATATGCCTTCTTCACTTGAGAATTGATACTTTTCTTCTGGTTGGCAAATGTCACTTCCCCACAAATATAGCAAAAATTGTCCGCGGTATTAACACACTTTGGAGGCATTACTGTTCTTTATTGTACGTAAATGGATAAAATAATAAGTTTCATGTAACAGTAGCTTGAACTGTCTCGCACAACGTCTAAAATATTTTAAATGCTGAACCTATCTGATTGGGCTTTATATAGTACACTGCTTACGTCAGCTTCAGCAGCCGCCTGGCATTAGTATAATAGGCCTACACATGTATAGTACACTGCTGACGTCAACTTACTTCAGCAGCCGCATGGCATTAGTATTGCATTGCATCAGAAAATGATGCAATCAACTGTGGATGATGTGAGCATGATGGTATTATGCAATGTTACATCATTATTCCGGATGTTGCTGCAGTCCTACTGGAGAAATTTACACAGTGAAACATAGAAAATGAGGTATATGAATATCTTCAAAACGAGAGCCAATACAAATTTTTCACGGTTATATTCGTGTTCGGCACACCAAAATACTACAGATTAGGGCCTTTTCAAGTCAGTAATGATTTCACTGTTGACCAGTGTATTGTTTACATTGAGTTCCCAGGATGTAAACGGAAGGAACTAATGACAAAATACAACATCAAGGATGTAAATACTTATTAACCTTGAAACATTTAATAATATAGAACAAATATAACCAATTTATTGAGTTAAAAATATGATTATTTATTATTTACTCACTAAATAGTTACATTATTTAACGATTGTTGCTGCGTGTGAATGCCCTGTGATATTGACCGTAATTAGGTACAATCATTCACCATTTTTTTATTACATGCACGCATGTAGTCAACTACGTCTGCATTCGGAACTACGTCTGCTATTTCTGAAACGACATTATGTCTCGGATGTATGTCGTTGCAAATTGTTTCAGTAGAAGAATACATTTTGGTTGACGGAATAAAATAGTTCGATCATTCGTAATTTCTTTATCAAGTATTGTTTCGTAAATAGTAATGGTACTCCGAATGGCATGCACTGACATACATTAAAGGTATGATCTGTAGGACTGACATCGAAGTTGCGACGGCTACAGATGGCAATGGCTGAATGACTATGGCAGCGTAAACTTGGAATGCTGACCACCTCAAAATCTCATGACCACCAGTAGAGAGAGAGAGATAGAGAGAGAGAGTAAAACTGAACTTTGATCCAGTATTAAAATTTATTACCCAACAACTTCGCTTTGACGTAAACAGTGACATTTAATCTACAGTAAACGGAAATGTTCTACCCTTCACTCGGAATTTAATGATAAACATAAACGACTCCAAAAAGACAATATATCCGTTTCTTTTGGGTAAGTTTTTTCCAAGACCAATGGTCAACAGTACCCAGACAACAATCACGATGCGCACTGCACTTTTGCATGTATCCGAGACAAAGACAACATCATTTAGACAATCTCATCAACACGGGGTGAAATGTCTGGCTAATATTCATAATGGAATTTTAAATTTGTATTTAATTATTGCGCAATATTTTCCGGATAGCAGTATTTCTTTGTGTTTCTTTACATATACGATATTCCATCCTCTTCAGCGAATTTACTTTCGTTCAGTATTAAATAAGAATCAACACATCAACGCGCGCGCCTCGACATGAGTAAAGTAGCGTGCATTAATGTGCGGTGGTCAGTTTAATACACAAACACAACATTTGTTAACGTAATGTTAATGTTAGAAAATATAAACAATTAAACTCATCAGCATGTTTCGTTGCACACGTGGAAATTCAACCTAAACTTCTGAATTTGTATGCTTTGTCTACCCAACTGTTTTCCTAATTGGATGATTTTGCTGACTATTTTTCATTTTTTCTCTAACGTTTTCCATACTTTCTAAAACATAATTTATATTTCAGGAGATAAACGACAACAATTTGGGATGCAAACCAGGATGTGTGTGTGTGTGTGTGTGTGTGGGTGTGTGTGTGTGTGGGTGTGTGGGTGTGTCTTCACGAAATACAGAATAAACCTTTAGGGCTAAATACCTATCGTTTACTGATCAACGAGTAAACGGCCTTCAGAATTGAACTACAATTAATTTAATCTTAAGAGCATGCCTTTTGGTCTGAATTATTATTCTACTGAATTATTATTCTACTGAATTATCTATCAATTAAATCTTAAACACCCTCCATTAAATTTATATTTCTTTGAAGTTCAATTTTCTCAAAAGTTAATGTTTCCTCGCTTAATGATGAACCGTCATTCAAGCAAATTTTAGATTTCATTATTTCGCAAAGCCCTGCACATTAGTCAGCATAATAGTTGCAGTGTTTATTTTGGAGGCATTATAAAAAAATCTCTCTTGCAGATTTGAAATCTCTCACGCCCGATGATAGAGAAAGAAAAGAGAGTCTGTGTTGAAACCCCTCATCCATGATCAAACAAGAATAAATATACTCAATCAGAGCTAAAAACACTCAAAGATGATCAAAGACGACTTTTGTTGTATTTGTTTTAACGGCACTTTTAATACATTATTGATCATATAATGCAGATGAATTGGGATATACATGGCTTTCCAAAGTACGTATCGAGGCAGCCGACACAGGTTTGCCTGTGCTGGTCTCAAACCCGCAACCATTAGATTTCGAGTTTTGACGTTTTACTAACAAAGTTCTACAGCTGCTCCCGATGAAGATAATTAACAAATGAGCTCCCGATGAAGATAATTAACAAATGACACTGTCTCCAAGCTGAAAACCTTCAGGCATGATATAGGAGGAATAAACGACATTTGTTCAAAGCTGATAACCCACAGCCATGATCAATGAGGAACAAAGGACTCTCAGCAACAGCTGAAAATCCTCAATAAATATCATAGAAGAACATAGGACACGCGGTAAGAGCTGAAAATCCTCATCAATGATCTGAGAGGAACAAAAGACACTCAGTCAAAGCTGAAAACCCTTATCCATGATCAAAGGTGAAAAAACGAACCTCAACACAGAGCCGAAAACACTAATCCTTGATCGAAGAGAAACAAATAAAACTCAATCTGAGCTGAATTTTTTAAAATCTATGATCAAAGAGGAAAGAAAGATGCTTAGTTGAGTGAGTAGTAACTAGATGGCGTATAATTTAATACAAAGACCATTGATCACTTGTCTAATTGCAATCGTTCATTTGGATGGCAAGCAGGATAGCAACATTAACACTCAGGAATATAAATTTGGAGGATGGTATTCGACGGGCGTGTTCGATTTCTAACTCTTTCGGAGCCGTAATGTTGCGTAACACAGACCGGAAAAAACTTTTAAGACTTGATAAACTATAGAAATTTTAATTAAACTATGGGAGTAAGTTACCGCAGTTTTAAAATAAATAGTGTCTTATGTAAATTGTGGCAGTTAAATTATAATACCATTTCTTTCCTACAATTCTTGCTTCAGTTAAATTTCATATCTGCACTTGGTTACCACATTTGATGCAAACTGATAGTGTTAAGTTTATATTGCTTTTACTCTCGTAAAAACGTGTCGGATACAAATAATATCAATGCTTAGTTTTACAGTATCTTTAACGAACTTTCTAAAAATGACTCTCTTCCTAACACACCATTTTACGGTGTTAGATGTAAAGAGCAAACAACCTAGAATTTCTCGTTTCTACCCATTGTTTCTAATTTCCTTGTCAATATTTATCACTCATCATCGATGCCTGATATTAATTCTATTTCACGATATCAATAAAAGCTTGGCTATTTTGGAGCCTACGTCATGAAATATATTGATTACTTTATTTACGTTATATCATGTGCTTAACTTTTGTCTGTGATAATAATTATGATAATATAATCAGTATTTTACATGACTAATTTTTGGTGATGTGTGTTGGTTATTAATAGGCTATCTAAGTAGCATTTCCGAGGCAGACTTCTTTACAATTTTTTGGAATTTTCCATTTGAATTACTCACATCTAGGTGACGTGAAAATGTCTTTCAATAGGTGGTTGATAAACAAACAATTCATTATCTTTTTAGGTCAGTCTGTGGGAATCCTTTTTTATTAGAATCAATACCTGTGTTCAGATATAATTCGAAAGGAATTATTTACTTAAATTATTCAGAGGAATTAATAAGTGATCGTTGATTTGCATTACAACATTATTCTGGAATTACCGTGAATATATTCAAAGATATTCTAGATTATATCATTGCTGCCATCCCGTCAATTGTAATTCGTTTGGAACATTCTAATATTTTACTTGAGATAGGATACTGATGACTATTAGGAATTTTATTTGCATTAATGTAACAGTCGCTTGAATTTTCACTTGTATTGTTAAGAAATAAATTGCCTGTTGATTTTGCCTTTATTGTTCGTTTCTTTTCTTTCTATTACTTACTAAAAGACATACTGTCATAACAATTACTCAGCTTGTTTTCTTTTTTGTTAATATGTGTGACTTTCAAGCAGATGTCATGCTCATACTGGGTTGAATTCTTGAATAATGACATTCAGCACTTGTTGAAGAAGCGCAGTGAAATCTCTGATACTGTCCAAATACTAGAAGTTAATTTGACAAAGTAGCGACTGATGCAAATCCATGATTTAAAAACAAATACTTCAGGGGTAATAAATCAGCATTTTTTTTAAACGAATAGGAAACAAAATATGGAAAGCACATTTTATATTTATATAAAATTACTGATCAACATCAGTATAAAGGATTACTTTATGAAAAGCATTTGCCAGTCCACAGTTTATGGGCTGGTACGCAATCCTTTGTTAGCATTGGTGCGCGTCCTGACGGAATCATCAGTTAAAAATACACCACATCCACAGACAATATCTACTACATCGTAAATGTCAGTATACAAATTGTCTAATATGTATATCCTGTTGCGTTACGTGTTTGCATCAAAGTTTATCGCATGTCGGCATTGCATTATTCACAATTTAGTTGAGAGCCAAATGCACCTAGTTCAGAAGCAAAGGAAAGAGGAAAATGTTAACATGGAAAAGGAAAACTATATTATCAAAGCAATGTGTGCCCTGAATTATATATATATATATATATATATATATATATATATATATATATATATATATATATATATATATATATATATATATATATATATATATATATATATACATTTATACATAAATTTGATAGTATTATACGCAAATATTGTTTATGGCCATGTCAGATAGTGAAGACATAACGCAAAGAAAGGTGTTATGTTCTTTCTATCGTATGTGATTGCAGCAAAGGTACGAAACATATCTGCAGCAATTTTAAAGAAGGCTTTCTTTTTCTTTCTTTAAAATGAGTCCATCACTTTCATCTTAATTTATGACGCTACCATTAAAGCCCACAAGAGACAATCTGCAACACAAATGCAACAGGATGAGTTCCGCTTAAATCTGAGCTGGGAAATGCCAATTTCAAACAAAACAGTAGAATACATTTTGACATATGCTGGGTACATTATTCTTGCTGTAGAGTAATAACCGATAATGATAGCTGAGGTACTATGATTATAACCTTTACAAAAACGAATAATCCCTGACACTCAACAGTCAGACTAGTGTATTATATACTTTTGTGACATAAACTAATCCATTGTTTCAAGATAATGTTATAAATGAAATGTTATTTCCAGTTGTCTTTGTGATTTATAAATATATATCAGTTGCATTAAGCGCATGACCTATGTTCGTGATTGTAGATGGTGTTATTTTATGTGTACTTTCCTTTTATACTGTTTGTAAGTTTTAAATAGGTGGTTTATTGATATTGACTTTAACGTTTAGATTTTTCAGAATACTGTATAATGTTCTGGGCGGGAACTTCTGACACATAGTCCGGTCATTTTATTGTTTTAAGTTTTTATGTAAGGTGGTGCTTAACAAAATTGTTTTTTCCGATCTTAAGATTAATCACTGGAATCATTTTCAACTGTGTTCAGATTTAATTTCAGAGGTTTCACTTATTTAAAATTTATTCATTGGAATTACAAACTATTCATTGATAGTTTGGACGAAACCGCTCTTTCTGGGAGTAGTGTGAGTTCATTCAAAGACATTCCTAATTATATCTTTGTGATTCTTTAAGGCAACATATCCAAAACTACTGGTATATCTGCATACCCAAGATTACTGGCATTTCATTCAGATCATTCCTAACGGTTTGACTTGTGTAAGAACATTCAGGTTTCTTTTAGCTTTAATTCATAATTCTGTAATTCCCAATTCAAGTTTCAATTTGTAACTTTAAAAAAAATTATTTCTCCATTTTAAGACACCTCTTTTTTCGCTCCTTCTGATACTTTTTTAAGACCATAGGGTCGTAACAAGTGCGCATCAAAATGATGCTGCTAAAATATGAACGGATCAGTTTGTTTGGACCTAAAGAGCACTCTGTTGCAAAGACTTGTTAGATACTTGATGCTTGAACTTTTCGACGTTTAGAGAATAAGAACACCACAAGTAGAGCAGTTTGTGTTTCTTTTTTAAGGTAAATTAAATAAAATGATTATATAGCAAAATACGAAGTGTGCCAACACTTGCATATTTGATGTGAATGTTTAATGGTGTAGCGATGGGAAACGTAATTAAATTTATAACTGTCAGCACACGGGTTGAGTATTAAGATTAATGCCAAACAATACTAAAATCCTATACATCAGATGTAATGGATAATTTGAATACCTGGCAAACCTGTCACCAACAATGAAATTATGATCCTGTTTTGTCATGACCTTTAACTGCTCTTCGAATGAAATCCCAGAGGAGTTCTACAACTGTGTTATAATTTGATTTTTTCAAAGTATGACGGAATGCTGTGACAAGTTTATAAAGAATACTCACTTTAATTTGATTATTACAAAGTATGACGGAATGCTATGACACGTTTATAATACATATTCACTTTCATTGGATTATTACAAAGTATGAAGTAATGCTGTGACAATTTCATGAGGTATACTCACTTTCAAGAATTTTCTTAACGACATTTGGAAATTTGTATCGAAGGAAATTCGGATCTACATTCAGAAAGTGGCTGTGAGAATACCACATGGGGTTTGAGTCGAGTATAATTAAGAATAATTAACTGTCGTTCGCTCATTACCGAAGAAGTTTAATACTTGAACTTGATAACTTACTGATTCCTTAACCATGCAGTGTCCAATAGTTCTTCTAATCTATTAATATTTATATAAATACCATGATTAATGTTGAAACTGACTCACCACATACTTAATGACAAAGTATGAAATTCAGATGAAGCGATGACTCTTTGAAATCTAAAACTATTCAATTCACGCTTAAAGCTTTGTTTTTTCTCCAAGTCTTTTATGGTACACGTGATTATATCGCGTTTGCTGGAACACGATTTGGGAGTTTTACTCCGGTTGTCATTGCACTAACAGATATATCAGTGTGCTGTTTCATAAACCTCAAGACAAGACACTTTTACACTCACGTTGTAAATTTTACAACACATGAAGTATAAAATACAAAAAAAACATGAATACAGCGTGTATGTTACTGCATAATGCTTAACAGGGGGCACAAAATTCTAAAAGCACCTGCAAAGTCACCTGTGTTCAGTCATTAATTATATGTATAAACGCTTGTCCTGGAAGGATAAAAATGAAGTATAAATTTATGTATTTCATAGAGAAAAAAATAACCTGTGATATTCCTCCCCTATTTCTTGAGACTAACAGAATATACAATATCTTTCATTACAGAGAGCATTTGCCCGTGTACAAGTTTCATTGGAAAACCTATGATTTTCAGTTTTAAACTTAATTACGTTTCAATGATATCATTTTTACAACGAGAAATAAATCTTTACTAAATCGAAACTAGTTTTAAATGCCCTGTAATTTAGACCTTTAGCTGGCATATTGACGTCAGATGCCCGAGATTTTATGCATTGATTTTTTAGTCGTTGTTCTACCATTTAATTGACACAAAATTTTGCTTTGCAGATACGTAGCTTTGCACATACGTAGCTTTGCACATGCGTAGCTTAACTCAACATCATCTAATATAGATTTTACTTCATGTAACCATTTATTTTCATAGGAAGTATCACCAAAGTGTTTGCATAATAAGGAATAAATACGATATTATTTTTCTTCATAACCACTAACCAACCTAACTCAGTAGGTTTTCATGTGACTTTTAGCGTTGAAAATATGGGGAAACGATCAAGTTATCCGTTTACCGTATATGAAGAGAGACGTATTAAAAAAAGAACCAAGTCCGTTCGTGAAAAAGGAGACCAATAATGAAGATAATATTTCTACTTGTCGTACAACATTTTCACATAAGAACAGAAAATTCATCATTTACACAGACACATGATTTGATATTATTATAAATGCTAAATATAACATCAAAACATTTTCTTTTTATGCCTACCAGTACAACTTATGCCCTACTCCATCTCTCGATACAGTATCAGGAGCACTTTTAAAATTAACAAACGTAACGAAAAGTTTATTTATTGTACTGTCTAATATATGCATTAAGGCTATACAAAAATTACAATTTGAGTAAAATACCTCATTTGTCACTATTTGAGTGAATTCATTCTTACTATTTGAGTAAAACTCATCTGTTTTTTTCTTCGTGTGAAATTACTTTGAATCATTCACCCTTGTCACTATACTGCATAAGGTTATTTTTTGTATTTTCGTGTTGCCTTATTAGGTTCGTGTGGATTATGTTAATTTGTCCAATATTTGGATCTTATACACCCATGTATTAATCATAATTCTTTTCTCATTCAAGTCATTCATCATTAAAAATTGTATTTGTATCACCATTAAATGTGTTATGTTGTGAACCCGAAATCCAACCCGATTATCTTATTTACACGTGTAATGAAATATATATTAAAAAAAACTATCAAAAAAGAAATTAAATAAAAAATACATAACATTTGAATGATCTAAGGGAAAATCTTTGTGTTGATGCTTTTAAAATATTTACAAACGTCAGAGAAAAATGTAGTGAAATTGCCCCATGTAAAAAAGTAGCAATTCTTTCGCAACATGATGTATCGCTACTTTAAAAGGTGTGCTTAATGGTAAAGCAAAAGCAGAATCATTATCCAATATCATTATGTTGCAAACTAAAAATAATGCGAACATGATTTTGTTTTCCAACGCCAAGCCATAATTGCAGTGTAAACAAACAACAAAAAAGTATGCCATTTCTATTAAATTAACGCTACAAAAGGGTCTGCCAGTATTAAAGACATATAAATTAAGTATTAAAGACATATAAATTAAGTAATTGCCTTTCAACAAATACTCCTAATACAGATAAATACACGTTAACGGACCCCCTGTTATCGTAATGAGTCATTGTTGTCAGGTTCTTGAAATGGCATTAAAATACATGTTTCCCAATTTCTATTAGTCTGATCAATGTATTCAACAACATATCGCATAGCGAAAACACTTTGAATTATTTATGCAGTTAAAACACTAATATAATGACTACCCGTTGCATACTTTCGATGACCGAGTCTTTAGAAAACTCAAACACGTACCAATCAATGTTTGCTCGTTAATGCATTCGACAATGCAAGTGAGAGCGTTAAAAGCTAAACTTCAGGTAGACCGATACTAATCAAGAGGATTTTGAAATCATTAAAGTTGTCAAGCCTCTTACATTGGAATCATTAAAGTTATCAAGCCTCTTACATTGAAATCATTAAAGTTATCAAGCCTCTTACATTGGAATCAATCGGAAACAATTTAGAAATAAACCAGCATTGGAACGTGCACTCAAATCATCGAATTGTGCAATGTGTTTTAAAAAGTGGCACAAAAAGGTGGTCTTCATATTTCTAGTTTTTGACATTAAAATCAACAACGATATTATCAAGAGATGTGCATTTCTTCACAAGTTTAAATAGGGCAAAAGAGTGTTCACGGCGATTTTAGATACAATATATCATAAAAGACAAAATACAATAATAATGTTATTTTTAACATTAGAAACAAAACAATTTCCATGTTTTAATGCCTTAGAAAAGATTCAAATTTTCGTATTACATTTAATGATTATAACATAGAGATAAACATTATCACCTCTGATAGCAAGATGCTTACAACTGCACAGTAAATGTAAATTCTAGTAGTACCTTATATACTTTATATGAATAAATACACCATTCTATTCGGTTAATTTAAAAATTAAGCTTTAATATCTTGTAAAGTTTAGAAGGTTAGTTAACAACGATCCAACTACAACTTGTATAGAATGTATGGTGAACAAGATTATATTTAAAACAAAACACGGGGTCACAATACCTGTTCATATTCAACAATAATCTGACTGTTAAAATTAATGTCACTATTATGCTTAGGACAAAGCAGTCATAGCAAAGACGCAAAAAGTATTCTAAACATTCAACTGTACAACAGATTCATGACCTGAAATTCGACTATAGTGCTGGTTGGGATGGAGTCATTATTATAACCAAATAGTGTAGTTATACAAATGTGTGGTATAGTTAGAGATCTTAATAATTTACAAAAATCAATGATTCGTTTGAACTTAAGGATGGATACAAATATTCCGGTAAAGACTGATAAACAATCAAAAAAGTACCATATTAAATTACAGAATAAGCGCGGATGAGTGAGTGAGTGTGTGTACATTATGTAAAGAAGAGGGATGATGATTACATAAGTCCCATTTGCACGATGGTGGAACCTTTGCAGAGCACGATTGTAACTTCGACACAACTTGTTTGACACACTGCATCTGTAGCTAGTACCTCTTGCACGATACAGTGTTTTAGATGTCTAACTGAGTTGTTTTACTTTCAACATTAAATAATGTTTCTTCCAATGCAGGTCTTTGCTTGGATCTCATTCACTGACAATGTAATGTTCAACTCTGTAATGGGATTGTCATAGACGCTTGAAAAACAGATTTTGTATTATCTTTTCAATATATATTTTCTACACTATTTGAATATTCCCTCTAGTCTGATTTCTCTTATATAGTGAAAGATCATTACCCTGTCCACTTTTAAGTATTCCGTAATCATCAACTATAGTCTCAACTTGTCTTATCTGTTTCCGAAACAGCTCATTACTATTTGCTGCATCTCTATATTTACGAATAATTTAATCTTTGCACAACAGTCAACACGAATAATTTAATATTTGTACAGTAGTAAACAAAATTAATTTTGTCTTTGTACAACAGCACCACGAATAATTTAATCTTTGTACAACAGTCAACACGAACACTTTCATCTTTGTACAACAGTCAACACGAATAATTTAATCTTTGTACAACAGTCAACTCGAATTATTTATTCTTTGTACAACAGTCAACACGAATGATTTAATCTCTGCACAACAGTCAGAACGAATAATTTATTCTTTGTAAAACAGTCAACACGATCAATGTAATCTTTGTACACCAGTCAACACGAATGATTTAATCATTGTACCACAGTCAACACGAATAATTTAATATTTACAACAGTCAACACGAATAATTTAATCTTTGTACAGCAGTCAACACCAATACTTTAATATTTGTACAACAGTCAACACGAACGGACACTTAGATCATATATAAGAATCAACTGTCTCTTTGTTGTATCTGATGTAACCAGGAACTTCGTTCTTGTTTGGTAACCAGCAACTCGTTTCCAATCTGAAATGCTTACGTGCTAGGTGCTAACAGTATTCTAAGGTCACCAGTCTGTGAGATTTGTGGTGTATTATTGTTTCTTTTTGCATGATCTGGTACAAATTGTTCTGGAATTCTTTCGCCGTCTATTTTTGCCACGCCCACCACATTATACACATCGACAAATTGTCATGAAACTTTAGAATCTCCCGTTGTTATGATATCATCAACACATCTGATACTGTGCTTATGCAAAATTATTTAAACGATATATGCATATCTAAATAAATAGGTCTCTTTTTATAAATCATATCACCACCCTCGGGCACATTTTAGCTGTTTCGAAAAAGAAACGAAGAAAACGAAAACAATTATAAAAATAATAGAATTTGGACCTATCGACAAAAATCAAAATTGAATCAAGAGAAAGAGGGAAGGTTGTTAAAGAAATTAACTAATGGTTTCAAGATAATCTACGGTCACAGTCACCAGGAACTTCTCGTGTACGATATGCTATACAGAATGGATGATTTCTCTTCAACGTCGGTCTCACAGTCAGCATGAGGCAGACTGAGACGATGAATCAGTCTACACCAGGAGAGTTTTTCTTAGAGCCTAATATCACAAATAATGACCAAAACCTCATGGCAAAGCAAACGTTCACCGATCTCTGCAGCATGCAGTCAAATAATACACTGTTCAATGGTTAAACCAATGTCAGAATTGCTAAAGCAAGAATGACCTATCGCAGACTACGTACAAATATGTGGGAGCGCTGATGCACCAGTATAAAAGCAAGACGTAAGGTCTATAAAACCATTGTGTTGCGAACATTGCTGTACGTCTTCGAATCCTAGACTGTTAACAGACCCCATGATAAGAAACTAAATCAATTTCACAAAGCTGCTAAGGAAACAAAAGAGGGAAATATGGCAAGACAGGGTCTCAGACAAATGAGGCTGTCCCACAGTCAGGCATTCCAAGCATCCATACTCTGCTGATTAAAATCACAGCTGAGATGTGCAGGCTACGTCACCAAGATGTCAAACCAGCGGCCTCCAAAGATGTTCTATGGCAAACTGAAGAAGAAACAGCGATCTCGGGTTGGTCAGAATAAACGTTTCAAATATTAGTTAAATTCATTATTTAAGAACTTCAAATTTGGCATTGTGTCTTGGAAAAGTCTCACAAAGGATCACCTAGTCGTATTCATTCTGGTCCGATTTTGAGCAAATGAGAGCTGCAGAGGGAGTGCGAAAGCCGAATGAGCGTAATATTCTGAAAGACAGAACGTCTAATATTGATCAAGAAAATTCAAGCGACATTCTGTCTTGTGTGCCGCAGACAGTTTGTTGCACATATTTGCCTACTGAGCCATTCACATACAGACACCAAACAAGTCAGTGATCGCATGGTTATCTTGGAACTCAAAGGACGAACAGCAACAACGGGAATGGTACCGTGGGATTGTGTTACGAAGCACAGAAGAAACCTTGTAAAATCCTGGAAGAAATCTCTCAACTCAAACACAGTAATCACATCTGTTTTAGGGGCACAGGGACAAGTATCAGATTACTCACCGCATCATATATCGTCATAACGATGGTGCAATGCTATTGCAAGAGCAGTTTGCTTCAATAGCTTTGATAAATATGGCTTCGGCGGTACCTGTGCCTACAGTGATACAGAGAGAGAGAGAGAGAGAGAGAGAGAGAGAGAGAGAGAGAGAGCATGCATCTGTGAACTCAACTCTTTAGCCTACACATTTGTAAATTGTTTCAGTATTTCTTTAAAAGAGCCATCCTTTATATTTTAAGACAGCAGCTCGATGGATTCTCATATGAATCTCAGTTGTCTTATTAACTATTTTTTCATTATTTCTATGTTAATCTTTGTTAAGCGTTAAATAATATATCTGGTGTATATTTATACATTTCTCTCTCTCTCTCTCTCTCTCTCTCTCTCTATGTATGTATATATATATATATATATATATATATATATATATATATATATATATATATATATATATATATATATATTCTTTATCAATGCTGAATGATTTGAATTGTTGATATTTGCGACTAGGTGATTTAGATCTATATTTGCATGTTTAGGGATCGTATTAGCTCTACCTTACTTGTTACCCTGGTTCTGTGTGTTCGTCTCGCCTTCACGAACCTAATCTGTTAATCTCACTCATGCAACATATATTTGTCGAATCCAGATGTGTTTTCATCTTCCTCTGCGAACTCAATATGGTTTCTATTTTTCTTCCATAATTCTCTGAACGATTGTTTTGCATTGTACCAACTGCATCCAAAAGTATTTTAGCAAAATATGTTTCCTTGAAAAACTACTTGTATATATCTAGTGATTTAACACACAAATAGATGAGAAAGTGTCAGACTCTTCTTATTGTCAAACATTGTGCATTATCCATACGTTAACAGATACACGATGGTATCTGAGTTGCACTTTGACTTCTATAACGATTCTACGTCTGCCTTCGGCACAAATATTCCATTATGCTTACGTTTTGATTTTACACGCTACATCTGGCATAATCGCACTGTCAAAATGACAATAAATATCACACTGAGCTTGTATCATATATATATATATATATATATATATATATATATATATATATATATATATATATATATATATATATACATACGAGACAGAGAGATACAATTATACACCTAGTTAGGTATAGGAAAACATTATTGTTATTAACAGTAACATAATATCTAATTACGAATAAATACTCTTATAATGCATGTCAGAACATTTTAAATTATATATATATATATATATATATATATATATATATATATATATATATATATATATATATATACATACATACATACATATCCAATATGATTATTAAACCATTCTGCCTACTTACATATCAGTACACGTACAGAGTTTTGATTTAAGCGCAAGGGAGGATTGACATTATTCATTTAGATAATTTGGTTAAAATGGCAACAATAATAGACATCGTCCGATGTGGGAAGCAATCCGATCTTTTTATACGACACTAATAACACAGCTTAATGGATCAATACGTTTGGTCCAAAGATGGTCAGGCCGTATTGGCCTCAACTGGAGACATATCGCCTTTCCACTGTGTTGTGTATTGGAAAAAAATGATTCAGGCAAACTACGATAACATCGATTTTCTGATTTTGATAGCTAGTGTTGTCACAAGATATATCTTCTATTAATTAATCATTTATTATATTAAATCTAAAAATTCCGCAACATATCTCATTATTAGCTTTTAATATCATAGATCATGTGCGTCCGTTTGAAAGATATTTTTATATAAGTATAAAAGTGAGAAATATTGTTAGATTGATTCTTACATTATAAAAACCGACGAATTAGTATGTTCGTTGTATGGTTTGTACAATAGGCAAATATTGTTTTATCTGTGTTAAACGAATTATTGTAATATCTCGAAAATACGCAAAAAACAAAACCTTGACTGGTTCAACATAAATAGATTCCTGTTAAAGTTCAAATTGAATAGATATGTGATAAAAGTATTGAATGCCTGTGTTCCTTTCCTTCTGGATTGTTTGGTCAACAATGTTAGGCACAACTGCCTTGACCCGATTTGAATATACAACGTGTGCGGCCATTCGGCGATTTAAATTGGATTAATGTACAAAAGGTGTTGTCGAGGGCACCCATTCAACGCTTTAATATTTTTCAATTGTCAAAGGTTGTGAGCGGCACAGGAGAAAAAGATGGAGGAGGAGATCGCATCACCGTACCTTGATGGCTCCAAGTGGATTTTTATTATTATTATTGATCTTATTTTTCAAAAGTAGATAGTATTGTCTTGCATGTTGTTTAATATCTATATTATATTATATATTTTATTTGAATTTGTGGGCACTTTTATTTTGGCTATTGTTTGAGGATTCTTTGTTCAGGTTAGGAATAAAGTGGAATGTTACTGTAAACCCTGTTCGTTCCAAGGAGAAATATCCTATACGTTTAGATACAAGCACCTTTTAATGGTGTATTTTTTCATGATTTAACCAATCGTTACTACTTTGTGCGGCTGGATCACATGGTCTGGGTTGAGGTCCATCTTATAATTTTAGTCATGTGGGTTATCTAATGGAGGTCTTGGTTTTCCGAACATTGCAACATTTTGCCTCTACGCCTGATGATCTGGGCTAAGGACTACATTATATTTTACACCTTTTCTTTTAGGGCAACGATAGTTTAAAGCATGTTCCTTGGATTTGCAGCTCCTGAAGTCATCTCCAAAATGAGTGACAGGTAAAGAGAGGCGATGAGTTATGTGTGTATTACTAGTTAAACGGTATTTCGATAGTAGGCTGAACTCACATGCATGCTTTCTTAGTGACGTCCTGTGAACTTTATAGCGTTAGATACAGGCAAGAGAGGATATACAAATGAAACGGTGAGGAAGTACGGAGCTCTATGTTACATAATTTTAGGGCTGGAGAAGCTATGTTGTTTAATAAAATAGTTGCCTATCCCAGGAAAATTCCTTTTATTGAACTAGTTACTTTAACGTTATTTTTGTAGGTTTCTTCTTAACTGTATTTATATGGGGGAGGGTAGATTCCCATGCCCAAGATGGCAGGGAATGGACCATCTCAGGTATCTGGCTCATAATGGGCCCGTTCTACCAATCCGTTGCATCCTGGGCTGATCTCATACTCTCCCGGTCACGACAAAAAATCAGCTTGGCCAATTTCAATGCAATTTGTGCTGATAATGGCTATAATGAATCATTCCAGTTCTAAGATTTGCTTTAATTTCTGTCTTTTAATCACCTTTCTGATGGTAATAATATTACTGTTATTGCTTATGTTACTGTTTTTCTATGTCATAACTGGTTAAAACACTGCCTTTTATGGCAAAGTCGCGAATTTGAAGGGAAACATCCCTCAGATACGGCACTGGAACATGATCGAAAACGTCCATTTTAGAGAAACATATTACGTTGAAAATGTGAATAAGTAAGTCAAAAATAATATTTTGTTAGAAAAGAAATAAAGACACCGCCATATTTCTAGATCAATATTTTGTAAAAATCCAAACTAACTCGGATGAATTAATGAATCAGGATTATGACTAGTCTATTTCTCTGTATGTACAGCTAAAAATTATTAAAACTAAACGTACTTACAAGATTGACAACGTCGCTGACAGAGTAATACAAAATTTATAAAGATCTAGTGTTGTGTCATTTTACCATCGATACTAACTACTTTTCTGTGATAAAGAAAATAGATAGCCAAGCTGTTCACAAAACAACGTTTCTATTCGTCATCATTTCTGTGAATCGCTTCTTAACGAGTCAGTACATGTTCTCATAAAATTCCAAGACTTTGTTGATGAACACAGTACTGTCCACATTCTATAGAATCTGAGTATTATACGTTCACACTGAACTGAGTAGAAACGGCATTCTGTCTAATAAAGTTTAAGATAACGTCTTCCAGAGGAGGTAACCCATACAAATCTAACGATTCCACACTCTGGTCGTTGGAAAGGTACAAGTCTCCCCAATGGGTTCCTGTACGATGACTGATGTCTGTGTAGATGGCATAGATTTGAATGTCCTTAAGCTTTTGATGAGCAAGTTCATCTTTTTTACCCACCACTTGATTCCAAGAAGCTGAGTACGAACTGTGAGTCATAATGTAATTAAGTTCTCAGAAAGTCTGTTATTAGTTTATGCTTGACGTTTTCTCTGCATAGATCTAGCAAACAAAGCACAGGATGTATCAGTATCCTGTTATTTAGATACGTTTCGTCTCAAAGAAATCAATGGGTTTAGGGAATAGTCACAATGGTCTATATAATACTCTTATACAACCTTTTCTGAAGTTTGGGTCGTAGTTTCTTACAGATACTCTTCCAACGTTTCTCTTTAGCTCATCATCACATATTGGTCTTGATGCACTTGATTAGGATGATAGATTTGGCAAAATTAACAATGATCTCTGTTCAGAAATAAAATAGAAGACAAATAAAATAGAAGACAAATGGTTGTTTCTCTCCTGGCCATCGTTAAATCATGACTCGTTCTCTTGTTCACCGGTGGTTTGCTGCTGCTGTTCTGCATATAAAACACACCATCTGTCATCTGTGCTTATGTCCAAGGATTCGTTTTGCTCTTTTGATAGTCTAGGATCACCTCACGCAGAATGTTGACTTTTGCCAGAGTACGATTGACCTCTGTATACAATATGAAGTTCGCTTTCTTCACCAGAGATGATACAGCTGTAGTTCAACAAGCCTTTGTCCTGATTATATGGGGGGGGGGGGATGTCCTTTGTTGCTGCCTTCATCTAGAGTAAACTTTAATCCCCACAAATCTTAGCCTCTTCTGGGTTCAGATAAAAGCAAGTAAGGTTAATATCTCAAGTAATATTTCTGGCCGTGTGTGTGTGTGTGTGTGTGTGTGTGTGTGTGTGTGTGTGTGTGTGTGTGTGTGTGTGTTAGAGAGAAACAGACATTTGGATTTTTAATGTAGTTTTCAAACAATTTCAGTCACATCCCTACGATGTCTACCGTGTTGCAGTTTACAGTGATGTCTAGCATTGGGGCATCATGCTGCAGACATGTAGCATGATGTTCCACCAAGTCACATTATCCTGGCACCAAGCCGACAAGCCCTAACACTAATATCTTAATGCTGAGCGCCTAGCGCCTGGACACGATGAAGTGATGGAACTGGGAAAGAATTTGCATCATTAGCTTCAGTGCGGGCTGCTTTGCTATGATGACGATACCAGTGATCAAAGTTATTGTCAATTATCATTGGAAAGCATGGTCGTCAACTCTGGATAAGAATTGGGAGACATTGGTGAAGGTTTCCAATTTACAAATTCGTTGTGGAGAATACTTGACTATAATTCTGCACAGAGTTTGAATGAAGTTGATTCCTACTTTAGATCGAACTTCCACGCGTAGTACGCAGTGTCTGACTTCACGCATGCTTATTAGTACTCACTGGTATCAGTTATCAATAAACAATGTTCATGCTCGAATCAGCCTCATACGCCCATCAACGCCACTTACAAATACTTGCATGGCAACCACATATCCACGTGTAAACGATCCATCATTTCTAAACTTCATTCTGGTGTGATTATCATTTGGCGGTCGTCTAATTCAGCAATGTGGGCATCATTGACTGCAGTCAAAGCAACAGTCGTTGACGGCATCCATAGTGTTAAATTTCCACACAGCTGGTGTATCCAGATTTGTGTTAATCGCTTCTTTTTTATCGTACTTCAATAGATTGTCCAGGTAAGCTCGGTAAGGATACGTATCGATGGTGATTAGTTTTATATTTCACATACAAAGCCACTTCGTCCAACAATGAAATGCATTAAATTGATGACAGCAGTTAATTGAGCCTCTATACCTGTAGAGCTATTGTTCGTTTAGATCGATGTAATTTTTGCTTTGTCCTTTTACTTCAAACTTGGTACACGCTGAAGTACTTAAAACTACGAAGGATGTAATTCTATCCATTGGGACTCTTCAATGTCATTATCATATGTGGCATGACATGCGTTATGAGTGAATCTATACAATTTAGTGGTCAAAATGAAATCACCCAGTTCCGTTGGTAAATTCTGAAAACGGTTTTTTAAACTGTCCATTTACATGTAGGTCCTATTGATGAAATGGTAATAAATTTGACAGACGGATTATACTAGTAATTCATTTCGAAGAAATTAAGTCATGAAGTTATACACTAAACATCGAGAATAAATCTCCTTTTTGAGGCGTAATGTTTGTAATTTTGTAAGTGCTAAAGATTTTGCTGGACTTCCTTCTGTGAAATTATATTCATCGCTCCGATATTCTGGTAAAAGTCATAGCATCTGAATGTGTACAAGATGCTAGCAATAGCTGACAAATGTTTCTGACCATTCGAACATTTTCAAATTAATCAGCTTTTAATAGGATTCCGATAGCAATTGTTGAAATGTTCATTCTCAGTGATTGCAGTTGTTCTTTGCGTTTCAACTGAATCTTTACAAAGTCTATGTAAATGAAATATCACAGCTCCAGATGGAAGCTATCGAATCTTCTAAAGTATTCATGACGATAAAAATCATGACTCGCCACGGCAAGATGGTGACTGCTCTGAGACCAACTAGCATTTTCATGGAATGTTGAATTCTTTATACGCCCATCCATATCTCAAAAACAACAAAATAAATATAATATTTGATCTTTTCGTGGACATATCCTAATCTGGCTAAAGTTTTGTTAGTGTGTAATTTTTCCAGATCTTTTATGGCGTTTTAAAGTCTAAATCCGCCATTCAAAGTAGCAATAGCATGGTAAGGCCACAGTAATCCTGTATTCTTCTTTCATTTGTAAGATTGTCTTCGTTCGTTTTCTATGGGTGGGTCGTAGCTATTTGGTCGATCAATCTACATGCAGCCATCGATGTTAAAGTGTACAATTCGATCTCCATAATGTTCAAGAGCAAATAGTTTTAAATGTACGTTTTCCACGTGTTTAATGAGTTTTCCTTTATCGTCGAAGAACTGAAAATACTGACTTGGATATACCACGTATTCTGTATTTGTCAACATCACATGTTGGACTAGATCTTTCGAGAAATAAATGAAGCATGATGTTTGTAATAAACTGTCTTTTTTCGTTCTAATCGACGTTTTTCGCTCTAATTGACGTTTATCGTTCTAATTGACGTTTTCCGAGCTAATGCTTTCCAAGAACTGGTACCGTCCTTTGAATTTATTATTTTACCCTGATATGTGATACCAATAATTGCAGCCGCTAGATTATTTCTTCAATGTTAGAAAAGCATGTAAAAAGCCTGAAAAATCTCTGACTTCGAGTTGTCTTGTTGATATTGTTCCATACTAAGAAAGTCGCATGTTTCGTACTTTTAAAAAATTTGTATCCGCAAAATGAGAGCATGACACAAATCGACATTCACAAACTTTCCTATCATAACTTGTTCTTGGTCATCATAGGACCAAGTTTGTTCTTCACTATACGTTTCAAGACACTATCAACATAAATGAAGTTACCATTTTCCGTGACAGTCATGAGGTAAGATAGGATGGGAAAAAATTAAATTTGTATTGAGATAAAATATGTTTACAAATCTAGTTACACAGCGAACACACCACGATGATTTTGTTTTGTATTTCTTGAGATTCATAGGCTTTGGTGTTGTATTAATTTGTCCTTCCACCAAGTATTCAATGTTTCATATCCACCACAATGATAAATTCAATGATGCGACACACACTGACTCTGTTTAGTCGTATTCATATATATTTCTAACATTGTGGTATCCTTGACATTCTAACCTTTAGGGTTGTCGATAAGTTTTAGGATTTTGTGAAAGTAATTTTGAAATATCGTTCAGGAACACAAATAAAGAATTCTTGAAATAAACATCATGGAAATTCGTATCCAATCTAAATCCGATTTATACCTTCCTTAAAGGGATCGATACGTCAGTGATCCAAAAATAATTGTCGAGATTTTGCACAACACCGTCAAAGGTCCACATTGGATTTACAATATATCAGCATTAAATCCTGAAGATCGAAAAGGGCCTGAATAGTGAGTTTGGTACAAAGTGTAGAAGGTTCTTATTGCTCTGCTCGCATTCCATCGATCGTAGTAATTCATTTGAGGTAGATGCTGGGTAGATGCTAGGTCAGAACGTGCTAGCTGGCTTGATATTAACAAAGCGTGCAAGATAATCGTTACCCATTTCAAATGTTTTAGTCATTATGCCCAAATGCATGGGTGAATAACTCACGCAATATTTGAAACGTACGTTTCTAATTATATGTACACGATTTTTGCACCGTTCATGATGACTTGGAAATTCGGCGGTTTCTTGTTCTGAATAATATATAATCATGCTACTATTCGATCGGTGTGGAAATAAACGTTTTCGAATATAATAGTTGTATGCGCGCTAAGCCGTACAAAATTAAGATTGAGAAGTGAATTCTCTTTACATCTTTCAAAGTGAAAAGATGAAATCCACACATTACTTATTCTTCTTTTCCCGAAAGTAATTTCTCGGTTTCGTTTTCATGTTTTTTTATGTAATATTGATGCTATAACTGACCGACATAGTCACTAAAACGACATCTTTTCTTTCCAGGACAAGCATCTGATTTTGTGTTATACATGATATCCACGGTAGAGAATACTGTTAATATTTCGCAAGCAGTTTTCTGTTGTTGGAATTGTATCTTTAGTGTTGCTTGTAATATGTTGAACTGAAGAATGTTCGTTTGCAAGTAAAGCGTTATATGTCATGATGTTTATCTGGACCATGCATCGTTTGGCACTGGGAAAATGATCCGATGATAAAACTTGTCTGCGTCTTCCGCCGCTGACGTTGGACGTTATATGTATGTCATAAGTGACTTTTCTATCGTTCGATTATTGGATTTGTTGAGTTTTTTCAGAAATAGTCAACCTTTACATAGTGAACCTGCACATCTGAAAATGTAGTCTTCATTGTTTCAGTCGTTTGTCCTATGCCTCATGAACTGCAGGAACTTAAGTGAGTGTAAATTTTTTAAAGTGATGTGAGTAGTATAGTTTGACGATATACGAACAATTGGAAAATGCATTTGAAAAAAACCTGGGACGATATACGGACAAAAGTTGTCACAGCACCCTGGGACGATATGCGGACAATGGGAATGTAGCATGGGGAATATTGGTACTCTATACGGACAAGGGAAAGTGGGGATGTTGTATAGGGACAATAGGAATGGAACAGGTATGGTGACGTCACGGTACTGAAGCTTTGTTACAATGTTGCAAGGATAAGTTCAGCAAGTTAAGCGGGTAGCGGGTGGCGGGTAAGTTCAGCTAGTTCATAAATTATACCAATAAAACAGCGCTTGACGGGTCGAGACATATAACTTCTTTATAGAGAGAGACACAGACATATATAACACATACAACATACATATATATAATTATGAACATCACATCAATCTGTGACACAACAAACTAAACAACCGACTTTTAAAAAATATTCAAGTAAGCAAATCTTTTCGAGACATATGAGTGGCCTTGTAAAGGCCTTTGAGTTTCTTCTTGTTTGTCTGCTAATCTCATCTTTCTTTCCACCAACTTCTCATTTTTTCTCCTAGATTCTTCTTCTTATTTTCTTCTCCCTCCTCTTCTCTTTCTCCTGTTTCTCCTCGTCCTTCTCCCCTTTTTTCCTTTTTTCGTTTTCTTATTTCTCATTTCACTCTCTCACTCTTATTCTGTCTTCTTCATCCTCGTTGTCCTCCTTTACTTTTTCAGCAGCTGTTTCAATCTTTCCACCGTCTTCTTTTCATCGTTTGTCTCTATCTTGGTTCCGTGAATGGTATAGACAACATACTCCAATTTCATGATTAATTCCTCCACCATCCAAAGAACGTCTATAGCCTCTTGCAATATCTTCATGATGTCAATCTGATTTAAAGCCATCTACTTTGATTATTCCGTGTAGAATGGCGCGAATGTTCGGTCGGTCGTTTTAATTTAAGTCGTATTCGCCATTACGAGCATGCACGACTAGTAAATGCCCGGTTTACAGCTGATTTCTTTTTTTCAAGGGGGAAGGAATGGTGCCACGTCCGCCAACGCATTCATACGCTCATAGAATAATGTTTGATTAGCCGACAGGTCGTGAGACAATATGTCCCTTTCGACCTGTATGAAAGACTATCTCGAGTGGGACTGGACCCAACACGCACTCAAAGTAAATAAATATATGTGTGTTTGTCTTACTACAGGATAAGACGTCCCGCAGCATTGGGCACTGATCTTATGACGTCAGTCGGTTCCGTGTGTACAGGCTCATCGGGGCAATTGATTTATGGACGAGTGGAAATCGGTCCACACACTCGTCTTTTAATGTCCGAGCAGGCAGGGAGGGGAGGAACTTGGAGGGGAGGACCAAACGTCGCCGGAATGTATCTGAAACGCCAAAATTAATATTGCCAAATTCAACCCAGTTGCTTATATATTGGGTATTCCTTATTAAACATTCTGTATTAGCCACAATCGTAATTAAAATATCGGATTTAAGTTTTAAATTTTCCTATCTTAATTAATTTCAAAACTAAATAGTGTGCATTAATTTATTTAAATGAAAAGAAATTTAGGTCTGAGAGACCATTATACATTTTTGAATGTCAGATTAAGTATTGTGGTTTTGATTTAGAAAGATGATCAAAGGACCATACTAGCTTATCATAGTATTATCAAGTCGATATTTCAAGCCAAATTGAAATCTCTTTTTAAACTGGCAGTTTTTAGTAGCCCTGAGAAGGACTGATGTTACACCTCGGAGAATGAGTACAGGAACGGCTGGATGTTTCGTGGAGGGCTGAAGTTTCCATTCTGTCCTGCGTATCCATCAATACCGCATAGGTCTTTCAGGACTAGGAGTTTCCATCGAAGGTGTTTTTTTGATTGGTTTCGTCTGCACTCCATGGAATTTCAGAAGCTCATTTATCTTCATTGGCAAGATTGGTATTGAGCAGTCGTAAAATTCATTTCCCCAGATACTGATGTCTACGATGGCTTCCTTGGCATCTTCATATTTTTTCATGCATTCCTTTCCTAGTGTTCCATCGTAGTAGATGTTTTGGTGGGCCTCTAGTATTGTCCGGAATGCATCAGTAAAGTATGTTGATGCGTTGGCATTTTGTAGTAAGTAGGAAAGACCCCATTCATCAAATTGGTAGGATGGTTACGTCTGTTTGTTGAGTTGAGGCTCGGTTATTTTTGGTTGTGCCACTTCTTGTTTTTGTGTCTTTGGTTTCTTTGGTGTCTTTTTTCGTAGCTAGGCTTTTATGTGCTTTTATCTGGCGTTGTTCCCGTTTTTGGTGTGGCACCAGTAATTTTGGACATAAAACAAAGAAATGAAACGTTTATAGACACACTTCTATGTTTTTAAGTTACTAACATACGATCTGACATTGACATAGCATGTCTTTTCTAGAGTACTTGGATAGCCCTGAAAAGACGGGAAGTTATGGCAATCTTTTATCTTCAAGAATGTGTCCCCATCTGGAGACAGATTTCCCACAGGATAAGGTATGCTTCTTTGGAAAGAGAAGGAGAATTCTTTCATGTCTACACGGTAGTCGACGAACCCCTATCTGATTCCTGCTGTTTCAGCTGCTGCTGTTGCAGCTGTTGCTGTTCTCTTTGTTCTCCCTGCTTTTGAAGTCTGTAGTTCGTCCCTCTTCTTTCTGTTTTTTTCTTTAATTCTTCTCTAAAGAACTCTTCTATCAGGTCTTTGGTCACTTTCATCTTTCTGACATTCTCTATCTTCACAGGATTCGGTTTCAGGCTTTGCCTTACACCAAGAAAATTCCTATAAGCTTCGTTCAGCTTGGCTAGTCTTAAAAAAAAATTTTATAGGAGGAAGAGTCAACAACGGATGGTCAGACCGGAGACTACCCTACTTTATTTAGTTCAAGCGCGGACATCCCTATAATGTTTATAGTCTAAACGTTATGATAGTTGATTTGACGGTGAGGGATAGATAGAAGTTAAAGAGCATGTATCATGATAAAAATTTAAAACAAACGACATAAACAAGTTTCAGAACAGAACATTGTTATTCAAATAACTAACAACCAACAATTAACAATAAAACAGTTTTTCAAACAAACATTTTTCAAATAACAATTTTTTTGTGTTAACGTTGACAACGTTATGAAGTTAAGCTATTCTTCCACTGATGGAAGTCATTAGGCTATTGATGTACACTACGTTTCCTAGCTAAAGACAAAAGATGGCCATAATGGTCACAAAACCATCGATCTACTTTGTCATCCTTTCTAGAAGAGTGAGATAAACATAACTCACTAAGTGTTCTAAATATACTATCCAAGCGACTTTGATGAAGAAAATAGACACAGTATTGTCCACACACCATGGAATATGTTCTTTGTAATTTCACATTATTGAAGTTTGTCGTCTGAGCATTTCTACTCATAAAATCTAATGTCGTCTTCTAAAGGTGCTAATCCATACGAATCGAAATACTCCACACAACCTTTTTTAGGAAAGTAGAGGGCTACTCTATAGGTTCCTGAGAGATGACTGTCGTCCGTGTTGAAGACATAAGCTTGATGGTCTTAAGGTTTGCGATGACGCAGTTCATCTTTAGCACACACGACAGGATTCCAATAAGCAGTGTACGAACTGTGGTTTAAAAGGTAATACAGTTCTCAGGTATCCATTTTTGTGTTGTTTTAATGTTTTTTTTCTTGTAATGTAATGATCAGTCATCAATTCAATCCGAACGTTTTGCTTGAAAATATCTGACAAGTAACCGTTTCTCCGCTTTGTCTCTGCACTCTGAGCCAAGAGAGCTTTAATGTGATGGATCCCTAGAGCCATCAATGGAAGAGAGGAATGATCAAGCTAGTCTTTATACCATTGATGCAATATATCTTCTTATGAGATGAGACTCCAAGCTTCGTTCAGATGTTCGTCCAATTTTTCTTCTTGACTAAGCGTCAGACATTTATTGTGGCCAATTTGACTGGGATGATCGTTTTGACATCCATAGCAATGTTTCTTGATCAATTCCGTAATTATTTTATGCTATGTGTTTGGCAAAACAATACACTAAATGTTGTTCTTGTTCCAGCCATCTGGACTTCATCACTCTATCTGCATTGTCTTGTCTTTGGGTTCCCTTTCCATCGATTCTTAAAAATTCAAAGAGGGCTTACAGCATTCCATTGCTTATAATGCTCTAGAATGATTCTCTCAAACTGTTGACTTCTTTCGTAATATCGAATTCGGTAAGCAGGATGACGTTCGTTGTCTTAGGTGGAGCTTTTGCTGAGATTCAGTCTCAGGTGAATATACACACTGTTTAGCAAATAGTTCTAATGGAACCACATGTCCATATGCAAGCGGTCCATCAGTTCTAAACTTCGGCTTTAAGCAATCTTCTTTTGACGTGCGTCAGATCTCTTATTGGTGCAATCTTTATCTCCTACCTCATCGAACTTGACCCATATCTCAGGTTTCCATACCACGCAAGCATCCAGATGGGTGTTTTGGGGTTTCTTTTCCGTCCGCCAAGAGATTTTGCAGGTACGCTCGATAAAGGTAAGTATCCATGTTGCTGCTGACCAGTTTCTTATTCAAGTACAAATCAACTTCACTGAACAAGAAATGCATCAAATTGTTGACGCGAGCTACTGACTCATCGACATCTAGATCGCTACCATCCGTATCGTTCACGTTGACTTTTAAATACAAGTACCTACTGTTTAGATCGATGTAATCATCGGGACGTCGTTTGAATTTCAAACCCGATAGGAGCTGAGGCCGTCAAAGAAGAGATAGGATGAAATTAGATCCATTGAGATTCTCGAATCGTCATCATAGTGGGCGGCATGGCAATCAGATCCGGTTCCGACTTGGAAAAGGCGGAACACTCTAGGTGCATAATTTTCTTTCTTTCTATGAGATTATTTTAAAAACCAAAACGGTCTAAAACTCGAGCAGTTCTTGTTTTCTTAGCCTTTCTAGTTTTCTGAGAGTAATCTCATCTGGAGGGGTATCTTCGTCGTCTCTTTCTGCCTTTCCTTGCTGCGGAGTCAGGGAAGCAGGAATGACTGACTCATCAACGTCCAGTACATTTATAAACGTTTTTCGCCGACCCTAAATCTCTTTGCCCGTTAGAAGCAAGCAAATTTTGCTTGCACTCACGAAAGCTTCTTCTGTGTAATGTTTGTCGATGATGACATTTTGGAGAAATTCTTTACCTGCGTCAACGCGGCATCTTTCAACGCGTGCAATTCTCGTGTCACCATCGGATTCAAAACCGGAGCCACCGAACGAAAGGCCGATTTCAACATATTTCCCATGTCCTCGCTGTCGAGCGACTCTTCGGTACACTGGATACATGACTTAGAGAATCGTTTTCGAGTTTCACCGTGACTTTTCCTTTGGAGAAAGAAATGTTTTGCCCCAGTTCTCCTTTTATAGTAATGTTGACAGTGTCGAACTACCACTTACTGACAGATAAATAGTGAGGATGTACAAATTCGCGGTTAACGTGATGGGTATTTCCGCCCTCCTGGTCATTGGCAGTGGAGAATCAACTTTGAAAGAACGGCACACAGTAGCGGTACGGAGGTGTGTCGCACCACGTTATAGCTAACCACATCGGAATACACAAAGATCATACTGAGTCATTGGTTCAGATTTACAGGGGATCCAAAAGCCTAGTAGAAAATCCATATTACTGTTGATCTTTTCTCTGAGATTATGTGCTTCCACATGTGGATATCCACCCAAATTTTCAAACTACCATGAAACCTGATCGACAACGTGTCGGTATCCTGAATTTTATCAGTAGGCGACGAGCCACTTTATGGTACTCAATCTTAATACTTTTTGGCTCTGTTCGGGGCGTTGCCTAATGCTGCCTCGACCCGGTCAACAATTGTGCCCACGAAATGTTCACCTCTAAAATAATAGCCTGACGAAAGTTTCACAGTATAGATGCTGAATAATAGATTGCTTGCTGACTTTGTGTCACCTGAAAACCCGATTGTTTTATTTCTTATCGAAATAGGACGTTCAGGATTTCGACTCGGAAAGTATTTTAAGTTTCAGTGATGTTTTTGATTTGTGTAGGGTAAATCATTCCCACCAAAGCCACGTCCCAATGGGCCTCGTGATTTAATTGAATGGCCTGAGGTAATTAGGCCGTGCAACAACACACAGTGTTATTGGGAAACCCATCCATGAAACCGTCACTGGCTAGCGTTGAGTAAAATTGTTTATTATTGTTCATAAATTCAGAGTTTTGTTGTTCGAATGGTCACCCGATATCAGTGGAGTATCTCAAAGAGGAATGATGTTATTGTCGTTGTTGTTGTAGTGATGACTGACGATAGACGAAAGGCTCCCGTTGTTTCGGTTTGAGGAGTATTTCAGGGACGAATTAGGAAGAAGGTATCATTTGAAACTGCTCAATTAAATGGTGCACAAATGTTTTAATCCTTGCTGCAAACTCAAATGGCAATGGCCGCATTGATGACACAATACACCACAAAGATTTTGCGAGAAAAGATGATTTGCGTTTTAGACACCACACACACAAGAGCTGTTTTGTAGATCTTGAAGAGGAGAACTTTGTGAACAAGTGGTCTGAGGCTGTGTGGAAGGAGATGATGGTTACTTCTTTTTATATTCGATGACATGTGAACCGTCGATCCAAGAATCCAAACTGGGATGATACCGTTTCCAACGCACATTGACTTCTTTTCGGGTTCTTCGTTCAAGAATGTTTTCAATGTCGTACACTTCGACATCAATTTTGTTGACGTGTTGTAACTAGGGCAAGTAAAACGTTCCTTTTAACAGTTCCCCGTTCATGTCTTCCAGTTTATAGATGGCAGGATGACGAACACGCACTCGTCCAGTGACATGAAACAATTTGGTGGTCCATTTGGGTAGGTAACCTTTGCCGAAAGTGCGTTAGATTTTGCCAATGCGCACCCAATCTCCTGTAGCCAGCACTCTACTTTTTTGAGAACTGTCGCCGTTGAGAACGTACCAAAGGGACGCCCAAAAACAGTCACTTTGTTGCCAGGAGTCACTTCTTCGGGGAAACGTCTGGTGCTTCTTTGGTAAGATCGATTGTACGCACGAACCAAGTGCGCTAAGACGTCAATGTACTTGAGAGTGTGTCGATGCATAAACAATTTCCTCATGCGGTCTTTCAATGTGTGATGAAAACGTACCACGATGCTGGCTTTGGTTTGGGAATGTTCGGTGGTGAAAAATAAATGTCACGTTTATTTAATTCTTTTGGAACGCTTGTTTCAGAAAATTATATTCCTTTGTCGGTTTGCTATTAACGAGGGTGACGACCATTTATTTCAACACCAATTAGAGGGCTCGCACTAACTCACGGCTCGCACTAACTCACGGCACGACCCAGGCAAATGTGGAAAAGACGTCGATGACACAAAACAAATATGTGTAGCCACGATTGTAGGACGCCAAATGACAGACATCGGCTAAATTGGCTTGCCATTGATGATTGATGCCCTCCACTCGGATGCGACTTCTGGAAACGTTTCGTCGAATGGGTTTGTGTAAGGTGTACGTGGCTTGTTCTTGCAACCATCGTTGCACTTCTGGTAAACGGAGACGTTTCAATCGAGTTTTGGCAGCAAAATACAATTTCTGAACTCCTCTGTAACCTGCAGAATGGGAAAGATCGTAGTAAATGTTAACTAACACCTCTTTTTTGCTAATAGGTCACCCACTCTTCACTGATGCTACTCATTTTCTCGTGTGGTTCTCGTGTGGTATTTTCTTGCCTTGTAATGCTTTGCGTGTCCGGCTGGCGATAAACGTCGAGGAGGAACATGTCTGGACACGGGTAATGGTTCTTGTTTTACTTCTGTCTTCACCTTCCTTTTCTCTTCTCCGGAAGAAAGAATTGCTATCATCATTTTAATCCAGCCAATTCTGGATGTAGGTGTTGTTAACTTGCGTACCTTCTAAGGTGGTGTAGTTAACTTGCGAGCTTTTTCTAGTGGTGTTTCAAAACCTTTTTTTCTCTCCTTTTTGTGGCTTGGTCATTTTGGGGAGTCGTGGTGGTGAACTTTTCATCAGGGTCTAAAAATCTTTTGGAGTCGGCTAAGATGTCTCGTCTACAGCTTTCTGGTGAAAGAGTTGCAGTCGTTGAAACAGATGACCGTTGCGATTTTTCCGTTTCGTACAAATCATCCCAATCTATCAATGATAGCAATTCATATTCTAACTGGGACATCTCAGTCAAATGAGGATTAGGAGACACATGTGGGTAATTTGTTCTTGCCAACGATGGAATTCCATCTATCGTTTGTAAGGCACTATATTCAGTTTTCGTCCTTCCATTGGATTTCAATGGTCACATCTGAGATCTTTTACCTCCAGAGGTCCCTTTATCTTTTTGTCCTTTTTATCTTTCTTCCATGAGTCCTCTCAGCATTGTTCCCAACACTTCTTTCAGCAAGGGTCCTAATTACATGTGCAACATTCCTCCGCGTTGTACCAACATCTGTTCCGTTTGACGAATGGGTATTTTCTTTGGACTATTTGGCGCAGAACGTATCGATGCTTGGCTAAGAATTCTATCTGATGTTTAGCCAAAGGTATCGTGCCTTTCAAGACATTAAGACAATATTAACACACGGTATCGACGACGTCTTTGGAGGCTGTTTGAATGAGATGTTTTCGCATGGGTGAATGAGCTTTGGACTCGACAGACAACATGTCTCAATGTTTGGCTGCACGGAGAGGAAGTCCTCTCTTTTCTTTCCTTTTTTAGCCAGAGAGTGGCGTGCACTTCTTTTATGGGACATCGTTGGGCGTTCAGTAGCGCAAAACCACTTTGTTTCTGTCATAAAAGGGTTTGGTTTGATGTGGAACCTGAATGATGCCTTGCATTTATTGCCGTGCTGTCACCGTAAACCATCGAAAGTCATCTTTTATTCTGGCTTCTAAGACACGAGCACGTAATTGTGGATTTTTTCGCGACCGATGCTATACAAGACGCGTATCAATTTGACAGGAAGATGAGACTGAAGGGACGTCATGTTGACGCTGTGTGAGACTGACAAAAGTGACCAAGGCTTTTAAAGATATATTTTGTTAAGTCGACGACGGGGATGTGTATACGACAGGACCTCCGTCTTGCAACCAGTGGTTAAACAGATGGGTTCGAAATCGCAAATGATTAGTGGAAGTTGGTTTTAAATCCACGAGTAAATAGGCGTGTGGGGTTTGAGTGAAATAGTCGTACGCATGAGTTAGACAAGGTGTTCCTAACTGTTTGGCTAAGACTTGTACTTGAAATTTATCTCTAGGGCTTTAAAACAAGACCACGTAATGCGCATTGAGACTTATGGCTTTACTTGTTGCAAAAAATTTTTAGTGATGTAAAAGTCACTGTCATTACGATGATGCCCTTTGTGCGTAAATCACAGTTTAATTTCTTCAAAGGTCTTCTCCTAACATGTTGTCGAAAATGATTAGATTGGTTTGACTGAGGTCATACACGTTTCCGTCATCTTCTCCAGAAATGCCTTCCACAAACCCGATGAAATCGGCTTGACTTTCTCGCAAGAGGCTGTACGCCGATTGCCACTCTTTGTAATACAGCACGATCCGTTGAGGTGGACGATCGATCATGTGATGTTTATGTTCGATCAAACGTTTGACAAATTCGGTTTTGCCTGAACCACTGGGTCCGGCAATTAACATGTTGGAGGGATGGTGAACATACAAGGCACGATCTAAGTGTTCGTTGATGACTTTGAAAGTAGAGAAAGAGAGAGAGAGAGCAGAGACAACAAAGGTGTCCATTGTGCATGGAATGTCACTTTTTTCTACATTTTCAGGACACATTTATTTTTTTAACAATGGAACAACACGAATGACAAAAGTACATAAGAGCCAAATGGTTATGTACAGAGATAAAATACACATCAAAACAATCAAAGTGGAATATAAACAAGTCACTGTACAACAAATGTGTCCTAGGGACAGTGTGTAATGTTCTTACAGTCTCTATACTGGGTACAGTCACACAGGTGTCCTCCCAGGATGGTCTTTCGGAAATGTTCCATGACATTTCTGTCCATAAGAGGGTAAATATCCTCGGTAAGGGATTATTCTTCTGGCACTGTCACTAACGCAGGTTTAAAAGTTACATTTTTCACAGTACGTTTAAACTGAGGATCACAACTTTGGGCATAATTGGCCACTTCTTTAGTCGAAGCCTCGAAATCCCAATTTTTCCAGTCACGTACATCTGTCTAGTAGGAGTGTAAGTCACAAACTAAACACACATCTTCTTACACATCTTCAGTACCTAAAAGTTGAATCTTTTCTTCCCGTAGAGATCGTTAAGTATCCGGATGAAAACGCAAGACCTTTAACAAAATGTGTGTCTCGTTGACGTTAAAAGTGATCCCTTACATGTTTTATTTGGTGGTAAGTACTGTTCGTAAAGAATGCACAAGGAATCGGCTGGTAAACGAAATCCAGAAATCAAGTCAATAAGACAGACACCAAATGTCGAATCTAAATGGTTTAGACACTGACTTGCACATCACAAGTCACCGTTCAGAAGTTTCCTCATGAACTAAGACTACGTTGTGTAAAATATTTTGGTAACCCTCTAACTCTTTCTCTGGAATTCGCTGTAGTATGTCTACCGTGTAGTAAAAGGAATGAGTCAAAACAAACCATCCCTTCTCGCCCATGTCCGGGTTAACGTTCTACAGTTACCAATTGAGATTTTGCTCTCACAGGTACCTGCCAAACATCATTGAAGATCTTCTCTTCAGTTCGTTTGGTAAACGTTGAATATTAGTTTTCAAATGTGGTTTAAATAGTTGTCGCGTTATTGTCCAACCTTTCACTCCTAGCCAAGCTGGTATCTTAAACGACATTGTATGCCACTTCAATGACTATGAGTCCCACTAAAAGTAGGTAGAGACAATGCGGAGACCATTGAGCATGTGCCAGGTAAGCCGAATCTTTCTTCTCCCACTCGTGAAGTGACACACCGCAACTGAAGCACTTGACTTTACCCCCTTTAGCCAAGTAGATAAATCTGGCTCTGGATAAATCTTCGGGGGTAGGTCCTCACAGATATTTAGACCATTTTCATTGGAACGTTTGGAATCGACTTTCAAAGTCGCAGTATTCAGGCAAACACACAGGGAACGAATATTCGTTTTTCACATTTTCATTTCGATCAGGTACAGTGAAATCCCCAAGAGTTTGCTCAATGTTGGATGACATCCGTAAGGAGGTAGCTCCATGGATTCACGTGTAGGATGAAATTGACAGTGAAAACCAGTAAAGTGAACAAAAGAAGAACACAGACATCTACAGAAAGAGAAAAAATAGAAGAAGAGAAGACGAGGAGAAGATGAGAAAGAAAAGGATGAAAATATGTGAAAGTGAAGAAATGAAGAAAACAAAGAGAGTGAACAAAGACATAGAAGAAATCTATGAACTTTTAAAAGTGTTGTGTACCAGAGTATACCAGATAGAAAATGTAAGTGTATCTTGGTTTAGATTTTTATAATCATAAAAGGAACCTACACTCACTCATTCGCTCACACACACATGGATGCTATTTCATTTCGAGAGAAGTGGGCGGCCCATAAAAACAAAAAACAAACTCATGAACGGGATGCATTCAGCTTTAGCTGCCTTAAGCCTTTGATACAGCCAAGGCCTACTTCTAGGCTTGCTCCTGTCGATGATTTGGTAGAAATCACTAGGGTGAGTATCTCGTAGGAACAATGTTTGGTTGTTTGTCTCGGGAAGGTCTTTTTCTCTAGGGTCTTATAAAGAAGTCTGATACATTTGTTTCAGACTCCTTAACTCTGCTAAAATATCTAAAAGTACCGTCACCGTTGATTTTCGCTCTCCTCTTTCTCTCCTAGACTTTGTTTCTTCTCTGTGCTGCTTCTTCTTTTTCATCCTGTCGTTTCCTTCTTGCCTCTTCTTCGTCTCGCTGTTGCTGTTTAATGAGAAAATCTTGTTTTACTTCTTCCTGCCGTTGTAACAATTACTCCAATTCTTGTGTTTATCTCTGTTTAAAAGGTACTGGTACAGGGACAAATTCTTGCAAAGAAAGAAAATCTACTAATTCCCAATTAAAAACGGTATGTTCTAGAAGTAAAACTGTATCGACTTTGGTAGCCGCTACTATACCATTGCTTCTCGTCTCCACTGCCTGTGCACCCCAAGTCATAATCTTCTTAGTTTCCGTCATGTCTGAAAACTTTGTCGCATTGATTAACGGCGCACAGACGTTAGCGCGCCTATATAAGGAACGTGACGTCACAGTCAGCTCTCTTCTGATTGAAAGACAGACTCCGCACCGTGATAGAACTTTGTAACGCATGTTAGGGTTGGTATATATATATATATATATATATATATATATATATATATATATATATATATATATATATATATATATATATATATATATATATATGTATCTATATCGAGTATGGTTCTTAACAGGTTCTGTGGAAGTTTATATTCACGATCACCATAAAGTCTGTCAATTGAAGATTCATTTTTGCACAAGAAATGGGTTACACATCATCTGATCATCGAAAGGTTAAGCTCTGAAATGTGCGGATTTGAGATTGAACAAGATTCCTTACCTGCGCCTTAATTTCTTTCTTATTGCAAATTATCTTCAGATCAACACAAAAATGTATGCAGCTATGTCCTGAAGTCTTTCAAATAACCATCTCCTTCCAATTTTAAAATTAGATATTTTGTGAACTCGATTAAATATGCATTACGTCAATTCATAAATAGATTTTGAATATCAAAGTTAGGTCATTTAGAATTTATTGTTGCAGAGAGTATTGCGGTTTATGTTAGCCCAAAGTTTATAAAGTGACATTTTACAAAAGAAATCAGGGCGAAAATATAACAAGTATGACTCTCTTTCGATACCAATAACAACGTCGTACTCCAGTCTAAGATATTAAAAAGCATGCTCAACCTTGGCAACTGAAAATGTGTTCAAGTTACATCTTACTCTGCAATAAAGATCTGACGCATATTGTATAAGTTAGGTTTGTTCCCAGGTAATGCAGATGCACTGTTTGTTATACAATTTTTTTTATTTGTTTTAATATTTCTGAATGAAGTATACAGTATCTGCAAACTCCGGATGTTACGATGCTTTCTCCTATAGACATGGAAGAGGGGAAAGGTTTATATCAATGTGAAAAGACTCTCCAGATCTTTCAGATATAGTTTCTCTCTCTAATTCCTTGCGTGTACCTTCTTCTCTTGTTTTAGAGAACCTAACGAAATTCTTTGAACACTTATAAATAAGAATGCACAGGAATTGTTTATAAATGTCCTCACTATAATAAACTTGAATTTTGATATGTCAGCCGTTTGCTAAAGTCATGATTTATGTTACTGAATAGTTCGGTTAGTTTATATGCTTATTAATCACACGATATTCTTGTTTTATATGGTGATTAAAAATAGGCTAAAGCCGACTGTGTAGTGCAGAGCCAATGGTTTTATTTGATTATGTTAAGAGAGTAGTACAGAATCACTCTCAACCAATAACTTTGTGAAATTATTAAATTATCAGATGATCCTGAGGCAGCAAAGAAACGGCTTGCTGAAAATGTAATAAACACTGTCCCGTAGGAAAATCAACTCTGAAATTATCTCAGCAAGAATGTCATTATGTTCATCCGTTTTGCTAGAGGAAAAGCAAATTAATTATATTATATTTTTAATATTTTTCAGGACCATCTAAGCCAAATGAAGAGAATCCTCAGTACCATAAATTGTGTAATTCGTTGCGAAAGAGTAAATTATGGAGAAAAAAAAGATTTTATTCAATTTCAGAAAGCATTTTTAATGGCAAGTGTAATTATAACACGTTATGTACATCAAACTTTTATGAATTTTATAATACAGAATCTGTCCGTTGAGAGACCGTATACGCTACTTTTTATATATCAATGAGATTTATTCAAAAACACGTACAATTGACAGAAGCAAATTGTATCCAGAATTTTGTTTCCAAATGATATTAGTCTGAAATACGTCTATATTAATAAAGATGTTATGATCTTAGTTTGATGTAGCACAAACACGCAAGTTTAAAATAGAACTAACGATATTTTAGATATGTGATTAACACACAGAGACAATGTAAAGAAGTGGAAATATTAAATATTAGCAATGATTAGATTTATCTTATGTAAAAATTATTTCTAGGTCAAATTTGCATCAATTTTGTTTCTTGTAATTCAAAATTTTCAGGTTTTTATACAAATTAACAGTTTTCAGCATGTTTTTAAATTCTTTCATGCAAATTACATTAACCATTGGAAATGAAACGTCACCAAGATTTAATATATATTTTTTTAATGTTCCAAAATATCAGCATACCAACTGCTTGACCATTCCAGTTCCCCAAGCATTTGGTGGAGAATTCATGCAAATTTGAATTATCGGAATATATTGCCTTGTACAAGAACCAAACACAACAAAAGACGTTCGAATGGATATCCTGCCATGAGTCCAGCATAATGAACATTTTATGAACATCTATTCTGTACTGTAAAAGCCTGAGGGGAATAAAAATCATTGATTATCTTCTCAAACTTCAGACAAAGTTTGTTGGTAATATTATTTACAAGGTAGTAATTCAAACTGCATCATTACTGACGACAAGAAGGAAGTTAGATACATATAAAGAAACTTAATATTTTTGGAGAAAATACTTACATTCAGTATCAAATTTAACAATGTTCTCTTTGCTTGGTAATTTAATATTTGTATATTAGATGAAAGTACATTTCAAAGACCAGTTTGTTATAACTTTTGATTATATACCTTTTGTTCGATGAGAATTCTAAAACCTTCAGAGATACATTTGGTTGGACTCTAAATATATCGAGTTTATGTTATGTATATTTAGTATATTATATACGCAACTTTGGTCCATGATTGTAAGTTGTTAACAGAATGTTTACACAGGTTTTGAGTTCAATGCCAGTCTTGTTGGCAATGACATTGGGTTTTGCAGTTTCGGGGTTTCACAGCATATTATAATGCGCCAATTTAACACTGGCGTAAATTCTTCTAGATATCACTTATTTTCCCCAGATTTCCAAGGACTTCTCTACAACTAATGTTGTCAACTGGAAATTCAAATGCGACCAAACTATACATAATCTTCCTCAAATCAACAAATGATCACAAATACCGCAACTACACATTTACATCACAATTTCATATTTGCCGGCCATCTTCACAACTGCATGGTCATTACATTTCCGTAACGTAGTGTTAGTAAAAATATGCAATCGAAACACCAATTACAGGGAACTATTTTTCTACTCTACACCAAGTCAGTCAGCTCATGATTTGAAGCATAATTTCGCCTGTAACTCTACACCATATTCACCATCATAGTAGCTATAAAAGTGCGTATCTGTACAATTTACCAGTTCCCATAACAAATATTACATATGGAGTGTTATGTATGATTAAGTTAATTTTTTGTGTGTTAGTTTCAATGTATTTGTTTTAATTGTATTACATGATATCGTAATGTAGCATTGTTTACTGGATTTGACATTGTCCTGAACTGAGTTCAGTTCTCTTTGACCTGCTTGATCTATTTCATTTTTTTCACCTTTTCTATTTCATTACTGTAAAAGACTAATAATAGAATCATTGTATCTAGTTGCTGACCCTGTTCCAAAATCAGTGACTGTCTTGATAACCCTGTTCCAAATTCAGTGGCAGTCTTGATAAACACCATTTTTATAAAAATTTTAAAATATTTCAGAGCAAGAATCATTAAGCTGAGTTAGGGTCATACCTGGCCTACGACAAGTAACATGTGCCAATTGGTAACAAACTTCTATTTTTTTCCATAAGAGTGAACTTTTGGCCCTCATCCGGGAATTTGTTTTGCGTTTTAGTTAGTCGTATAACTAATATTTTGATAACAGCTAGTCAGTCGTGCTTAAAACATTTGACACGTTAAGTTGTATTATGTTGTGACCAGTCTAGGCTAAATTTTATTTTTCTTCAAATTATTGAATTCAAGTGATTGTTTTCCCTGGAAATACAGAAGTGCTCTGATAATTCTTAGACAAAGATATTCACTGGAATGTATATGAAATTTAAAACTTGACTAATATTTCAGTGATTCAATGAGAGACTGTTGACACATCTGCATTTGTATGTTATTACAGACGACATCGCCGTCCATCTTGAATTTCGTCGGGATTTCAACTGAGATTCACTTAGAATTTTTCATTGATAGGACTTGTCATTCAATTCTTGGATTACAGTTTGGATTTAATTCGCAATACCGTCAGTTATTTTTTCTCATTTTTCTCTGTTACTTATTTTAAGAGCATAGACTCGTAACATGAGTCACACAATCAATCCATACAATTAGATTCTGATAGGGACTACTTGGCTACATGGACACTTGTGCAGCTCTGGCCTGAACTCACAACGAATTCAAACCATGCCATCATCAGGTCTCATGAATACTGCATTCTGTCACGTTTGCCCCTAGCAATTGGCTAATTAATTGGGCTGATTATTTCCCTAACACCTACTTTACTAAATCAAACGAGTAATCACGAAAATATTAAAGATTCCGTAAAATGCAGAGCTATATAAAAATGACACATACACCAAATTTATTACACTATTAAGATGTAGGTCAAGTGAAAATGTGTATAAAAAGGGATTCCGATAAACAAATAACTTGTCATGTTTAGATCAGTCTGTTTGAATCCTTTTGTGCTTAGCATTGTCAGTTGTGTTGTTGAAATCAGACAACATTGGAGAGACATTATTTAATTAAATTAGTCATTTAAATGACTGAAGTCCTCAGTGATTTTGGACTAATACATTACTTTGTATCGTTGTGAAATGATTTAAAGACATTATCGATTGCTTAATTGTCTTATATCAAGACATTCAAGAAAATTGAAATTCCTTTTGAATATTTTATATTTTATTATTGCTTCTGATAGGACATTTAGGTTAATTTGGAATTTTAATTCGCAATATTTTAAGTGTCTTTTGAATTTTAATTTCGTATTGTAGGCAACAAATTGCATGTTAATGCTACTTAGATGGTTGGTTTCACGTTCGTTCTGTCAAATAGTTTAGGACCTAGAGTCGTAATAATGTTTATAAAAGAATCTGAAGGAGAAAATGGATTTGTATCTGCTTTCATTTCGGATGGAGACACACTTGTGGAAATCTAATTATGGCTGTCTCGGTGGGCTCTTGGTCATTAATCAAAGCTATAGTAATTAAATCATCTTCATTTATTTTGGTAAGAAAACATAAAATCGGATTATTCTTGATATCTCGCCTTGAATTGTTCTAGGCACATCGAGGGAATATGTCCATACAACAGAATGAATTTATCACATTTGACTGTACTTTTTGATGATTAATGGAGGTAAATGTAAGACACTTCCTTTAGAGGTTTTTAATTGTGACTTATTTTTAATGAATTATAAATAGAAACAAAAAATACAGCAATTGAAATATGCTGAAAAGATCATATTTACGATAAGCGGTTGCTGCTGAAGAAAAGAAACATTAAGTATTAAAATAAATTTTAGTATTTCGTTTCAGTTAAAAACCAGAACAGTAGGACATTGATGATCCCAGACATATTTGATGATAACACATCTATGATTTAAACAAGTCGTGATCGTTGAAAAATCCTTAAAACATTCTCAGGTTTTGGGCACTGTTTGCATTTGTTTCGGTTCCTTTGCATCAGTGACATCTATAAATGATCATTACATAACTATGTTATACGTCAATCCGTCTAACGAATTTAATACTTAACTCGTGTAAAGGTGTTATATGTCATTCAGTCTGAGAAATTTAATATTAATATTAAACTCGTGCAGCATATGTACAGATTGTACGCTTTGTTATCCGATCCTTATTTACCTTTATGAAGTCCAAAATATCGCAGCTTTATTGATATTCTCTCCTCTTTCTGACTAAACGTTCCCACACCCTAGGCAACTGTCAAATAGTTTGCAATTTCACCAATGAATAGTGGAGGATAGCTGAATTTTAGTTTATATCCTACTCAAAAGGTAAAATATACAAGTCATTTTCATTTGAAAACCTTAAACGGCATAATTTCCGTACATTTAAAAGTAACATAAACAATTCAGTTTCAGACAAAATTTCTGAAACGGAATATTTTATGTACATAAAACAATAAAATAAAAATGTCAGTTTCATTTTAAAAGTTCTTAAATGTCATTGTTTCTGTACATGAAAATGTAAAATATACAGTTCAATTTCATAAAAATATCTTAAAGTACATTAAACGATAAAAAAAAACAATTCAATTTCATTTTAAAAAAGTAATTGGCCTATTTTCTGTACGTTTAAAGGTAAAATATGTAAGTTATTTGTCATTCAAATCTCTTAAGTTGCATATGTTCTGGACATTAAAAAGCACAATATGTACAAGTCAGATTCATTTAAACGGCTTAAACGGCATATTTTAACATTAAAACTTATTAAGTCTCATCTTAATACCAATTTCAGCATTTAGGACTGGCATAATCCTGATATGAACAAAAAATAAAATGGATAGTGAATATTATTACATAACATTTTTATAGGCAGGTATTCATTTGAGATTGAATTAAACGCTACGTTATTACAAAAGCATACCAAACAAATAATTAATTGATCTATTGCAGTTCTTTTGGCAGTTCTTACAAGTATGTTGTATTATGCCTATATGGTCTTAACGTAAGAGAATAGAGTGATAACCAACAAGTTTTGTAAATTTCAACAAATAATTACTTACCCTAATTACAAAGTGGATAATGTTACAAGTACTTACGGTATTGCGAAATAAATTTTAAATAATCCTAGAATTTCAAAGCTAAGTTCAAATAATTAAAGTTCTGGACAAATTTACGTGATATTTTAAATTAAATATAACGCCGGAAGTGCTGAGGTGCCTGTGATGGCCTGCATCGTAGTGATGAAGTACCAACAGTCTTTTGTTTAATCACAATAATACAATGCAAGAATATATTCTTATTTCAAATTTCATTATAAATCCAAGTCTTTATTTCCAAAAAAATGTTATTTTTGAGTAAACATACTTTGAATTAAATAATTTAATAAATATATTTCAGCAGAAATGAAATACTGGACACAACAGTAACACAACTTATTCTGCTGATATCGTACAGCACGAATACATAATTTTTCCAATAAACAAAAATTAATACTCATCTACCTGACGTAGATCACAATTAGCATTTTCTAAAAACAACAAACTATTGCGTCATGGAAAATTTAATTTTAGAAGGTTCCAAATGTTTACAAGATACAATCTAAGTTATATTTAGAATGACTGTTACTAAACGTGTAATAGAGACATAGTAAACACAATGCCCTTGACCCAGGACAAGGTAAATCACAATGCCCTTGACCCAGGACAAGGTAAATATGTTTACTTGTATTAATCATGATCCTAATACACAATACTCCTTAATAAATAAAATATTAGCTATGTATTAGTTCTTTACCGATTTTAAATTTAAACAATGATTTTTGTCAGGGATACAATGAACTTGATTATTGACTAGTCAACTTAAAATTAAAACTTTTTATAACCCACGGCATAATATGAATATAAACAACTAGAACAACTAACAACCAAACAACACAAAATAAATATACATACCACTTGTTAGACTTGACCTATCCATGTTAACGATAACAAATACAAAACATTAAAAAAGTTTTGTACAGCAATAAAAGAAGTCCGTCAAGGTAAAACAAAATGTTTTTTTTAAAAGAAAAGTAAGTTTTTTACGTATTTGTTTTCCATCACTAGTGAAACTTTCAACAATAAATTTGGAATAATTGTCAGTCTTTTTCAAAGGTCTTCTCAAAATCACTTTAGGTACAGAGTGCGTATCATTCACTACATAGAATTTAGATTTATTACATATAAATCCTTCATTGCACTGAACTTAGAGTTATCACATATATCATTCACTGCATAGAACTTTAGAATTATAACATCACTCATTAAAACATGACATAGAGTTTGTGCCCACCTTATCTATTATAATACAATAAATACAGATGATTATTCTAGACAAGACAAATCCCTGCCATGCAACAAACTAGTAGACGATACATAATTTATTCTTGAGTTATGTATATTTAGTTGCATTGTTTGTTAGTTCGGGTTTTATATTTTTATGTTATGATAATTGTGTGTTATGTATAATTGTATGGCTGACCTTGTCCGAAATCTGCGACAGTTTCAAAAACAACATTTCTAACCTTTTTCTGATTGAAGGATTGAAGGATAAATATTAGGATTGTTATCTTGGTCTGAGACAATGATATTGTGTTTACCATGTTCTCATTATAATCGTAGTAACAGACCATCTAATTATGACTAAGATTGTATCTTGTATTCATTTTGAACCTTCTAGAATAGAAAATTTCGATAGGTATTAGTCTTTTCTTTAGAAAATGCAAATTGTGACCTGGGTCAGGTACAAGAATATACAATCTCGTTTACGGGAAAAATTATTTATTCCTTTAATATCATCTGAAGCAGAAATCAGAATTATTGTTGTTTGGAGTATTTCATTTGGGCTGGAATTTAATTGTTTTAATTATTTGATCACTCGAAATACAAAGTTCTAGTTTAAATTAACATTCTTGCAAGTAGAGGCTTGTATTTATAGTGAAATTTACATAAGGATTTATTATTTGGTATTAGTATGATGAGTCAACAAAAGACTGTTGGCACATCAATAATATTCAAGCCATCACCGGCATATCAACTCTTTTAACGTTGGATTTAATTTAGAATGCTCAATACGTGTATTCAGAACGTTAATAATTAGGACTTGTGTTAGAAATACCGTAAGTTGTCGTTATGTTTTCAAGGTAATATATAACATGATTTAAGAAGATAGGGTCATAACACATGATTTGCCATTAAAATATACATGTAATCATGCTCTCTGTACATAGACAATACACATTTTACACTTGATTTAGTATTAAATATTCCTGTAACCTTGCTTTACGTAAATCTGTATACTTTCATGAGAAGTATTTTTACAAGCGAAAAATTATATTAATAACATTTATATTTGTTCAGGGTATTTACATAGTACAGATAAGAGAGACTAATGGAAATGAAACCTTTACGTGAAGCTGTGTCAGCTTCACATAAAGGTTTCATTTCCATTAGTCTCTCTTATCTGTACTATGTAAATACCCTGAACAAATATAAATGTTATTAATATAAGGGTGTTATAATATCTGATATTAACTAACTAATTAATATATCATTTCTGGCAGTAGCCTTTATACCGGCTAGATTATTAATTAAAAATGGAGAACAACAGGTAAGTTATATCAGCATGGCTACTGAAAATATTGTATTTTATTCTAATCAGTTGGCACATTTCGATGTATTGAAATCATGTCCTTTTTAATACTGTCTTGCAAATCAATTATACGGAAATTTTACATGCTTATTACGTAAATAATAAACGGCAATAAAATTTAAACACGCCATTACACTCATGCACCGATTGTAGCATTGCCTGCCGAGTGGAGGGATAATCTTGTCAATCTCTTTTATCATATCGAAATCCAGATTGCAGCCGTTTAATGTAATATTTCCAAAGTTCTGTAGTCTCTTATTATTTGTGTAGCAAACATCTGTGACAACATTATTGACAAGTAAAATTCAGTTATGATTAAAATGATCATGGAACAATTCTAAACGATAATGTTACACCGCAGTCTTGGTAGATATTATCTCAGTATTGTAGTATGTCTCGTTTACACACTAGTTTATCGTCTCTGTTATCTTCTGAAGGAAAATAAAATCATTCTTGAGACAATGGCCTTGAAATAGGTGGATCTTGTCAAAAGCTTTCCTAGCAAATCGAAATCAAGTTTTTGAGCTTTGCAATGTAAATTGATATAGTTGCAAATGGTTTAATTATCTTAGTAATTGTGTAGTAAACATCTGTGACAAAATAATTGACACGTAACATTAACTAAATGGATCAGTTTTATAAAATGATTTACGATACTACACCACAATCTAGTAGTTATTGTTTACCTTATGTTGCACAGTGTTTTCATGGACAGTCAGGACATAGTAACTCTCAATTTGAAAACTACATATATAACTACAAAGAAATTAAAAGTTCACTCTGATTTTAAAGTGATATCAATTTATTTTCTAGATCTTCAAACTGCATTCTTATTTGATGACTTGTCAGCTTTTTCATATCTCACTATGTCAATTTGAAACCTTGTATGTGTAATTATGCTTGCTCTTAGAAACCAGATTCATTTTAGAGGTATTTCCCATTCTATCAGAGGTTTAGGACTTACAACAAAAACTCGTGACTATCAAAGTAGTTTAAAGCTTAAACATATTTTATTGTCACAGTAGAATAAAATGTGCCTGGGCACAAGTTCGAACAAATTAAATTAGCCTTCTCTCTACATAGTTCAATTATTATAGCATATTCAACATTACAAAATAATAATGATGACAATGATGAGAGAGAGAGAGAGAGAGAGAGAGAGAGAGAGAGAGAGAGAGAGAGAGAGGGAGAGATACAGTAATCACGATTTAAATCAGTTATTGAAATAGTCCGGTATCGATTTTACATTTGCATTATTCATTCATATCGCCGTTACCCCAAATCAGTAAATCTAAGCTAATAGTTACATGTGGCATTGAGAGTAATTTTCTTATCAACTCAGTTCTTTTTCTACTGTACTTTCAACATGAAGAAATGTATAGCAGTACATAAAGCAATCGATGAAATCATGCTTGCAAGTTTCTCGAGATTGAAAATAATTTCTGGTTGATTTGTTTGTACTTGGGAACTGATGTGATTTTAAAGTTGAAACATATAATTGATGCAATATTAAAGCTATATAATAAACAAATTAGTAATGGTATAATTAACAAATTCAATACAGTCATCTAAATATGGAGCTTTCCTTTGCTTTAGCGTAATAACGGGTGGGCGGACGGGTAACTGGCCTTGGCGCATTGGGGCGCTAAACCAGATGTTACAAATTAATGTGGTATGGGCGGATCACAATTTGATATATCAATACTCAGTATATCAAATTGCTTTATACCATGACTTTAAAACCATGTTATTTGTACTGTCTTTCAATCTCAACAGTATCAACATTTTTATTACAGGAACGCTTGTGACTTACAAATGTGCTAACAACGACCTTCTCTCAAACATGCAACCGCTCCGGTGGCCTAGAGGTTAGAGCGTCCGCCTCGGAAGTGGGAGGTCGTGGGTTCGAACCCCGGCCGAGTCATACCAGAGACTTACAAAATGTTACTAACAGCTGCCTCGCTTGGCGCTCAGCATTAAGAGGTTAGTGTTCGGTCTGGTCGGCCTGATGTCAGGATAATGTGACTGGGTTGGACTTCATGCTACGTGTCTGCGGCATGATGCCCCAGTGCTAGACATCACTATAAACTCACTTGAGATTTGAAAGTAATTGCATCAGACTGAGATGATTGTCTTTATTTTTTTTAAAAATGCTTTAAGGAAGACTGGCAAACAATTTATTGTGATTCGATGAATAATCGTCAGCTATCCGAGGAGTCTACATGTTGCTATTCAAGGAAGCTTATTTTCTCCTCCTTCTCCTCCTCCTCCTCCTCCTCCTCTCTCTCTCTCTCTCTCTCTCTCTCTCTCTCTCTCTCTCTCTCTCTCTCTGCATATGTATCTTCTCTCTTTATCTGCGTTTGCCACTCCTCTTCATCATTCTAAATTTGGACTTCCGTCACTTCCGATCTGAAACATTCTTAACTCGTTTTAGATCTGGTATTTAAACAGTATTTTTTTTATACATTTCCAAAAGCATATACAGACTTACTTGTAAACCAAAAGCACTAGAAATAAAATATTTCTTTCCTACCAGTGAGTGAAATACAATTATTCTTCTTCATCTTTTGCTTTATTAAGGTCACTTTTGCTTCAGAAATATTACAATGTCTCGCAAGCTCAAGCAACTAGGTCACTTTTTCAAAGACACTAGTCATTTACGGATGGCTCTTAAAACAAAGTTCTCCACTTTAGATGACACTGTGGCTGACTGATTTCACTTAAAATTCTCGGATAGGTAAAGTTATAATCTTTACTAAGGACAACGAAATTCACTAGCAACCAAGTCAATTTAATTTTTAAAGATAATGTTTCAATATATGTTACATGTAAATAAATTTGGATCACTGACGATCTCGGAATTTCTGTTACGACCCTGTGATCTTAAACGTAGCAACTGAAAGAAGCAAAACCAACAAGTTTAGTAAAATTAACAAATACTTTATAATTTATATCTCTAATGTACAAAGTGAACATTTAAGAGGAAATTAGAGCATTTTGAAATAATCCTCGATAATCCTAAAAGGTTTCGTCACAGTTCCAAATTAAAGGATGTTGTGAATGAATGCATTCAATACAAATAGCCTTGAATGTGCCGATGTACCAATAGTCTTGCTGTATCACAATGATCCAGTCTATAATATTCTTAAATGAATTCACAATAATCCCAAAGTCCAAAGTAATGTTTTAGTCCAAATGTCATTGGTCACTTTGCAATTCTAATGAATAGTTTGAATAAATGATTCCTCTCAAATAAAATCTGAATAGAACTAAAAAGCGGAGTATGGATTCCCAAAGATCCGTCACGTGGGGTATATTGTGATATGTAGTCGTAGTAGAAGGTGTATATGAGTAAAGAACTGAGCCATCAGATTCATTCCAATATTGGAGTCCTTTCCTGTGTTCCTGTTGTAAGTCTGCAGACGTGTTTAATGTTGTACTTCGATAAATTTGTTCATACTGTTCAGTGGAAATGGAAAATTTTCATTATTTTGGACTATAATTTCATTTTCGACCTATTGTGAATATTATGAACGTCCCGGACGACGTCATCTTGACTACCTCACGATTCATGGTGAACCAGTTCATTTCCAGTTTTGCAATATATACAGAACTTTTCATTCATTTAGGACTTTCATAGAATTTTATTAGGATTTCTCTGGATTCATTTCATAATAGTTTAAGTTCCTCTCCCATTTTCATTATAAGTTTGATAAAGTTCTTTGTTAAGTTTGACAAAACTTGGTTTGGTCTTTGTTATTTAGTTTATGACCATAGAATAGTAACACGATGTATACATGTATGTATGTATGTATGTATGTATGTATGTATGTATGTATGTATGTATGTATGTATGTATGTATGCATGCATGCATGTATGTATGTATGTATCTATGCATGTATATATATGTGTGTATGTGTGTGTCTATGTATGTATGTATGTATGTATATATGTATGCATGTATGTCTGGGTGTGTGTATGTATGTGTGTATGTGTGTGTATGTGTGTGTCTATGTATGTATGTATGTATGCATGCATGCATGCATGCATGCATGCATGTATGTATGTATGTATGTATGTATGTATGTATGTATGTATGTATGTATGTATGTGTGTGTGTGTGTGTGTGTGTGTTTGTGTGTGTGTGTGTGTGTGTGTGTGTGTGTGTGTGTGTGTGTGTGTTTGTGTGTGTGTGTGTGTGTGTGTGTGTGTGTGTGTGTGTGATTTTTAACGTTGCCTTCACAATTTTTAGTCATAACGCTACAGTGTCTGCAGTGTGGCAGTTTATAGTGATGTCTGGTACTGGTGTATCATGCCGCAGACATGTAGATAGAGGTCCTACCTGGTCACATTATCCTGACATCTTTCCGACCAGTCCTAACAATCACCTCGTAATGTTGAGCGGCTAGTGAGGCAGCTGCTAGTACCATTTTTATAAGTCTTTGTTATGCCTTGGCCAGGGTTCGAACCCGCGACCTCCCGCATCCGAGGCTGACTCTCTAACCACTAGACCATCTGTGCGGTTCCGTATGTATGTATGTATGTATGTATGTATGTATGTATGTATGTATGCGTGCATGTATGTATGTATGTATGTATGTATGTATGTATGTATGGATGCATGCATGCATGTATGTATGTATGTATGTATGTATGTATGTATGTATGTATGTATGTATGTATGTATGTGTGTGGGTGTGTATGTATATATGTATGTATGTATGCGTGAAATTTTTAAATAGCTTTAAATCCTTTTCTGTGATATCGCTACGATGTCTACAGTGTGGCGGTGTACGGTGTCGTCTAACAGTGCGACATTATGCTACAGACATGTGACTTCATGTCCCACCCAGTCACATTATCCTGAAACCAGGCCGACTAGTCTGAACATTAACATCTTAATACTGAACGCCAAGCGAGACAGCTGCTAGTACCACTTTTTATAAGTCTTGGTATGACTCGGCCAGGGTTCGAACCGGCAACCTCCCTCATATGCGGCTGACGTTCTAACTTAGGCCACCGGAGTGGTCTATGTATATAAGTATTTATATATGTATTCATTTATGTATGCATGTATGTGTGTAGTATGTATGTATGCATGTATGTATGTATGTATGTATGTATGTATGTATGTGTGTGTGTCTGTGTATGTGCGCGTGTGTGTGTGTGTGTCTGTGTGTGTGTGTGTGTGTGTGTGTGTGTGTGTGTGTGTGTGTGTGTGTAATTTGTAACGTTGCCTTCACAATTTTTAAGTCATAACGCTACAATGTCTGCAGTGTGGCATTTTATAGTGATGTCTAGTACTGGTGTATCATGCCGCAGACATGTAGATAGAGATCCTACCTGGTCACATTATCCTGACATCTTTCCGACCAGTCCTAACAATTACTTCTTAATGTTGAGCGGCTAGTGAGGCAGCTGCTAGTACAAGTCTTTGGTATGCCTTGGCCGGGGTTCGAACCCGCGACCTCCCGCATCCGAGGCTGACTCTCTAACCACTAGGCCACCTGAGCGGTTCCGTATGTATGTATGTATGTATGTATGTATGCATGCCCGTACGTACGTACGTATGTATGTATGTGTGTATGTATGTATGTGTGTATGTATGTTTTTATTATTTTGTCCTGTTTTCTTCTGTTCTCTTGACAAGCATTCCTTGCGTGTGTACCAATTCACCACCCATTATATTTAAATCGGGAACTAAAAAGGATAAGGAAGAAATGACGACATAAGAAACTTGCACTGTCCTTCATTCTTTGATAAATTTGAAACAAAAATAAAACGATTGTTTCTGTGCTTGATTTTGTAACAATGTGAAAGTAAATAAATGAATGCGCAGTCTTGTCTTTTTCTTTGCTATATGAAATACTATAAAAAAAATATCCAAATTATTTGCAATAACTCCGCCATCGAAAGTATGAAAATTCGAGGATAGAACGTACACATTGGGGTTATCCTAACAATGCTTTATTTATTATATTATTTATTAACAAGTAAAATTAAAATTCCATCTTTATCGAATTTTCTTATATTTTAATACACCTGTCACAGATCATCAAAGCATATTGCGGTCCTAAGATGAGACTTTTAAGTTTCTGTCAATTGTCCCAAATGTTCGTTATGTTTGTCTACCTGCTTGATAAATTAATTAAATTAACATTGGATTTATTCCATGGCTCTGGTAGTTAATACAGGTTTCCACTAACATATTTTCGCTTTCCATAACCAAAACATTCAAGCTCTCATAACAGTAAAAATAGTAATGCCTACCTATCAGATCTAAAAGGAACCTTTCCAATTTGAATATTAGACCAATCAATCTGTCGCGATAGCATTAGTTCTCGATCTTTTGGTCGTTTATCATTAATGAGACAAATTAATTCTCAAAGGAGGGTTACTGCTCCATTACAATGTATGCATCTCTTCAAGAATACAAAATTGTTCATTTATCAGTCACTGAGACTCAAACTTTCGTTGCAAAAAGCCAAGCATCTGCTTATCAGATTCTGAATTAATCGAATATGTAAATTTCTTTCATGTGCATGAATGAGGTCTGGCGCTAATCTGTATAATCAGCACAGGACAGCATTTCATGATTTTAAAGACTCCGGTGAAGACGTAGCTAGATATTTAAAATTAAATAAAATAAGATGGAGTTATTATAACACGTCAGGTGTAATACATCATCTCACTTCCGAGCCAATTAAAGATCATCTGAAAAGAGGGTTGGTTTCCGGCCAAAGCTTCCTCTCATGACAATAATCGTTGTCAACCCACTGGTTCTGAAACGCACAAATACGTCATATAGTTATCTGCAATCAACTGAAGACCAGACATAAACGATACTCTAATTTCAAATATTCCTGTTTCTTTACTCTTCACATTGCTTTGATTTATAAGCACACTTTTCCAAGCCGTTCATCGGTATTTCATACTACAAAAATTTACCCTAACACATAATACAAAAAAAAATATATGTCAAATTATTAAACACTTACACCTGAAAATATTCCGTGAATTGATTATGTTGGTATAATAGGGATTTTCCATCTAATCCATGTTACCATAAAATCTTGTGAATTCCGTACATCATGATGGCGTCTGCTTCTAGTGCTTTGTTAATTATTAAGTTTAAAACAGATCTTCATAAACCCCATAAATAGAAAAACAATCATTAAATGTAGCAACTCTGACACAAACACAATTAGTTGATACCCTTGGATAGTAACATTACCCACGTCTCCGAAAATCATTCTCTAATGATTGAGAAAAGTCAACCCTGTGGTCATAAATCATCACTGATCAATCGCTGATAAACAACCACCAATCAGATTTGTGAATCTCAATTGCAGATCTAATTCACAATCAATAGACTGAATCACCTAGACATGTCACTCTTCACAAAACTTTAAGGACAACTCTGGTGACCTCGGGGTTCGAGCGTCCGCCTCATATGCGGGAGGGTGCGAGTTCGAACACATGCGGAGGCATACCAAAGACTTATAAAAATAGTACTAACAGCTGCCTCGCTTGGCGCTCAGCATTTAGAGGCTAGTGTTAGGACTGGTCGGCCTGGTGTCAGGATAACGTGGCTGGATGGGGCATCAATCTACATGTCTGTGGAACGATGCCCCAGTGATAGACATCACTATAAACTGCCACACTGCAGACATCGTAGCGATATGACTGAAAAATTGTTTAAGTTGCGTTAAAAATTCAAATCACACACACACACAACACTTAAGGTAAATCATATGCACGCATCGCCTAAATAAAGGAAAATAAATATAAACTACCAAATGAGTGTGCCGCGCAGGTCGCGTAATATATGTTCCTGAGGTTTTGTTCTTGTAAGCAGGGTGCGAGAAAGACAGTGGGATTTTTTGTACCTGTAAGAGACCTGTTTGTTGAATAGCGTTTCCTACAGTGTAATTTTAGAACTGGTGGGTACGTGGATAACATCAGTATAAGTATTAGGCAAATATCTTAGAATAAACAAACAATGACTTAAAATACAGGTTCTGTTGTAGTTAGTTTACTTCTACGGCTTTGTCGATCAAATAATACGAGCTCCGCGTTATTCTGACGAGCCTATTTTCGTAGCAGTAGTTTTAGTGAGTCACTTGAGAAGTCCTTAATTTATTGGTATGGAAATGTAACCTGTTATAACGAGCGTTTGCAGTCTTGATAGATAGTTTAAGCATACTCGTGTTTGATTGAAATTATTTATTGGTTATATTTATTCTATTTTTCAAGACGAGTAATTCTGATTTATCATCAGTTTGATGGAGCGTGGCAGATCAAGGGAATCAGTTCGATTGATTCTGAGACAGATCTGTAATCACGTTTAAGAATTACGAATCGGGCTAATGGTTAATTCTAGAGAACTAATCATTTGTGATTCATGACCACAAGGACTGCGTTTGCGATTACACAAGGAAAAGTGATTTTCGAATGTCTGGGTAATGTAATAAATATAGGGTAAGTACTATGGAACGCCAGAGCTGTCTTAAGATGAGGATTTTTATTCTATGATGTGCAAACTTCTTTATATGCGGTGCTTTCGTCCTTATGTGATGTGCAAACTTCTTTATATGCAGCGCTTTCGTCCTTATGTGATGTGCAAACTTCTCTATATGATGTGCTTTCGTCCTTATATGATGTGCAAACTTCTTTACATGCAGCGCTTTCGTTCTTATATGATGTGCAAACTTCTTTATATGCTGTGCTTTCGTCCTTATATGATGTGCAAACTTCTTTATATGCTGTGCTTTCGTCCTTATATGATGTGCAAGCTTCTCTATATGCTGTGCTTTCGTCCTTATATGATGTGCAAACTTCTTTATATGATGTGCTTTCGTCCTTATATGATGTGCAAACTTCTTTATATGCAGCGCTTTCGTTCTTATATGATGTGCAAACTTCTCTATATGCTGTGCTTTCGTCCTTATATGATGTGCAAACTTCTTTATATGCTGTGCTTTCGTCCTTATATGATGTTCAAACTTCTTTATATGCTGTGCTTTCGTCCTTATAGGATGTGCAATTTTCTTTATTTGCTGTGCTTTCGTCCTTATATGATGTGCAAATTTCTTTACATGCGGTGCTTTGTACTTGTATGATGTACACACTTCTTTATATGCTGTGCTTTCGTTCTTATATGATGTGCAAACTTCTTTATATGCGGTGCTTTCGTCCTTATAGGATGTGCAAACTTCTTTATATGCTGTGCTTTCGTCCTTATATGATGTGCAAACTTCTTTATATGCGGTGCTTTCGTCCTTATATGATGTGCAAACTTCTTTATATGCGGTGCTTTCGTCCTTATAGGATGTGCAAACTTCTTTATATGCTGTGCTTTCGTTCTTATATGATGTGCAAACTTCTTTATATGCGGTGCTTTCGTCCTTATATGATGTGCAAACTTCTTTATATGCGATGCTTTCGTCCTTATACGATGTCCAAACTTCTTTATATGCGGTGCTTTCGTCCTTATATGATGTGCAAACTTCATTATATGCTGTGCTTTTGTACTTATATGATGTACAAACTTCTTTATATGCGGTGCTTTCGTCCTTATATGATGTGCAAACTTCATTATATGCTGTGCTTTTGTACTTATATGATGTACAAACTTCATTATATGTTGTGCTTTCGTCTTTATATGAAACTTCATTATAATGAAAAGCAAAAACAGAAATTGCGCAGGCGCGTGAAGTTGCCAAGCTATGGAACGCCAGTGTAATTGGCTAAAATGGCAGACTCGATGTCTAACGTTCTTAAACACGTGAATTTAGATACTTATATTGGGATATTTGAAGAAGAGAAAATCTCTCCCGATATTGTGTGCAAGCTATCATTGTATGACTTTCAATGTTTGGGCCTAGTCAATAGGTCTGACATTATGAGGCTGTGGATAGAATGCGTCAAATACGGAAGCTGACAACCAGATTTGATCAGCAATAACCTCGGCCGCCATGAATTTAGCATACCAAAAATTACTATTGAAGGGCTTCTTGAGACAGGATTTACAGTTATGGATATCAGCAAAACACTGTCTGTTTCAGAAACTACTGTATATCGAAGAATGAGACAGTACAACCTCAGTAGATTTGACTTCTCGGTTGTCAATAATGAAAAGCTCGATTTCTCCGTTAATAAAATAATAAGAGAATTCCCACATTGTGGTGAAGCAATGATAGGACAGATCTTGTATCACAGAAATATCAAGGTTTGTGTTATTAGATAATATTGTTTTGATTACATTTTTATAACACTGATATATGGGTACTCTATACTAAACCATTTCATGTGTTTAATGTTTAAAATTTATTTATCTCAAACAATGACAAAGAAGGAATTTCTTTTTTTTTTCACTTGCCATATTCATCCTTTGGGTTTAATGAAGCTTGGATGGGAAATCGTGTGCCTTGCTCTGCTTGGATGGAATAAATTAAGCCACGACATTTAGTTCCCAGACAAGTTTGCAAAGGACGTTTTACATTGCCTTAAAAGTCAAGAGACCTAGTATCTTGGTCATTTAGTACATAAAAAAAAACTAAATTAATTTGTATAACAGAAAACAGGCAAAGCTAAAATAAAGGTTCCAAGTACATTGTATTAAGGCTAATAGGGGGCCGTGCATTAAGTACGAATGCATGGAGTTGTGAGTGGCTAACCCAAATGCATACGCTTGCGTATGGGGGGCGGAGGGTCTACTGATGTACGTACGCATAACCAGAGGGTGGGGGTGAAACCTCGATAAAAATTTGTATAATACGTAACCTGTTCGACTGGGTTCAGTGGGCGTTTTAACTTTTTAAAGTTACGCAGCTTATTTCTTTGATGCAGCCAGATATTCAACGTCGATGGACTATCTGTTTTATTAAACACGTTAATATTAGTAATCCTTGATCGTTTCTGCGTGGGATATAAATGGGCCGTTCTATAGAATTCGGAGGGTGATGATAAAAAGATACGCATGTGTACAGGGAGGGGTCAAGATTTGCCAGATGTTTGCGTACGTACTAAATGGATGGCCCCTAGTGATAACTGAAAATCAAATCGTATGGTGGTCACGCTCTAATTGTAGTAAAAAGGTTATTCATCAGGCATACTGTTAAGAAAAGTAGATTCTACTTATCAGCTTATGTTGTCTTATTTAGACCCCTTACTTTAGTTACTGAATTAGATTAAAAATGTATGCGAAAAGTAGTTTGCTGATTAAAATGAACTGCCGCCACGTAATACTTTTTCAGATTAGGTATATAGCCTCCGTGTAACTTTTCTCGACATGCCAATACATTATAATTGAAAGTAAGAATTAAATCTGAATAGTTTCAAATAATCTCATTTGTCAGGCCTCTCTCTCACAGCGCAAACTGCAATGCGCAATTGTTGGACCAAACAAAAATATGTTCTTATTAAAAGGTATTTTTCGTGTAAAAACAATCTGACTAAAATTGTTATTTTCAAACACATAAATGTTATAATTAAACAAAATTAAATAAAAATTGATAGTAAAAGATTGTTTTGGTAACTGTAAAGAATCGTTGACAGGAAGATATTGAAGGTTTCTGTTGTTAATTATAGCATAACATTGTTCAGCATTATACTCTATATGATATATTTTCGTTGAAAAGTCTTTTGGTCTGTCATCGTAAAAGTATCTTATGAATTATATATTAAGAAATACGTAAACAGGCATATCGTATATGAAAATACACCATCAGTATCAGTACTGTCTATAAAGGACACCAATTTAAAAGGGAAGTTTTGGGCCTGTCCTTTTCTACTGTCCTTTATAAACATGTTTGACTGTACCATCTTAAATGTAGATGATGTGTCACACATATCATAGTGGGCAAGCTTGGTTAATTCCAATTATATCATTTTATGTGACAACGTTGGATGGTAAGATCTATACAATTTCAGAATGAGTCGTAAATAGAAAGTTTATACAAATAACATTCTCGATTATTTTATGCTTTAAAAAAATATATACATAGCATTTGAGTTCAGTGCTAGTCCTGTTCACAATTTGACTAGGCTTTTACGCTGGAGTGCTTCACATAATATTGCATTAAAGGTCAAGTAAAAATGTAAATAAGTACGGGTTCGATAAGCAAAAACTTTCTTCCGGTGTAAAATCAGCAAATTACTTATTTCTCCAAGCAATAACTTGACAATTTAAGAAACATTTACAATATTTGGATGATATCACAAAAAATCATAAATCAAAAAGTATAAAATATTTAGAATGAACTCCACTAGTTCTGAATATCCTAAAGTAACACAATGATGCAATCGAGAAATGTCTTCAAATGAGTTCACAATAATTAAAAATAATGTGCTAATCCGCAGTCAATGAGCACTTAGAAATTCCATTGAATGATTTAAATAAATAATTCCTTTCAAATTATATCTGAACACAACTGTAAACTTTGATAACAAATGGAGTCAATGGCTAATCTAATGTAAGATTTAATTATTTGTTTTTCTAGTCCCTATTTATACAGTTATAATACAGTTATATACAGAATGTTAAGATCTTCCAAACTAAAAGCCTAGTCTAACTGTAAACAAGACCAAGGTCTTGTAACATAAACATTCTTTCTACAACTTAGAATCATGGACTATAGTTTTAGATTGTTTGCCTCGTGCACTTTTTCCATCGAGATTTCATCTTCAGAGTAAAGGACTACTAAACGCCTAACTTTTACGTATGCCTTTCATAACACTAATTTTTTTTATGAGTCCACACATATATTCTCTAATATCTAACCTATTCGTGTCCTTTTGAGTAACCAGCTGAAAACTGGCTTAGTGAAGCTGAAGCAATCAACGTTATGCGTTCATCAGATTATATGTTTGTTGTTCAACCAGTAGACATCGTACATACCATAAATGAATCATAATACAACAGACTGGATCAGATGAGTTGTCAGTTGTATAGTCAATAGCAATAACTATATTGCGATTATAACTGTGCGATTTCCTTTGCTGACACCATTTCTGAAATTGGAAGTTACTTTTCTCTTTACATATAAACTCATTTAATTCTTTGTTCTTAACCTGAATTCTCATGTATTACATTTTTATAATGTAATTAAATGTGCTTGTTTGAACACCTCAGTTGCTTATCTTTTGACATTGTTGCTACATATCCAGTATAATATTTGCACCAGTGCGAATCTGAATAATATTGTGATGCTACAGCTTGATCTTGGCTTCTTTTAATCGATGCTTTTCGATCTTTTAAGTCCCTATGGGCGTTTTCCAAGTGCAGTTCAACGTGGATTCATCTTCATTTGCAAATTTATCTTCTATTTGATTCTCATTTAGTGTTAGCCTTTGATGAAAATTCATGGATACTCGCAATTTGATCTATCCATATTCCAGCTAAGATATACATCAACTTAAATTTCTTTTTAATTATGATGTAATATGGCAGAAATGAATTTTCATTAGTGTAAGTGCTTTGAAATTTAACGATAAAATATAGATGCTTCACAACATATTATGTTCTAAAACTGTCATGAAATCAATAGGTACTGATAAGTGTCATGAAATCAATAGGTACTGATAAGTCTGTAAAAAGGAATATAGCAAAAATCAGAGACAACAATAAGGTCTACCGTATAGATTGAGGAGACGAAAAGAGAATATGTAAATAAAATTAAACAAAAGCCCGAGAAAGTATATGAATGAGAATGTATCATAAAGAATACGAATGAGAATGCATTACAAAGAATATGAATGAGAATGTATCACAAAGTATATGAATGAGAATGTATCACAAAGAATATGAATGAGAATGTATCACAAAGAATATGAATGAGAATGTATCACAAAGTATATGAATAAGAATGTATCACAAAGAGTATGAATGAGAATGTATCACAAAGTATATGAATGAGAATGTATCACAAAGAATATGAATGAGACTGTATCACAAAGAATATGAATGAGAATGTATCACAAAGTATATGAATGAGAATGTATCACAAAGAATATGAATGAGACTGTATCACAAAGAATATGAATGAGAATGTATCACAAAGTATATGAATGAGAATGTATCACAAAGAATATGAATGAGAATGTATCACAAAGTATATGAATAAGAATGTATCACAAAGAATATGAATGAGAATGTATCACAAAGAATATGAATGAGAATGTATCACAAAGTATATGAATGAGAATGTATCACAAAGTATATGAATGAGAATGTATCAAAAAGTATATGAATGGGAATGTATCACAATGATGAAACTTTTCACTGAATCTTTAAAACATACGATCTAAACATTAAAATCTGTTACGTTCGATGTTCCATTGATTGATTTATTTCTTGATGTCGATACTTTAAAAGCTTGAAAACGTAGACGAAAGTGACTTCATCACAGACCATTCCTTGTTCTTTTTTCCTTTACTTATTCGACCCAGAACAATGGTGCAAATACATTCAAGGAGAAACATTATGTAGATTAAAACTCCTGATCTGTCATGCATATTTAATTTGTATTGTGTGATTGAACTTTGTCCATTATTGAGGATAGGAGGTTGAACCAAACTGATAAATGGTTGGGTTTTTTTCTAGACAACATGTTGCATAGTTAATTCTTGTCTATGATTAAAATTATGTTTAAAATTATTCTTACTCGATGGTGAACATGGCTACATTGATTTGAGTTCAGAACATAATGATTCCCCTTCGGAAAAATTCTGGTGTAGATGATGTTCTCCAAGTTCTTCATAAGACAATTAGCACTGGAACTGATCTTATTGACAAGTTAGAATGTTCTAGAAATGAACTAGTAACAATCGTCCTGACATTGTTATTATGTTTAAGTTTATTTACATAAACAGAATTATTAGTTTCTACTTTAACATCTGAGGTCGAACCTTTCTTTTAGTTGTGTTCAGTTTTAATTTGACAGGATTATTTTATTTAGATTATTCATCTGAATTACAATGATGAAAGTTTAATACTAAATCATTCTTTTGGATTTATTATGAATTCATTAATAGACGTTCTGGATTATATCATTGTGATAGAACGAGACGATTTGTACATTAGGATATTCGAAGCTACTGGTATATCAGCATATTTACGTTTGATATGCATTTGGAACACCCTATGTTTTGGGGCTTGTGATTGAACGTTAAGGTCTGTTTGAGATTTTGTTTCACCTAACTACAAGTTCTTTTTAAAATTTCACTTTATATTCTAAGGAAATAAAAATTAATGCTAGAATTAAAACCTATGTCAGTGAAAGGGGTATTTTAACTGGTTCGACTAAGTCCTCTTGATTTATTTTGCCTCTTTTGGAGAATGAAAAGATTTGTGTGTGCTTAATGATGACAATAATGATGACGATAACGGTGAATAAGTTATTGATGCAACAATTGGAATAAAACTATGTCTATTAAACTATTTATAAACACATGAAAAATCAAAATTTACAGCTGTAATTGAAAGGTAACTGAAACAGAACTCCAGTCTTTATAACAATTATAACGGGATGAACAATGTTAATAAAATATATGGTAATATTCAAGGTAGTTGTGAAACATGTTTAATGTATTGAAATTAATGACAGGACAGCAAAAGTACGTATTACTCAGAGAGGTGGAAAGGATTATTGATCAATTGACTAAAATAACTTCACCCGGGAGGAAATATGTTTGCAAATGAACTTGTTTATGAAAATTTCCGAATATAGATTAGACACAATAACCAGGTAATCCTGCTTTTGAAAATAAATAGATGAGTCATCCTCATCAAATAGACGAATTTACGACATATGATATCAGACACAGATAAGGACGAAACACAAACTACATAATCATTGGGAATCAATGTGGAAAAACGACAGCTAATTAGAGGAAACAGAAAATGCGACTAATCAGCATTAAAGAGCGATTAGACCAGCAGAGATTATAGCAGCTGATTGCCACGACATAATTCAAAACATCGACCAGAATAGCGCCGCTTGTACATCATGAATGAAGAACGATATCCATGTGAAACACATTTTTAAAGGATGTTAATTTGAAATAAAGCCTGCCAATTTAGACTTTGCTAAAAGATGTTAATTTGCACACAAAAAAACATGAATTCAGATTTTGTAAACGACGCTAATTTGAAGAAGAAAAAAAACATGTAAATTCAGACTTCCAAACACATGACAAACAGATACAATACGTATTTTAGAGACCAAACTAATTAGATTCAAAGAAATGTTGCGCCGTTTTAAAAGGAAACGAACACTGATAGGAGGATATTTATTAAACTCTAGTTTGGAGAAATATTTATGGTCAACATTGGAAATCAATTAGAAAGTTAGAGAAAAGATATTATCAGAAGAGAGACTAAAACAATATTGTCCCAACTTATTACATCTACAGGCATGACAGCAGCAACTACTAATATATCCTTAGCAAATCATATATAATGCTAACTAGGTGGCGAGCGAACAAATGCTGTTAGAAATGGTTGTAAGATTAGAACGGGTACATTGATGAACAAAGTCAAAAAGACATGAAAATTAGCGCCCACTATTTTTAGAGTTGTATGAAAAGGCAATGATTCAGACTTTTTTAATCATGGTCATTACAAGAGCATTATTGTCTTTCTTGTTTACAAAATTCTTTCACGCTCTCTTCTCTTGTTTTGAATGTGCATATTGAGCTAATTGGTATGCACTGTTGATCAGTTGCTTAAATCGTATTATTTAGAACGTCGGTATTTCAATAAGTGTTTAGACTTAGTCAGATGTTATCGGACCTGACGATGTTTAAAGTTATTGTTTCAGCCAACAGATCCACTCCCCTTTTCATCACCATAACACTCGACAATATAAGAGTAACACATTTACTACCAGAAACATAATTTAGTCAGCTTTAGAAATTAATATAAATTGATGCAATCGTATCGCAATGTATTCTGTAAGCTTTCTAAACATCAGTGATAGTAAACTCTCCAAATCTTTGTACCGTTTTATGTTCTTCAGCTCTATTAGCAATAAAACATTACGTTAATCTATTAACTAATCTCCAGTCGTGGTAAGGTGAAATGTTAAACATACTATCAACTATGTTAAATAGCTTTTGATATATTTTACTGTTGGCTGAATCAGAAAATCGTTCAGGTTACTGGATATATCTAACTGTTGTAGATAATCTGGTTGTTATTGTAGTGTTTAACGCCATTTTTCAGCACAAGATAGGCTATACATGGCGGCCAGTATAACTGGTGGATGAAAAATCCTGGAAAACCCCGGGAAGAACCACCGACCCACGAGAAGCTACCGGCAGGCTTTCTCGCATACCCACGTTAGCCGGTGTAGATAATCTGGTATAGTTTATCTGTTAGATGCCAATATAATATTCTGCATTAAACTGTTGCAAGCCATACAGTAAAATTGAATTCTTCCTATCAGAATATCATATCACACTATGGTTGTTTTTGTTAACAGAATCGTCGCTCTTAAATTTTAATGTGTAGTTGTTTGTTGTTTTTTTTAAATGTGTAAGGAATTATATGAAAAATATTTCTGTGTATCTAATTTTAATCTCTTCAAAAGTGTGTAAAATGCCCAGGCTAACTGGTCATCTCTTTAAATATTTGTACAATGTCTTGGATAAATGGAGCCTAAACATGAGTTGTGGCAAATGGATAAGGTTTATTGCTTGTTGTGTCATATTTTGTAAATCCGAATAACATTATTAATTGTCACAAAAATTCCTACGTAACAAAATCATAAGCTACATTACATCTACTATTTAAATTCTTGTTTGCAGGATTACCATAATCCTGTTTGAATTTGTCCGTATTGTCTAACTTTCGAGTTTCATTTTAAGTTTTGAATATGTTAACAACTAAATACATCATATTATTTGTTTACTTTAGTCCTTATATGCATACTAAAAGGCACAAACGTATCGCCATCCCACACACAGACATGCAAACCCGAGATCGTCGATTTCAGGCTTTACATAACAATATTCAGATCTTCCCTTTTCAGACTGTAAAACAGATTTGTTAACAACATTTATATTTTTCATCTTTATTACTGGTTTTCTTTTATTACAATTCAGACTTAAAACTTCCGTTTATTTTGTAAGTCTGATTACTTTGTATGAAAAGTCACGCTTTATTATTCGGACTAGCTAAATAATTAGTTACCGTCTGACACATTGCTCTTTAGACCTTGTATTTCTTTGGATGGCTTGGTAATGCTAACATATTGTGAAACATTTTTTAATTTCGTTAAATAACATTTTAAGCTTAACAATAAAAATGAGAAAAAATGGAAAACGTATAACGACAAATCTTTTCGGGCCTAATAGGATGTTAAAATTTATATAGATTTTAGAGTTATATAGACATGTTGAGAAGTTAGCTCCATATCCATTGTCAATGATACATTCTTCTGTGATTGTGTAAGGCACGACTCCATTGGTTTCATAGTATTATAATTGAACTTTATCCCTTTATGTAATTGAAATAAGTAATGGCTGATGGTTGACTAAGCTACATTCGTCCCCAGGGATGGCGCTCAGTTAAACGTAACAAATAGGCAATGACAAGAGTTAATGACAAGATGAGCTAAGCTGACAAGAGCTAAGCATCCTTGAAAGAAGTCAATCAATCAATCAATCAATCAATCATCAACTTGACATTAAAATGAAACTTAAATAGTTTTTATATTACGCAACTGTTATCTTTAAACTAGTCTCTTGCTATGTTTTTGTCCTATCAGAATTATAAAGACAATTAGATAACACGAAATCCAAAAGATCGCAGTTATTTTCAAGCGGGGTTCTGTTATGAGACTGTACTCGTTTAATGATTGCAAACTAATGCAAACACACTCTCTTTTATCCATTACATATATCGATCGATCATTACACTGCGCCGTTTTCTAGCCAGCATTTCCAACGCTACGATAATTGTTCACATATAGAAAACCGTAACATTTGCTCTCGAGAAACAATCCGAGCTTCGATTGCATGGATAGGATATGTAAAATACTAACACAATCACCAATTAATATGCTGGCATCCAATTACATTTCAACAGATTTGTATACAGAAGATCATCACTTACTTGTAAAATCACAAAATGGTCTCACAGTAAATGACGAGAACTGTCTATTACAAGCGCGTGTGCCGCAGATGAGTTGCTGGCTGGGGTTAAACTTTGCATGGATACATGTTTAATATTCATAGGCAAAATCAATAACCATTTGTAAGCATGAACATAACAACGTTTTTACCTTGATTTGGCATTATTGGCATTGTGTAATATCTTAATTTATGAACATAAAACGGCGGGATTTATATCTTTGATATCGATGGCTTGGCTTCACAGGTTGCTATGGTTTCATGCTTTTGCATATTGAAGATACGAAAAGCTCACGGTCACTGTGTTTCATCACGTTCACTGAGCATGGTGTAGGTTTAAACAGGGTCCCTCGTGTGTGAAAATAACATGAACTTGTGACAATTTTGTGGAAATGTGGATACCTGGAGATATGCTGTTTATATAATACAGGTAAGATCTGATAATATCTCACAACTAGAACGATAGTAAGAGAAACTATTATCTGTGACAAATATTCACTCTGATGGATGATGGATATCGTGTTTTAACAATACACGGTTTGTCATAAGGGATATATTCACATAATTAGTCAAACGTACCTTAACAACAGTACAAACTATATAATATAGTACTAAAGTTTTGTTTCCAGGACTTTTAAACTGTGTTTTGTACAAATTACATTTTTTTTCACCAGAAATTAGTTTATATAATTAACGTAAGAAAAGGTGTATATTGATCATATCAGGATACACGTTCATATTTATAGTTGCAAATTACGGGGCCAGTAATAACAAAAAATTCTGACGCACTGCATCGAGCATTGATAGTTAAAGATTAGTCTAATTGTCTATGGACTGACATGCATCTTTTCATTCATTTGCTTTGTCTATGGACTGACTTTCACCTTTTCATTCATTCGCATTGTCTATGGACTGACATGCATCTTTTCATTCATTTGCTTTGTCTATGGACTGACTTTCATCTTTTCATTCATTCGCTTTGTCTATGGACTGACTTTCATCTTTTCATTCATTCGCTTTGTCTATGGACTGACTTTCATCTTTTCATTCATTCGCATTGTCTATGGACTGACTTTCATCTTTTCATTCATTCGCTTTGTCTATGGACTGACTTTCACCTTTTCATTCATTCGCTTTGTCTATGGACTGACTTTCACCTTTTCATTCATTCGCTTTGTCTATGGACTGACTTTCACCTTTTCATTCATTCGCTTTGTCTATGGACTGACTTTCACCTTTTCATTCATTCGCTTTGTCTATGGACTGACTTTCATCTATTTGTGCATTTGCATTATGTATGAACTTCATTTCTTCTCTTTATTCATTCGCATTGTAGATGAACTGAATTTCATCGATGAAGTGACTTTAATCTATTCATTCATTCGTATTGTCTATGAAGTGACTTTAATCCATTCATTCATTCGTATTGTCTATGAAGTGACTTTAATCTATCCATTCATTCTTATTGTCTGTGAAGTGACTTTAATATATTCACTCATTCGTATTGTCTATGAAGTGACTTCAATATTTCGTTTATTCGTTAGCATAGTCAGTTAGATATTAGTTGGATCAGTAGTGAGTTATAAAGACATGGCAAGTATCTTCACTTCAAAGTTTAGAATCAGTAAACGTAATGTTGTCCATACCAATTTAATGAATAGCTTTCTGACAGAAATGTAGGTACCATACGACTAATTTCTGTCCACGAAACCATAATGTAAAGACTGACATTTACTGATTTAGGTACTATCAGAGTATTTTCTTTCCAAGAAACCTCAATTTAAAGACTGTCATTTACCAATAGAAAGAATAAGACTGTATCCCTACAAAGAAAACAAAACTTATCATATCAGTCTGTAATGGGAACTATCCGCAGTTTAATTTCATGTGTTGATGGAACAGGAAGTTGTCTTGAATATGGCTTTAAGTTTCAGCTATAACATCTTGACACGCCATTCCACCATGTTTGATACATGATATGCAATAGTACAGTTCTGAGGAATGAGCTGGTGTGGTATTTCTCACTCATGCGACAGAGATATCTAGCTGTTTTGCTAAACTTACTTTTCTTATGTAAGTCTTGTTGTGTCAGTCGGGTTGTCTCAGTCGTGGTGTCCACGCGCTAGGAACCTCTTTGAAAACAATTAAACCCTTGTTGTCTTTTGTTGTGCTTGACTTAGTTGTTATAAAATCAAACAGCAACAACAGGTACATAACAAAGATATCCCCATATTGAAACTCACGGTCCCTTGCTAACGTTCATAATCCACTATATACAACATTTTCAGTGAGACAGACACACATGCACACGAAGTCGAGCTATTTGGCATTATGCTAGAAACTATAGTTCGTTCCACACAATATGGTGAATTCCTAATTGGTTTTAAGTACTTCGTGTAAAACGAATTACGTACTTCTTTAGCTAAATCCAATGACGCTGACCTGAAAATTTACAATGCAACCAATCCCAGTTGAATCAACACTGTAAACAAATGAAACTCCATTCACTTACCAATCCGAGTGGTTTTCATTCATCAGTCCATGCGCTATTTCAAAAGATGCCATATTTCCACGACAGAAATTATTAATTTACAAGGAATTTCATGAGTTACAAATCTCCTCCGTCAGTACACACTTAGAACTGTACCCAGTGTGGTTAATGTATCATACCGTTGCCTATCATAAAACGTTTTCTCCAAACTAGAACTGATGAAAGCTTTTAAGTTATCCGTATAAAAGATATGAATTACTTATTTAGATTTTCATCTAAGAGCTCAAAACCTGTTGACCTTTTATATAGAGTGGGAAGCAATTATAGTACCTAATGAATAACTGTACCTTGAGGAAGCAGTAATAGTACCTAATGAATAACTGTACCTTGAGGAAGCAATAATAGTACCTAAAGAATAACTGTACCTTGAGGAAGCAATTATAGTACCTAATGAATAATTGTACCTTGAGGAAGCAATAATAGTACCTAATGAATAACTGTACCTTGAGGAAGCAATATTAGTACCTAATGAATAACTGTACCTTGAATTTGCTAAATAATTGAAAACGGGCACGATTATTTTCATTTCTTTTACAAATATTCGGTGAGAAAGTATTCTATGTCCGTGTTTGTACCAAGACAAAGAAATCCCAGTCGTAGAGTTTCAATTTTTGTCACCGCTATTTCTCGTGGGAAGACAAAGAATGTAGCTCGGCGACTTTGATCTCCTTATCTCGGTGTAAACCCCAACCTAGGTAACAGTACAGTTCTGATGTATGTTTGACGTGATATATAAGTTTTAGGCATGCTGTGACGTGACATGAAGCAATAGGTTTTAGGCAAACTATGACGTGATATAGGACGATGCAGGTTTTAGGCAAATTATGAAGTATTATGTAATAAAATAGTAAAACAGTTTTTGATCCTGATCAGGTTTAAATAGCAACCTAAAAAATGCTGCAATCTGCGTCTCTATTCGAGTAACGCAGCATTTCCTCAAAATATATAACTAATTCAATCGCAAGTTTCATTTCTTAGGTTGACGAAGCCTGAAGTTTGTTTTGTTTTTATATTTCAAAATATCCTAAATAAGAAAATTATATTATTAGGTCACGTGTCCCTGTGATTTTTCAAAAACAGCAATACTATATATATGACCAAAATTCCATGCATCACTGACTGTATTTGAGATAGCTAATAAACACTACAACAGTTTATGCTGCAGTCACATAGGTGTATTGGAACCGATGGTTCTTCTTTTTCTTGACAACGAAATCGATTTATCTGTAAAGCTAATGGGAGAAAACACATTTGCCTACATAGGAATTCGAATCAATTACATGCTTCAGATAGTTTAATCCTTCACAACCATTAGCTGAGGTACTCAGGGTATATGCATTATATATTTGATTACTGTGTTATAGTCCTTATATGCATGCATGCATGCATACATACATACATACATACATACATACATACATACATACATACAAAACCTATTGCCAAGTTAATGATAAATATTCGTCTCTCTAAATGTTACGTGCTTCGTGTATTGATTATATCTAGATATATAAATTGTCAACCCATAATTTTCTTGTAAAACTGATCGATACACTATAGTAAGAGTTAAGTATATCATTTTCATTTATTATTATATAGTGTGCATCGCAATCAGTTCTTTGCCAGCAAACTAATTAGTTAACAGTATATAGAAAAGAAAACCAAAAAACAAATAACAGTTGTATTACACTATAATGGACAAATATACGCATGGAGTATCGAAATGTAAATTTCAAGATAAGTTGTTCCACAATAAGAAAAATCTCTTTTAAATATACAACAAGAAATTAAGACATCAAAAATGTTTCTCTTACAGCCATCATTACGAATAAAGTCTGCTAAATATCAGAAAATAGTTCAAACTGAAACTAGCTTTAAAACAATCTCGTGTTTTTAAGGAAAATTATCTTACTACGTAACATCCAGAAAATTGAAGACTCTGTTGTTGTTTTATAAATTTAATTTATAAAAAATAAACAACATATCAAGTCATAAAAATTCCGAAAATATTCACATCACAATCTATATAGCAAACTTGCCTAAGGTTTATAAAATACAGGTTATTCATGAAATAGATATAGTTTGCTTTTCTGTGTGGTTTAATGTTATTTCCTTTAGTTTCAAATAGTCTTTCTTTCAAATACATCTGCAAAGGTATATGAAAATTATCACACTGCTGTAAAGATTGGTCCATGGAACAATCTACTTACCTACCTTGGCCGAGCCCGAGACAGACATGTACAATGAAACGAAATAGGTGAGTGAAGTAAGAAGGCATAATAATCACGAATTAAAATACTTAACTTACCATACATAAGAAAGTAAGACCCTCTGCCGACCCGGGTTTGACGACTGTGCATGTCCTGCATGTCGAAGAGGGGACCGGTGGAGGCAGGAGCCAAAGCTACTCAGTGGTTGGTACACCGACTCATACCAAAGGGTCAGCACGAGTTTGCTGTGCTTTGTCCCGGGGCAATGTACTTCACTCCAATTGTCGTAGTAACAAAAAGCCTACTTGTATGTGCTGTTAACAAAGACAAACCAACTGAAACCAGTTCAAGGATATAATTGAATGCGTTGTTATGTGTTTAGGCTCGAATAAACAGTAACAAAAGAAAGAGTGAAAACAACAAGCTTTGACAAATTTAACAAATAATTTATTTCCCTGGATAAATACTGTAAAAATGAAACAAATAAGAACTTACGGTTTACAGAATCAAATCCAAAAATAATCTAAGAATAATTCACAAATTAAATTTTAGAAGTCCTAACAATGAAATATTCTAACGAATCCAAGTTGGAAGGCGATGACGTATAATCTATCATGTGTGGTGTTGAAATGTCTACAGTTCTCTGTTATTCACAAACAATAATCAGGTGTTTGAATTTCCCAATAAAATTTAATGAAATGCCTTTGTCCAAGAATTCTATATAAGCACTTAAATTTCTCCAGGAAAAAGAATTATCCTTTAGAATCCAAATAGTCTGAATGAAAATTAAAATGTAATTCCCAAAATGACACAACGAAAGAAACACCTTTACGTCCCGGTGTTTAGAAGCCCAACTGAGAAAAATCTCTATAAACATCGATTATACAGTAACTTGAAACGCAAAACTTATTCCCGGATGAGTGTCAACTTTCCAGAATCTTCGAGAAGTATTCGCATCAAAAGCACGTAGTCCCAGTATGACCTTAATAAAAACCAATCATTTTACTCTAAAAATAAGATAAAAATAAAAAGTTGCTTACTTGTTTCAGTGATTTCTGAAATCAAGGTCGGGAACTAGGTCAGGTTAAGATGTTTACAACTGAAGAGTCAAGGTCAAACTATTTTCTGAAAAAATCTCGAGTTCCTAGTAAACAAAACTACATTATTTTGACATGTAATGAAATTAAAAATAAAAAGATTTTAAAACCTACAAACAATTAAATTAAATCAAATATAAATTAAATCAAACATACATAACAGCGTTAGCCTCTTTAAAATCAATACAGAAATTTCAGGCAATTTTCCAAACACAAACACAAAGCAATTTTTAAAAACATTTCTATACTTAAAACCTCTGAAAATATATTTTCAGTGATTGTCTGTATTAATAGGTTATTCGGGTGTCAGAATCAAATGTAGACAACATATATACATTTTCAAATGAAAACGTAATCACCTTCTTCTCTGTTGTGCTGAATACGTAAGAAGCATTCCTTCGAACATTGAACCATGCAACGGGTATCATGTTAGCCGACACTTGAAGATAATTTCTCACAGATTCATTCATTGGATTACAATCTTTTATGTCCAAAACGATGTCCACTGAATGTTATAAATGGGACAGTCAGGTTGAAAATTATTTAAAAATCAACTATTTCTAAAATCAAAGTAAAACAAGAGGACATCTTGTAAATAGCAAGCTATATGCAGTAGGGAGAGTTCTTGAGAGCATGCGATAGGTGTTTTTGAGGTTTTAAGATTTTTTATGATGCATCACTTATAAGTTGTTGCAGGATTGATTCTTAATTAAATTATTCACACTGTTCACTCCAGTAACGAGGACAATTTTCTTGTATTAGAATTTTAACGGAGACAAAACTTAACAAAATGAAGGGGTCCTACTATACTTACTTGATAAAGAGAACTAATATTTTATTAATCTTTTCGCAGTTTTGTGTGTGTGTGTGTGTGTGTGTGTGTGATATATCTCAAACAATGAGTAAACGATTCAGAATTAGTATACCTTAGTACACATACATTCATATATGTATGCTTATGAACATGATTCCATCCTACCATCCACGCCTGATAGGATAGAAGAGGGTAAAGCTATTATACAAATTACATAATTATGTAATTTTCAGGAATGGAGCCTTACAAATAGTTTATTTTTAACACGTAGAGCTTGCATCAAATATGTGCAGTTTATGATGGCTTTTTAGAATATTTTTGTCTGCACTTATCTCATTTCTAAATCAAGCAATGTTTCAAGCGTATGAACTTGTTGAGAAATAATAAGCCCTAAATATACTAGTTGATGGAACATTTGTCAGAAAATTGCATCTCACATTTCAAGACAGTTCGTAGATTCTACCCGAAAAATTAGAAATGTTGTAATAACAGTTCGATAAAGATACCCAAGTATTGCTTACAGGGAACAAAGAAGTTCTAATAAAAGTAGTAATTAAATCCGAATGGATAAAAGATTAATACATTTAGGTGTAAGTGTTTGTGTCCGTCTGTTCTTAAGGAGACTGTATGCAACGTCAGCAAAACTTCATGTGTTCAATAAAACAAATTTCACAGCAAATCGTAAAGCCATATAATGAAACTCCTGGCAACAGGAACATAGGACTTAGCAAAAGGACGAACCACGTCTTCTATTTATATCGGACACGCCCACCCCCTCCCAGAGCTCGCTGAGAATGTAACATGTGCATGTCACTGCATTTAAAAAAATTGCTTCTCATCACGTTTACATGAAATGAATTAGAGAAAATCATAAGTCTAATAAGAATGATTTTAAAAACACCAGTTATATAAACATGAAAGTTGAGAGAATAAATTTGATAATGGATGAGATATCAGAAAACGAAGAAAGGTACAACGTTCTTCACCCTAATCTAACCGCAATTTTACATACAAACGTTTGATAAGTTTCAGCAGCTCAAAACAAAGATTGCTGTACACTACCTCGTGAAAGTACACTTATCAAAGAAATTGAGTCATGTTTGTCTGAGACTGACATAGGCCTGGAAGAATTAGCTACACCTCGTTGTATTGCTGAGACCGACATAGACCTGGAAGAATTAGCTACACCTCGTTGTATTGCTGAGACCGACATAGACCTGGAAGAATTAGCTACACCTCGTTGTATTGCTGAGACCGACATAGGCCTGGAAGAATTAGCTACACCTCGTTGTATTGCTGAGACCGACATAGACCTGGAAGAATTAGCTACACCTCGTTGTATTGCTGAGACGGACATAGACCTGGAAGAATTAGCTACACTTCGTTGTATTGCTGAGACGGACATAGACCTGGAAGAATTAGCTACACCTCGTTGTATTGCTGAGACGGACATAGACCTGGAAGAATTAGCTACACCTCGTTGTATTGCTGAGACGGACATAGACCTGGAAGAATTAGCTACGCCTAGTTGTATTGCTGAGACGGACATAGACCTGGAAGAATTAGCTACGCCTCGTTGTATTGCTGAGACGGACATAGGCCTGGAAGAATTAGCTACACCTCGTTGTATTGCTGAGACCGACATAGACCTGGAAGAATTAGCTACACCTCGTTGTATTGCTGAGACCGACACAGACCTGGAAGAATTAGCTACACCTCGTTGTATTGCTGAGACCGACACAGACCTGGAAGAATTAGCTACACCTCGTTGTATTGCTGAGACCGACATAGACCTGGAAGAATTAGCTACACCTCGTTGTATTGCTGAGACCGACATAGGCCTGGAAGAATTAGCTACACCTCGTTGTATTGCTGAGACCGACATAGGCCTGGAAGAATTAGCTACACCTCGTTGTATTGCTGAGACCGACATAGACCTGGAAGAATTAGCTACACCTCGTTGTATTGCTGAGACCGACATAGGCCTGGAAGAATTAGCTACACCTCGTTGTATTGTTGTCAAAATTCGAGCTGAAGTGGACCTACAAGATGAAAAAGGAATTATAAATCGACGACGTCTTAAAATGCTGAAAAAACTGTGGTTGAGGGAAAATTTGGGACTATAGTGTGACCGTTTTATAATACTTATTGTTATTATTTTATGAGTTTAGTCAGTTCGGTTCGGCCAACACAGCGGTGCATTTACCTGTTTTCAGCATAGAGTCATCAATGGCTTTCGAATACAATTTTGAAATCCAGCATAAAGGACTTTCTGCAGCTGTCATGATCGCGCGGTGTTTGTGCGAAGTCTAGTTGATAATATTTTTCTACTAGTACTAACCACTACAGCGATATTAGATACAGCACCAGCCGCTATTCCAACAAGCCCCCTCCCCCCGCCCCCCCCCCCCCCCCCCCCGCCCAGATCGCCAATGTGGGGACTATTCTAATTACACACAGCCCCACTGTGGAGGCAGAAATTATACCACATGCGACGTCAATGATTCCGCTTGCGCAAATTTTTCATTTTTATGAATTTCCGTTCTCAACTGCCTCTCTGTGTAATTGTTTTTATTACGTCGATACTTTGATGGTCCAATATATTCGAACGTTAACATTCTAAATATTGACCGGAGTATAATTACTGTGGCATTGGGACTCGACATGATATACCGGATCTGAGACCAGACGATAAAGCAGACAGACCGCGCATGCTTTCGTCGTGACCCCGCATAAATGAACAACATCGTTTCTGCGCGACACGTTGCTGGTCGCGTGCTGAATGACGCGTTGAATAACATCAGTTCACCAACGATTCGAGAACTACTTGCACGATAGTTAGTAACACCCACGATGCGGAAAGGTTATTAGTGGAACAATGATGAATCAATTGAAGTGTTAGCAATGAAATACCAACAGCATCGTCAACGACTCTGGACACTAGTGTTGGAGTATTGACAGTGTAAACTGACTAGTATTGCAGTGAATTAAATTTATTTCAGACAACGTGGTTATTTGATAGGTACCGCATCGATCAGCAAATTAGTGAGTGCTGCTAGAGTTGATAACAAATGTTGCCGTTCATTGGTTGGCGCGACAAGCATTATAGCAGGTTTATTTATCGCCACCACAAAAAAAAAAAAAATCTACGTGGGCGATTTGACTTCAAAATACCCAAAAAAGTTCATCAGGCTGATATTTTGTTTCTGTCTCGACGCAAATACAAATACGCATTCGTCGATATAGCCAGTCGCTGCAAGGAAGTTGAAGCGCTGATATCGAAAACAGCCACCATGGTCGTGCATGGATCATTAACATGGCCAAGTCTGCTGAAGTTTTATCCAGGCCAAGAATTTCTCGAAGAAGCCACTGCATCGATAAACCATAACGGGTTTGAAATTCGCCAAGGACATGTTAGCTTTCATCGCAATCAAGCCATTCTTGAGTGATTTAACTGTCCACTGTCGGAATGATAATTTGGACATCAACGCGTGCAGGAAATGTTGATGCAAAGAAACGCACGATCACGAGAAAGGGTACCAGACTTCCTTCGGTGTTAGCCGCGTTAAACATTGAAGTTTTGCACGCGGTTGCGATGAAACCCGTCATTGCAATAAACAAAATTAAAAAGACCGGTATGGCACCACTGTTCATCTTGAACCAACACTGGAAGGCGCCAGACGTGCTGTAGTTAGTTTTCCACACACAACTGGAGAACTAAAAGGTGGAACAAGAGCTACTAACCCTATCAATATTTTACCACACGCAAAATTTCACACGTTACCTTCACATCAATGCGCCGGCGATTTATTACCTTAAGCGCCAGTGTCCTGGTTGCAAACACTATCGCGTGGGCATATCAGCGAGGAATTGCAAGTGATACCAGAGGTTATACAGTTAATGGAGTGACAATGTCGTAAGCACTCAAAGCTCTATCACAGAATTTCGGCACACCTACGTCGGTTACACTCAAGACACGTCATGATAACGTTACCACGTGGATGACCTCGTTGATTATCAATACGGTCCATGGTAAATTGTTTGGAACCACCAGCGGGGTAATCCCATAACACTTCGATGTTGCAGAGTTTGCAATGATAGTTTTTCTGTTGCTCTAAGTCTCTGATGTAATCCTCGATGAGATTACTGCAGTCAGGAAAACTTCGCTGCGTGTCACAATGTCGGTAAAATACTATTTTTATATTTGTGTATTATGGTTCACTTTTAGCGATGCGATCTGAATGGCCTTATATTTCCGTATGATTCCACGATAAATGCCCTAGCGCAGCGGAATTACTTTCAAAATTTCATAATAGTCTCTTTTTAATGAACGTTCTCGTAGTGTCTCAAAAGCTGTATGCATTTCCGCCACTGATTTCAACTTAATAAAAACTAAGTTCTTCGACCTTTGTAGCTGTACTGAAATACGAATGAAATTGATATGGTTTCATATCTGATGTTCATACTGGACACAGATTTGAAACCTCGATAACCATAATGAAAGTAATTACCTTGGGATCCATTTATAGTACATATAGGATTCAAAAAGCGTATTATTTGATTCTTGGAAGGAAAGAAAATACCAAAATATATCGTTTATAATGGAGTGTAGCATGTAAAACAATACCCATAAATTTAACAAAAATATAATTCTGAATTCACTGCTAGCTTGTTTCATTTAAACAGCAGCTCACGTATAGAAGTTTCATATTGCTAAATAATTATTTTCTCGCACTTCTATAAATTATTTTGCGGGTTGTGGGGGGCTCCTCTGGGCCTCGCATTTGGTAATATTTCAGTCAGATAATGTCCCGTTTTCTTGAAGAATTGTAGTGGACGTGATAAATATGTTTAAGTCCATGTAAGACCTAAGTATTTTTATGATAAGCATTACTTCAAAAGAGAGATACTAAGAGAATAACATTTTCTCATATGATCCAATTTCGGATGGTGCATGCTCACAAAGGATAGCCAGGACGACCCATCATATAATTATATCGAATAATTTGGGTCCCATAAAAAAAAATTCTGAATGGTGTATATTGAATAATTATACCGAATAGTTTAAGTCCTATCAACTAATGCCTGAAAGGTGTACATGATATAATTATACCGAATAATTTGAGTCGCATCAACTAATGCCTGAAAGATGTGCATGATTTAATTATACCGAAAAGGCAGAGTCCAGAGAATTAATGCCTGAAGGTGTACTTGACTTAAGACTTCGTTATACTTCAAACAGTTTCGCATCTGTCCAGACGTGCTGGAGCTAGGATACGGAGGGATGGGGAGGGGGTAGTTTATCTGGTGTAAAGTTTTGATCAAGGTTTTATATAAATCTAAATAATCAATGCATTGAAGTAGAAAGAGATGAAAATCCATCGAAAGTCGACAAGTGAATAAATGTTTTTGCATGCTCATATACCAAAGTATTTGTTTTATACATATCTTTACTAAAATTATTTCAAGTTGTATTACTGGAGGAATTTACTTCATAACTCCACAAGCGTCTAAAATGTTTAAAAATACAATGTCAGAATCATTTGTACGAAACTCCATGGGCTATATTCTGTCGCCAACGCAACAATCTGACGAGATGATTCAAAAGGAAATGTAAAACCAATATTGATCAGGTTGATCCAAAATGTCACTGGACAAGCGTGTAGAAATGAATTAAACAAAACTACATAACTCAACTTTCATCATATTTTATAAATGCTATTTCTGAGCCATTGGGCACATATTTCTTTTTAAAAATAACATCTGTTGACAAATACGGTTCTATTTTTACAGTTCATGTAAACGTGACGTCGTTTGATGAAACTCAAGTGGTTCTTAGACCATTCCACCAACTCGTTTTAGTTTTCCTTCCCTTGTCACTATTCTCTTGACTGATATATATCAAAAGTCAAAATTTTACAATGTTAACGAGTTTTGTAATGGATGGAATCGGTCTTTCTTTGACTTTATCAAATTGATATGCTGCTCTTCTGTACTTTCATTGTGATTAAGTGACTATAATTTTTCCCATTGCACTGAGCAACTTCTATAACAAGTTCTAATAACAAGATATGTTTTGACGAAACATTTAAAGCACCTTTGTTACATAATTATATTAACAGACATTTATTTTAGGCTTACTCATTGTTAACAACAATCAGTTGCGCCGTGTTCCTTCTCACGTCATTTCGTCCGATGGTTGTCTGTAACCTTTCGAAACTGTTCCATTTTTAAAATAAGTCACATAATTTACAAAACTGACAAATTTCTTTATAAACGGTCTATTTTACATATGGTGATATTTGTCATATGTAGTTTCTTTGTTTTTATATTACTGGCAGTGTATAATCGACATAGAGCATGTGATCTCTCTATAACTATCAACAGGAAAATGTATAATAATAATAATAATAATAATAATAATGCGGTGTCGTTGAATGATTGTTAACAACATGAACATTAAATGAACATTAGTGTCAACACAATATAAAATAACCATCTAACTTACAAATGGAAGGGATACAAAATATCTCTAAGATTAAAATCCTGGATGGTGTGTGGGTACTGATATGCCGACATCTTTCCTTTCATGAGCTTGTTATGCATTAAGAAATACTGTTTTACAATATTTTCTAAATTCGCAAATAACTGTCGTTTTCGTGAGTCCATTGAAATCTCTACCTTTGAAAAAAGATACAAAGCCGTATTTGTTTTCCAGCTTATCTAGTTGGCCATTGGATTATCTGTGCCAGAGTAAATCTCAAGTCATCGAGTTTTAGGAATTTGTACTCGCTCAGTATCTGCGTAAGTACCGACATTATTGAGAGGAACATGAAGATATAAGGGTTTGTTTAGAATCTCAAGTAGTCATTATTTTAATCGACAACGACGCTATGTGTTGATAGGGTTGAACTAAGATAATAGTTTTAAATTTATATCGATGAAGTGGAAACAGACGTTCGATTTGTGACGTGGAGGAATAAGACAGGAGATTTGTGGAAACGATTTCCGTAAGACTACATGACGTAATGGGAAGAGGAATAAGACAGGAGATTTGTGGAAACGATTTCCGTAAGACTACATGACGTGATGGGAAGAGGAATAAGACAGGAGATTTGTGGAAACGATTTCCGTAAGACTACATGACGTAATGGGAAGGGGAATAAGACAGGAGATTTGTGGAAACGATTTCCGTAAGACTACATGACGTAATGGGAAGAGGAATAAGACAGGAGATTTGTGGAAACGATTTCCGTAAGACTACATGACGTAATGGGAAGAGGAATAAGACAGGAGATTTGTGGAAACGATTTCCGTAAGACTACATGACGTGATGGGAAGAGGAATAAGACAGGAGACACTGGTCAACAGTGAAATCATTACTGACTTGAAAAGGCCCTAATCTGTAGTATTTTGGTGTGCCGAACACGAATATAACCGTGAAAAATTTGTATTGGCTCTCGTTTTGAAGATATTCATATACCTCATTTTCTATGTTTCACTGTGTAAATTTCTCCAGTAGGACTGCAGCAACATCCGGAATAATGATGTAACATTGCATAATACCATCATGCTCACATCATCCACAGTTGATTGCATCATTTTCTGATGCAATGCAATACCAATGCCATGCGGCTGCTGAAGTAAGTTGACGTCAGCAGTGTACTATACATGTGTAGGCCTATTATACTAATGCCAGGCGGCTGCTGAAGCTGACGTAAGCAGTGTACTATATAAAGCCCAATCAGATAGGTTCAGCATTTAAAATATTTTAGACGTTGTGCGAGACAGTTCAAGCTACTGTTACATAAAACTTATTATTTTATCCATTTACGTACAATAAAGAACAGTAATGCCTCGAAAGTGTGTTAATACCGCGGACAATTTTTGCTATATTTGTGGGGAAGTGACATTTGCCAACCAGAAGAAAAGTATCAATTCTCAAGTGAAGAAGGCATATCATCTTTACTTCGGATGCAAGGTTGGTGACCAAGACAAGCCTTGGGCTCCGCATATATGCTGTGCTACATGTACAACACAGCTTTCACAGTGGTTGAATTGCAAAAGGTCATCAATGCCGTTTGCAGTCCCAATGGTGTGGAGAGAGCCAAGCAACCACCTAAATGACTGTTACTTCTGCTTGGTTCCTCCTCTTTCCGGCGGAATAACGAAGCGAAAGAAGTCGAGAATAGTCTACCCAAACATTCCGTCTGCATTGAGACCAGTTCCACATGGTGAGGGACTTCCTATTCCAGAACCTCTAGCAGAATATTCTCTTGATTCATCTGACGAAGACAAAGGTGAGTCGACCTGTTCTTCTCCTGGTCCATCAGCATGCAGTGATCCAGATTTTCACTGTGGTGCATCATCAACCCCACACAGAATAACACAGGAAGAACTAAATGACCTGATTCGTGATTTGGACTTATCAAAGAACAAGGCAGAATTGCTAGGATCAAGACTCCAACAATGGAATCTTCTAGAAGAAGATGTCACAATTACTGCATATCGAAAGCGCCACCAGCAATTGGAGCCTTTCTTCAGAAAGGAAAGTAATCTGATATTCTGTTCCGATATTGAGGGCCTCATGAATGCTTTAAAAATCACTCATGACCCACAAGAATGAAGACTATTTGTGGACTCTTCGAAACTGAGTCTCAAGGCTGTGCTTTTGCACAATGGAAACATTCTTCCATCTATTCCAGTAGCGTATGCTGTCCACATGAAAGAGACATACGATAACTTAAGGCAGCTACTGAATTCCATTGAGTATAACAAGTACAGCTGGCACCTCTGTGGTGATTTGAAGGTAGTTGCCCTTTTAATGGGACTGCAGCAAGGATATACAAAATACATGTGTTTCTTATGCGAGTGGGATAGCCGAGCAAGGGAAATGCACTACATGAGGAAGGAATGGACTCACAGGCAGAATGTAGCCATTGGAGAGAAGAATATCCAACACCCAGCTCTGGTTGAGGCTCAGAAAATCTTGCTACCACCCCTTCACATCAAACTAGGTTTGATGAAGAACTTCGTGAAAGCCATTGACCGGACTTTGCCAGCATTCCGATACCTGCATGAAAAATTCCCTCGACTCAGCGAAGCAAAGATTAAAGAGGGAGTTTTTGTGGGTCCTCAGATTCGAGAGCTTTTCAAAGATGACCGGTTCAACAACTTGCTGGAAGGTGACGCGAAACAAGCATGGAATGCTTTTCGCCTAGTTTCTACAAACTTCCTCGGAAATGTTAGGGCAGAAAACTATAAGGAACTAGTAGAAGACATGTTGATGAAGTATAAGAAACTTGGCTGCAATATGTCTCTAAAGATTCACTTCCTTCATTCCCATTTGGATTTCTTTCCTAGCAACTGTGGTATTGTTAGTGATGAACACGGCGAACGTTTTCATCAAGATATCGCAACAATGGAACAAAGATACCAGGGAAAATGGTCCACTACAATGCTGGCTGACTACTGCTGGACACTCCTCAGAGATGCTCCCGAACAGCTGTACAAGAGACAGGCGAAGAAATCTAAGATGTAGTCAATGACTTGATTTTTTATAGGTAGGCTATTACAGTTGACCTTTTACTATTGGAATGCATTTCGTTATGTAAACATTAATTTCTTGCAGATTACAAAAAAACTAGAGCCAATCTTGCAATTTGACTGTCATATTCGTGTTCAGCACATAAAAATTGATAAGAATTGACTAATTTTATTTCAGTAACATGACTTTTGTAAAAATTTGTTGTCCAGTGAGATTTGTGGAAACGATTTCCGTAAGACTACATGACGTGATGGGAAGAGGAATAAGACAGGAGATTTGTGGAAACGATTTCCGTAAGACTACATGACGCGATGGGAAGAGGAATAAGACAGGAGATTTGTGGATACCATTTCGTAAGACTGCAGTACGTGATGACCTGGGGGAATAAAACAGATGTGTGGACACTATTTCCGTAAGACTGCATGACGTGAAGGCAAGAAGGAACAAGAACTGAGATTTGTTGAAACCGTATCTTATAAGATGATGAGCTGTTATTCAGAAAAGCTTTAAGCCTAGAAATGGTCAACGAGTGGCTTCTTTTAAAATTATGGCGAACAAAACGAGACACACGATTAAACTTATTCCTGTTGACATAACGTATGACTGCAAATACATTTGTATGGTCAAAGATGAAGAAGAGAAATATTTTATCATTTTAATATTAGGTGCTGAAAAAGAAACATGTCTGCAGTCATGTTTACAGAATGCGTTTGATTGACTTACATAACAATCATCAGTACAAATGATCATTAGTAATTAACTTAAAAACGTTTTTTTCAGCAAATGAAGAAACGATTGCTCACTTTTTCTGTTAATCTAAGTGAGAATAAACATTTTAGGCGTACTTCCTTTCTACAACTTCTATCAATGAAATGAAGGAAAGAAATTTCAAATTCACTTACAACCGTCAAACTTGGATTATGTAATATTAGTTCATAGTGCATCAAGTATAAAACTATACAAATTGTTCGCAGTTATAATAAGTGATTCTCGTTCACTCTCCATTAGATGTATGTGTTGGGAATATAATGGGGGGGGGGGATATGGCGGCTTTTTGTTTTTTGTTGTTGTTGAGTTTAATTATAGTGGCGTACGCACAATTGTGCATGTGCCACTTTTTTCTGACTGCACCGCAGCCTGCTAGTTGTTCCTGGGGAAGGGGATGGTGCCACCTCCCCCAGGCTTTTATGGATTCAAGGAACCCTGATAGTTTGGCCTCAATCTGTGGGTCCATAAAGGTCCCTTACAGTTGAATGGTTGGCTGTCATTAGTGGGAAGGAGAGCTCGGGAACGGTCCTGCTTGCTTTACATCGCTGGTTTCTTGTTGCATTTGCCTGGTGTTTCTTGCGATTTTTTTTTTTTTTTTTTTTTTTTTGATTTTTTTTTTTCGATTTTTTTTTTTTTTTTCTTTTTTCTTCTTCAAAATGTTCTAAAAGGAGGGGGCATGTTCTATGCTGTTTATAGAGGTTCTTAGTAGATATCATGTATGAAGAGAGATTTTCAAGGTTATTATGGTATTACTAGTCGAGGTGTTTAGGGTGTGTTTCCTACGTTATGTTATTTATAAGTTTTTAGATATTACCTCTTTAAGTTATTTATTAATTAATGTTTTTAGAGATTTAATGTTATTTATACTTTATTTAGCAAGAGACCGGAGTCCTAGCCGATTACACGGTTCGTTAAGGACATCTAGGACCGGAATCCTAGCTGATTACTCGGTTCGTTAAGGACATCTAGGACATCCGATTTTGCGGTTTCCTTAGTTTTTTATAGGTGCTTCGTAAGTGAATTATTTATTAATACTTTTATAAAATTGAATGATATAGGCTTTTTGATTATAATATTGAACCTTATGGGAAAGTTTTGTTTTCTCAACAAATGTAATTGCTAACAAGTACAGACTTCCATCCTTATGTGTAGGGTATATGGTTATAATACTGACAGAAAACTGTAAAGATTAGTAAACTGTGAAATCTTTGTGCGACTGCGATAATAATAGAACACGAACCTGCCTGCTCAAGTTTAGTCGACTGAATCAACTTTTTCATAGGACTGGTACATTTATTTTTGCTTCACGCACATGCAATGATAATGCCTTAAAATCTGTGATTTAGTTTAATTTTAATGTTTCATCTTCCGATTTCACAGCAGGATTTAACGTTGTCTCTGTTACAGGAAAAACACTCAGTATTAGCACAAAGTCTAGAATTAGCGGTATAACATATTTCATCTCTCGAACATGCACACATCATCCAAAAACCGATGAAACAAAGTCGTTGGGTATAGCCATTCGTGCGGATCTGACACACTCTCATATCAAACATGTAATTAATTCTCATGTAAGTACATTATTACCACTCAGGATTTCTCCAGCAGAAGTAAATGTGTATGGAGGTTATATAAAAAACAAAGTGTTATATGTGGATTCTACGGGGAATGCTTGCTAGCAGTAACATTATTGACCCAGTTTTTTAGTCTCAGAATAAAGAATAACTCTCCAACCATTCAAGATATTTCACCAAAACTGGTTGCAAATAATAACAATTTGCGTAGATAACTCTTTCGATGTTTAGCATTGTTGGCATTCAGTTTGCTTTCATTCTGCAATGGGAACAAAATTAATAATAACTAGCATATAAAGTGAGAGTGCAGCACCCTCAGTTTCAATGAGTTCAGCAAAGTCGATTTACTGACAATGCAACAACAACGGATTAAAACAGAGTGCAGTACAGTCGAAATCACTGAGACTGCAACACCGTTTTATTCACTAAGACTGCAGCATTTGATTCACTGAGACTGCAGCACCAACGAATTCACTGAAAGCGTGGCATCTCGATTTCACTGGGGGTGCAGTACCATCGGATTCACAGAGAGTGCGGTATCATCGGATTCACTGAGACTGCAGCACCATAGGATTCACTGAAAGTGCAACTTCATCGGATTCACTGAGATTGCATCACCACGAATTCAATGAGACTGCAACACCGTCTGATCCACTAAGAGTGCGGTATCATCGGATTCACTGAGACTGAAGTACCATCGGATTCATAGAGAAGCAGCAGCATCGGCTTCACTGAAAATGCGACAGCATCGGATTCGGTGAGACCGTAGCACCATCGAGTTCACTGAGAGTGCAGCATCATCGACATCTCAGTGCAACACAATCTAAATCACTGAAAGTGCAGCACCATCGGATTCACTGTGACTGTATCACCATTGAATTCAAAGAGACTGCAGTACCATCGGATCCATTGATAGTGCAGTACAGTCTGATTCACACAGGGTATAACGCCATCGGCTTCAGCCCTAAATGATGTAAAAAATTAGGCAAACTAGACCACAACGTACTTTCAGCTTGAATTTTTACATAAGCGGAGAACATGGGGAGAGGGAGCAGTAAAGCCTGTCATGTCTAGATGTATATTGTTATTCGCATGTGTTTAATGGGCCTAGGTGAACGTAAAAGTTTTAAACTTGGAAAATTGAATTTCGAGAATGAGTCAGAGTATTCTGTTGGCGGTTGATGAATATGAGACGTCATAGTATAATATCTCTTTGATTAGACAAATATTTGTTATGCCAATACCAGTTTTAATTAATTGCCATGAATATCTCCAAACATATAACTTTTCTGAAAGCAAAACTGTAAGATGAATTATATTCTTGTTCTCAAAATCTGAATACTACTTCTAAGTGTGAATGTTACAGGTTAACAAAGAGAAGTTAGGCAGTGTCTAAGGACTACGGTGTATGTGTTTTAAGTACATATTTGCATTCTTTAAACAAAACTGATTTATACTGAATATTCCGTTAAAAACATTCAAAACAGCTGATCGTTAAAAGAACCAAAAATGTCACCTGATTCATGTCCCCATGATGCCATCTTGTAATAAAAAATCAAATATTGGGCGAAGTAATTACAAAAAAGCAGAACCATATAAAATTCTGTATTGATAAAAATGTAAATAACGCGATATTTATATCACTCAATGAAAAGTGTTTCTCTGTCAAAATGCTTTCAATGATTAGCCTCAACACAACCCACATATTCTCAGAAATAAAAAGTGAGGAAAAAAACAAGCACTAACACCAATCTTTAATCTTACTTCTGTCCTTGTAAATGCTCGTAGAGAATTTTTTTTCTAAAACAAGTATCATTTCTAGATCCCATTATTCACTATTACTTTGACTGTATATGTAAAGGGAAGAATATAGACGGGGTTTTCTCAAGACTTCTGAAGGCACTACTGTCAGAACACTGAAGGCAATGTTGTCAGAACACCGAGGGCACTGTTGCCAGAATGCTGAAGGCACTACTGTCAGAACACTGAAGGCACTACTGTCAGAACACTGAAGGCAATGTTGTCAGAACACCGAGGGCACTGTTGCCAGAATGCTGAAGGCACTACTGTCAGAACACTGAAGGCACTACTGTCGGAATATTCCATAAACATTATCCTGTCTTCGGATTGACTTAACATGTCACATGCGCTGAACAGAATAAAACGTACGAGTTGTGAATTTTACTATTCGCCATTCAGTTCTACACTCTTTCACAGTAAGATTATCCAGCTAATGAATGCCATTTTTATTCGCTTTCTGGAATGTTATTCATACACTGGAACACTGACCTTCAAGCCACATGTCGGCATTTGAAACTTCTGCACCTGAGCAAAGTTTTGATAATGAGATTCCGCCTCAGATTTCTCGGAGCTAAATCAGGGCTCTATGGGTGAATGTGGCAAAGTTTGGATGATGGAAAATTTGTCGTGGCCGTGGATTTATATGCAGGGGCGTTGTCATGTAGAAGATATGTACCTTGGGAAATGGTGCGGGGATGAATGGTTCGGTTGGGTTTCATGTCTTTAGGCAACACTTCTGAGGCACAAAGGTGTTCAGTGATGCCAGCAGTCACTATATGTACCTGGAGTGTAAGGTGTTTGCGTGGTAACATAATGTGTACGAAACGCTCATGAAAGTCCGACTAGATTGATCGAGGTGTTGTCTTTGCTTGTTTATTCCGATATAACCTTTATTATTTTTTCTTGAGTCCGGTTCGAGAGAACAAATTATGTTTCATCATGTATGACACCCTCGTTTAAAGGTATCTGTTCATTATTTTCTTATTTGGCGAGTAGCTGTTTGCCAATTTCATTTCGAATCTGTGTTTGATCAGCCGTCAAGAAATTTTGCAGGATTCATCTTCCATTCATGTGCTTCAATTGATAATTCAGTGTGTTTGCAGGACTCATCTTGCATTCATGTGCTTAAAATGATTATTCAGTGTGTTTGCAGGACTCATCTTGCATTCATGTGCTTCAAATGATTATTCAGTATATTAATAACAGATGACATATCAACGTCGAAGATAAAATGTTGGCATCTCTGCTATCTGGCTAATTACTTTACAATCTTTTATATTATAGCTATACAGTAAAGCTCGGCGCACTCATATGTGTGCTGCAATTTTAGCTAAATATTTCCACACAGCACATTTACATTGATGTGATGACTTACTAAAGTCAGTCTAATATCTGTCGTCATGGAGCTTGAACAATAAAAACAACTCTTCGTAAAACAGTGGTAATGTAAAATATAAAATTGTCAATGTCCACTAGAGCACTTCCACTGTCAAATTCTTAAGTTTTGAGGTGAGAAGTTTTTTCCACTTGCCTGGTTCTTCAGTTTTGGAGGTATGTAGTTATTGTATGAAACTCGCAAGCCCGTAAAGCCTAAATGGAAGTGATCGGTTCTGAAAAAGAAACAGGAACTTGTGAAGTTTTGATACTTTCCTGTAGGTGAAACAGCGCAGTGCCTCGATAAAGTCAGAGTTCGTTTACATCAAATCGGTTTTCAATACAGCAGTTGACAATGCCCAAGTGGATGTATGTGAATCAGTATGAAATGGTAGTTAGATGGTATCTAAGCAGTAAAACATTATGGGTTTTGCTTCGCTCAATACACTACTTTATTGAGCTGTGAATTATAGATTCTAGCATCATCTCCGTGTCGTTCAGTCTCATTTTTCATATAGCAGAATAAGAAGGTATCGAATTCATTAAAAGTCAATAATTGTATGTATCTCCCATGTGTTCATAAATAATAAAATATAAGAAAAAATCCCATTATGTAGTACTATAAAATTCATTAAAAGTCAATAATTGTATGTATCTCCCATGTGTTCATAAATAATAAAATATAATAAAAAATCCCATTATGTAGTACTACATCGAAAAAGTTACATCCTCTATATGATAGTTTTCTGGAATCTTTGTACAGTAATTACGTCAAAGCCCGGAGTATTTCTAGGGCAATCGTGTCAGAACCTGGATTCTTTCTACGACAATCGTGTCAGAACCTGGATTCTTTCAACAACATTTCTGTCAAAGCCTGGAGTCTTACTATGGCAATCATGTCAGAACCTGGATTCTTTCTACGACATTTCTGTCAAAATCGTTAATATACTAGTGAATTTTTATCTAAATCCTCCATACCTTATTTATCATATTTATGTCAGTTCATTTAGTTCCCTAATTTCTTTATAATTAAGAATATGTGCCGAGTGTATTATTATAAATAATGGAAAGGATATGTATCATATACTATCCTATGCAAAGTACACTTTACGATTCTTCGGATCTCAAAGAATTAAGTTACATGATAACTAAAGAAGTCATCCAAACCAACAACAACCAGGGGAAAGTATTTCTATAAAATGTGCTCAGCTGGAAGATTTAACAGAATTATTTAATATCCACTTAGGTCGGAACTGGCTGATCTTTTGTAAAAATAAATTCATTATCTTCGGGGTATTTTCAAATACAATAATTGCATTGGATTTCAGTTATCTTATAATCTGGCTCCGCGTTGTTGCAGTCTGCACATGCGTTACTTTTAAATCGTTTGCTTGTTTGTAGTTGTCCTAACGAGAAGAAACAATAATTACAACTTAATACAAGCTATAAAACAAATCAACAAGGGCAAAAGCAGTTAATAATGATAATAATAATAATAATAATAATAATAATAATTATAATGAACTAACTATAAATCATTTGTAATGGAATACGAACGTTTAGGTCGATGTCTTTAAAATGTGTTGATTGAAACTAAGTTATGGAAAGAAATGATTTTTAAATGATTTACTCTTTATGGTTTGTAAATATTTACATTTTTTCGGGATTCTTTTCAAAATAATTGCAATTAGGCAAAGTTATTGAGCTCTCACTTTCTGGAAATGGTATATAACGTATGCATATGACAGTAGTAATGGCATCTAACGTATGTATATGACAGTTCATTTCTTAAACATGTATGTGTCACAAGTAAATCAAACAACGCTGGAACAAATCTGGAGTCATGTGTTTAAAAATCTAGCTGTTACTTAATTTTCACCACATAATCACATATACAAAACTATATTTACGGTTTGGGGAAACAAAACGTTTGTCCAGAGTCGCCAGCAACCATTTTTGCAAAGCACGGCGAAAGTCTTTGATTTACGACATTTAAATTAGAATTGTGAGTTGTCTTTTTATGGTAGGAACGAGGAATACTAAGACACAGACTTTGAGGAAGCATTTTATTCACACAATGAAATGATCTAAATGTACTGTGTTAGTTCCATCCGCAGCTGGGGTAATCAAAACTTTCTCGATTGACAGCAACACTTAATAGGAAACATAAAAAATACTCGCATTGTTCCCCACTACTATAACTGCAATAATGTAAGTAATACACGGTGGGAGTATCAGTCTTAATCTTCATCACAAACAAGAAAATGCATCAGTGTGTCTGAAGTACAAGTCGTTTACAGTCATAAATTCTCTCCTTAGAAAGGTACTTAAAACACTACAGGCACTAAAAACAAGTACGACTCTAGGCCAACTGGACCAAATTGGGAGACTGAAAAGAAGCCACTGAAGTCTGCAGATTGTGTTAATGTCTGACTTTATAAACAAAGCACACAAAAAAACATAAAGTAATCTTTAATTATTATTGCAAATTCATTTAGAATCTATCAGGAGTTTATTCTTTGCTTAATAATCATGTTTCTAAGAATAAAGCGACTTGAGCGTGTGTAATAAGTAAAAGTAGTGATATATATATATATATATATATATATATATATATATATATATATATATATATATATATATATATTAACTACGAATGTTAACTGTTGTTCATATTTTATTAATATAATTAAATTTCCTGATAAAACAGAAAACGATTACTGTGGTAGTATCAAATTCTCCAATAATCCATGTTTACCATCCGGCATAAAGAGCTTCTATTGAGAGGAGACGAGTACTTTAGGACCCTAAAATTCAGTACTGTTAGGTCAGAAGAAATAAAGACAGAAATCTATTACTGTAGTACCATCACATTCTCCATTACTCCCTATATATTTACTAAGACGAAGATTTAAAAAGCGAAAGTCTTATTGTTGAATGAAGTGATGTTCTGAATATAACCCTAATAAAGTGGGTTGCCTCCAACGGCCAGGAAGCAAATCCAAAGAGCTTATGAACCTTTCAAGTGCTATTTAACCGTTTTCTTGAGAACAAATGAATAACTTGACATGCGTGCCTACGTCTACATGACTGCTTTACACTATAAAGTGAAATGAACTGAAGCATTTACGTCTGAAATAGCTACAGTATTTTGAGAGTGATCTCAGTATCTTACTATTATTAGTCAGTTAGCATTCGTTTTCAAATGGCTCCAACCACTTGCGTTGCTTTGCAAAATACCTCCAGCCATGTTGATTATTCAAACACACTTATTCTTTTTTTTCTAAGTGACATTTAAATGTTCGTGTGTCGTAGATAGTTCATGAGGAAGACTCAAAATACAAGCACGGCTGATGTAAGAAATGTACCGTTGTTCCACCAAAACGCATACGCCACCTTGGAAGAAATGTACCGTTGTTACTAGAGGCTGCCTCAAGACGCATACGCCGCCTTGGAAGAAATGTACCTTTGTTACTAAAGACAACTCCAAGATATGCACGGCCAGAACACATACACCGCTTTGGAATAAATATGCCATTGCTAATAAAGACTGTCCCAAGACGCATACACCGCCTTGGAAGAAATACATCGTGGTTATTAACGACTGCCCCAAGACGCGTACACCGCATTAGAATAAATACACCGTTGTTACTCAAGATTACTCCAAGATATTCATGGCCAAATTACATAAACCGCCTTGAAAAAAATGAATCGTTCTTACGAAAGACTGCCCCAAGATGCACACGCCGTCCTGGAGAAAAATGTACATTGCTCGCTAAAGAATGATCAAAGACATATATAGCCAAAATGCATGCGCTGTCTGTGAAGAATTGTAAATTTCCTGGTCAATATTTTCCTCAAAATTGTATGGCAATATGATCATCGACTGATCGTAAGAGGCAATTAATATCGATACGGCTGTAATTTAACTCTGAAGGCCGAATACCCAACAAAGAAAGGTTATCTTAATTATTTTCAATTTTGTTTAGTTATCTTTATGTTTTGAGGCAAGAGGTACGTTGGTGTCTTTCATTTGTATTGAAACATACTATGCGATTTAGTATCAAGACGGTCATGTAAAAAATGAACAGGTTTTGATCAAATAACTTCACATGCCTTCTCTAAACCTGCAAGTGCGTATGCAGCACGCCGGGCACATGCAAAAGTAAACATGCGACGTAAAGTAACTAAATGAAAACGAGGTACAAATGTCGTGGAGCATGGAGCTTGCTACAAAACCCATGCGCATTGAGAGTGGGCTCTCACTGATATCAAAACCTGATTGATAATGTTTGAAAATGCAATTCTCAGCCATACCCTAAAATTTTAAGAGGAGGCTCATGTGTTATAGATGATAACAAAGCCACGGAAGATGACCAACATTCTGGAAGGCCGTTGTCTGAGGTCAGAGAAATGGAAATAACTGCTGTGAATGTCATTTTTGGAGTAGATGACCAAAACACCGTTAAAGATCTTCCGTTGTCACTGATATTAATTCGTCAACTTCCTCTTCAATTTTGAAGAATCAATAGAAACTCTGAAGGTTTTGTGCAAGATGGGTCCCACGTTTATTCATGGCTGATTAAAGACAGACTTGGGGTAGCAATCGAAGAACAGCTACTCGACGAACATAACAAGAGTGACTAGAGACGTTTGAATGAGAAAGTAATACGTGATGAAATTTGAATTATTGTTTTGGAACCAGACTATTAGTCGAGTCTATATGGTAGAAAACAAGCAGAGCCCACAAATCACTCGACGTAGCTGGACTACCACTAGAGTTATATATGCATTATTTTTCGAAGAAAAACACCTGGTCGTCCAGGTACCTGTGACTGGTATTATTGGAAATATGTATGCATCCAAAGTGTTGCCAAAAGTTATGGAACACTACTGAATCACGCGTCTTGTACCCAAGGAACCCATCTACTCAATGACAACTAACCGGCGTATAAATCCGCCGTCTTGACAGACGTTTAAAGGAGTACAGTATCAAAACTTTTTAACATCCTCCTTAGGACCCTAATTTAGCTCCAGGTGAATTTTGGCTAAATTCCGTTATCAAAGGCTTGTTTAGGGGCAGATGATTTAAAAGCCGCAATGTGTTTGGAAGAGCAGTTGTCCATTGCATGAACGACGTGCAAAACATGAATGCAAATTGGAATGTAATAACTGTATAATCAAACGAAGAAAGTGCATAAAGGTACATCGAGAGTACTTTGATGTGATGAACCCACATAATAAGGAACTTTGTTGTTGAGGGCACTAATATTCGAAGATTTTTTCCTTCGTAATACGCAGGCTATATCAATATTAATCATGGCCTTATGGGACGTGTCGGAGATTTACCGGTTAGCACGATTGTTTATACATTTTCTACGCATTTTGACATATTAAATGACGTTGCATATAGCTTAACCCAAAGAATATATTTGCTAGCATTGGGTAATTCAGAGACAAACTCAGAGATTTTTTGATAATAAAAGATTTCGTCACAACTGGATTGTCGCGTACTTTATTTTCTACGCTTATGTATGTTATTGAATCCTTTAATTTTTACCACATCAAGTTCATCAAACTTTGGCCCCAAAACTCCATAAAAATCAAACCTATTAACAAAACTAAAACATGTGGCATCATAACTTGTTCTGTAACCTAACTTCTGAGTGTTTTGTTTTTTTCATGTACTAATGTTGCATTTTCTTGAGAAAACCTCTTAGGGAAAAGTGTATCCATGAAACACCAATGTTGACCAGACCGTGTGCGAGTAAGAAAAGATTAATTTTAAGATAAGAACTATGCCGGGGTCTTTCAGCTACATGTAGCCATAAAGTGTGTCGGTAGCTTTATGCCAAACTGCAATCATCTGCGTGCTTTCTATTCAGTGTCGACAATCATGCTTATGAAAATACGAGACAAACTGCCTTGTTTGCAAAAATCACTTTCAAACATAAAATCTGAACAAAGACGATACACGTTCATGATGCCAGATAACGAGAAAGCAACTTGTTTTACAACACTTGCAAAGAGAATTAGTTATATACCCTAATACTGAACTTACAGTAATATTGTCACAACATTACCGTAAGATCATGACTCGCGAAGTAAAAAGGCTACACAAAAATACACAAAGACCTGCAATTGGTGAACATTTAAAATTTTGCGTGAAGTTAATAAAACTTCGAAGGATGTTAAACACGTCGATAAGAGTTTTCAGTTTCGATAAATGTTTGATGTTTGCGTTTACATGTCACGGAGGAAACAAGAATTATGCTATGCTAGCATAAATAGAGTTTTGGTCATTTATTAATCATGTAAAATCATAGTAAAATAAAGTCTACTTGACTTCTTGTGAGAAATGCTAATTATGTATATATAAAACTAAGTCTTCATTTGCAGTCGTGTGCATACGTGGCATTATAAAAATAAGTCCTCATTTGCGGTCGTGTGCATACGTGTCATATATATTAATAAGTAAGAGAAAAACAAATCAGTTTTAATGAATTATTTTACAATTAATTGAAGAAGAAATGGATTTCTTGAAATTAATCTTCACTCGAAAAGCTTGAAAACAATGGATTTGCACACTAAATCTATTTCTCTGTCTCTTTTGCATGCTTTACTTGTAACCTAGTATACGGTGATCGCTATATCACGAATAGTGTCTATACCTGTTTGAAGATGAAAACGAAATAATACAATTTTATCAAAGTATTATCTTTGCAGAATATTCGTCAGTGTTATTGACAACACAGTTATGCATACCTTATATGTGACGAATAGAATTTGGACATTAATTTGCCCAGTTGTCTTTTTCAATCTAACCAGTTCAAACATGTTAGTTTAGTAAAAAGTCCATTTAGAGAATAAAATCAATCAACGTACGTCATCAGAGGATTAGAACTTGAAAATGGTTGCAAGTAATACATGCATAAATATTGATCAGGGAATTGTCAAGCTTTTCTTCTTTTGAAATCTCAACAGACTTTTAGGTGTAAAATAGCTTTTATTGGCAAATTTTAGCACTGGAAAGATAAATTGAACATGACATTTTTCGAAGTTTATCAATTCACCTAACATGGTGAATGCTTTACCAACCGAACATTTATGCTGATTATGACAACGAAACACCTTTAAATCTGATTATTTAGAATCATATAAATGTAGAGTTGTACCCTAAAAGTGGTATCAAATGCTAGGATAGTTTTACCGTAAAAATGACAAGACAATTGTTTTCTAACACCTCTACGAAGTTACAGAAATGAGGGGAGAAAAAAGTCAATAATGTTCCTTTACATGGCGAACGGTAGGATAGCATTCTCGAAACTTTATGCTTTCTAAATTAATTACAAAAGAACAAAAAGGTTTCTTAGCTATCCACTAGATATAAGACAATATGAAAATATATTTTGTGACTGTTAAATCTAATTATATGAGCAAAAAATATCCAGAATCGATTTTTCGTATATGCTCTCCACTTTACTTTACGCAGGATGTGCCATGAACATGTTCATAACAATAGGAAACATGTCGGAAATGGTAGCACAAATGATTCAGTCTCATTAATATTTAAATATCAACAATACATAGTCTTGACTTTTCCTTCCTTAAAAGAGAGAGCATATTTGCTTGTATTGAGCGAATGATCGATATATTTATTTCATCGATTGAGAGAGAATGAGTATTTCACCCACGAGATGAAATGTACCCTTTATTCACTCATAAAAGGCATGTTGTTTTTAAATTACTCTCAGACTTATTATTTAGCAACGAGAATGACATGTTGAAGTAGCCAGTTCCTAACGATATACTGCGCAACGCTATCAGCTGTTTGCCTTATTATGTTCAGCTGTGTGTTTGTGTTTGCTCGCAAAGAAAATGTCAACAGTAATATAATCCTCCTTCCTGAAACGAAAAGAACACTTCAAATATAAGCAGAAAAAAATGAGCATTATTTTTAATTTGAACCGGGATTTTCATAATGATAGGATGCCATACTTCCGACCAGACTAAGTCAATGTTTAAGCGGCAAATCAAATTTCTTAATAATGTTATTGATGTATGTTGACTGCAGTGGGAAAAAACCTTGGTACTATACCCCAGTAAATTATCACAGTTATTTCTCTTGTAAAATCGAGTATTTCACAGCCTATCATAACATGATAAGGTTTCGTGTGTTCTAAAGAAAACGGGTGAAGGACATTTGAACTGTAGGATATCTCATCAGGAGTAATTTTGTTCCGCACATGGATGCCCTTGTTGAATGATAAATACAGCATTGTGCATCACCGATCATCTGATACGCGTTGACTTTTAGGTTCTTCTTAACTTAAATAGGTTCGTTTCAATTTTCTAATTGTGTTTTCCAGAATCATGTTACCCATGATAAACTCCTCCCTATTGTACGCCACTAGGGGTACAGTATTATTTGGTAGACATAAAATAAACACGAGTACATGTTTTCTCATACAAAAGTAGTAGCCGTTTTATTATATAGTCACCTACATAAGGCTAAATACTAAAATGAACACAGTACAAGAAATAAAGTAATTTAATTTATGCTGGATTCCAAAGGAAATACACGACTGTAGGTTATACAGTATACAGTAATATCATTAATGCGCACATATCATCGACCGAACTTGGTCGAACACAAAAAAAATCAAAAACAATAAACAATCTCCTTTGGTTCTACTTAAAATGGAAAGTTAGAGTCATATATTAACGAATGTGCAGTTAAACAACTTTTCCAGTTTGTCACGAATGGTAGTTTATTTTCTTTCTGGCAATCCAACTGAATGCTGCATATGTACTTCTGATGGATTGGATTTATTAGCTGGGTAATTTTGTACGATATGCATGTGATTGGAGGAACTCCCCATTATGCGGCTGCACGTGTATTCCTGTTCTGTCGTGGATTGTTTGGATTCATAATGTTTGAGAAAATATGAATTCTTTTAATTGAAATTCTCAAAAAGACTCAGGATTATATGTTATTTGCTAGGCAGTAAGGAGAATATGATTTTGGTTACAAATATGCTCGAAATTAAAGTAAAATTTCGCTGTGTGCATCCATTTTTTGGAACTCATGTAATTTTGATTAGCAAAAATAACTAAGAAGGTATATTTTTAAGACTTTCCAAAGGATAGTCTTAAGACCCCTTTTTGTACTTCAAGATGCAAATAAATTTAAATTACTGTCATTGTTATTACCAGATGAAGAATTCAAATGTTTATGCCCCATCACTAGCAAGTTCTTTGTTAGAGGGATTCCAGCTGTTTACATGACCTGAATGACTTATACTGCCTCTATGATTCCACGCTTTGCCTCAAAATAGTAAAACGGAAAAAACTGCAAAGCGGCTAGGATATGGTAGCAAATTTCGCCAGCGGAATTAAGATCTTTTCGTTATCTTGGTTAATTGGCTCTGATGCTTTTGATTTTCTACCAAAACCAGCAAACTTCAGTTCCAAATCTTGTTGTTGAATTTACTTTCAAACTAACTTGTAAAACATTACGTTTATGAGAGAGACCAGATATTCCATGACTTAATATGCCTTCCTCTGTTCCCTCATGTGTTGAAAAGCTCTTGCTATATATAGACAGAGGGAGTGGGGAAAGTGAGTTTTGTTGTATATGTTTATTTAATAAAACTGATTTTATTGTGCATATAATCTGTTTAAAAATTAAATCTGTTTTATAAGTTAAGATGAAGTTCCTATCAGAAAGATTGAAATTTTAAGCAATCCTTAAGCAATCCTTTTTTAATTATGCTTTGGGATTTTATCAATTTCGCGTTTCGTAATGATCTGGATTTTTTGGAGCCGACAAATCAACTTGATATAGCTATAAGATCTTGCATAAATATGATTAGATAGATAGATAGATTGGGTTTCCATGGTGTCCTAGAATGGGCATGGCTTTCTGCCTAATAAACGCTGGTCACATTTCAGAAATAAATAAATAAGATATTTTAACAAAACCACAAAGATTCTATTTATCAAGGGGACAGATTATTCGACTCGTATTAATTATAAATTACTAATATAACAATGACAGTAAAAGATTAATGTGACACCTTATGTGACAGTCTTAATTCTACAAAAATAAACATAAGTTTATTTCTAAGCTATAATTTTGTTCCTAAATATCACTTAAACTGTCCATTAGAAAACGTAAGGCGTGTTTAACCCTGATTTTGGCGATTCAGACAATTTATCTTTTTCCTACAATTAAATAATAAAAATCCTCTTTTGGGGGGAAAAAGGCAATCGAAAGGCTAGCATGCCAAAACATTTTATTATCTCCTAACACTGAGCATTTTATTATCTCCTAAGACTGAGCCTCTTATTATCTCCTAAGACTGAGCATTTTATTATCTCCTAAGACTGAGCATTAACCTTTGTGAAATAAGCCAGATAAAGAAGATACCCAAAGAAAAGGCATATTGAGATGTTTGACGAACAACATCATTTGTACGTGGGCACTGTTAGGATATAAAGATGAACCTATTCAAAATAATCTTAGTCTTTAATAATGTTATATGAATCCCAGACTAAAGGAATGTCAGTACCTTAGGATGATTAATGTATTTCACTGTGATAATTGATCTCTAAGACTTATCGGAATGGAATTTTGGTGAGTCAGCGAAAAGTTCTACATGTTTTCTGCTAAGTTCCTGCCAGATGTATGTAAAATTTCAAGATTGTACAATGTTCGGGGTGATTTTGTGTCCTTGTTGCTACAATAAATTGATTTCGCGCCTTAATTATAGGCAAGCGGGAAGAAATATTCGAGGTCAGGATAAACCTGTCGCCTGATCTTTTAGTGGAATATTCAAAGATGCGCATAGTCCACACATTGAAAAAGCTAAGCAGTGGATACATGTAGCATTTCTAGAATGGCTCTCGCTCACGTATGTTATTTCCAGTGCATGCATCCCGCTTTCGCTGGTATCATTTATTACCACTCTATGGTCTGAATCTAAGTATCTGTAAAAGCGAAAACCAACACGTTTTGTAAAATTCAACAAATAACTTTTTTTCCTACAATGCAAAAGAGAAAATGTAAAAAGAAATTACAGTATTGTGAATTAAATCCCAAATAGTCATAAAGGTTTTATCACCAGTCCAAATGTATGAAGTTTTAAATGAATTTCGGTGGTATTCCTAACATGTTATAATATTGAATGTGTTGATGTGCCTGTAGTCTCGAATATTATAATGTGCAAGTAGCCTGGATTGTAGACATGTTTTACGAGTCATTTGATGTATCAGAATAATATAATACAAAATGTTCTTGTCTGAATTCATTGTAACTCCAAATTAATTTTTCTGTCTAAGAATATTAATGATGAACATTTTGTGTTTACAGTGAAAAATAATTTGAATAAATAATTCCACCCAAATGAAAATCCGAACACAACAGTAGGATTGTGTCTGCTTCAAGATGATAAGGCAGTAATCAGTAATTTCTAAAATAAACATTATATATAAAGCCACGACACAACAATAGAAGCAAGCTGAGGGTAAAAAGGTTAGTTCTAGAACAATCTAAGTTGTTAACAAGATAAGGTATATTACTCAAATTATAATAAAGTACATGGCAAACATAAGGAAGAGCTTATTTTCCCATGGGGGTTTTGCAATGTCCTGGACTCAGATGAAGATAAACTTGTTCACATTATTAATGATTTTAACGTTTAGTCTAGACTCATAGACAATATTTTAGATATTTGTTATATTGTTTACAAAATTAATGTCACTAGTCAGATTTACAGTGAACTAGATTTTTTACTAAGGTCAATCATGATTTCAAATAAAAAATATAAGCATTAAGAAAAGCCAATAAATAATGCAAATTTCATGTGCATAACATATTACCACAGATCACTGACGACCAAATTATGTCTCCATATCTGTTTGTCAGTGACGTGAATCACACAACAGTAACTGGTTCGTAGATTTACGTCAGCGCGGTGAATATGCATAAACAACGACATCTTTGTTAGTCGAATGGGCAGACACACAGCCCGTCCGATATCCAACTATGGAGCCATTGCTGTGATTGCGTGCAACAAATCCATTTCTGAATGTCACGATGTTTACACGTACGTTCTACACATAAAACAGCACAGGACAGCCCTACAACAGATACAACAGACAACAACATAGCAACATTAGTCGATGTTAAATTAATTTTAAATGAAACAAAATTAAATCGCTTTATTGTATTCCGAATTACAGGATTTGCCTTGCAAAATCATTGTGCTAATTCACAGGAAAGAAATTCGATAAATGTTTTCACTGTCGCCTCGCTACCACTATCTGTCTTTGGTAAGTATTATCGCCCAGATGAAAAACTGCAGCATTTCCACTCATGGCTTCCCCACTTTCTAAAATACTGCCCTTTCACCCACAAGATGAAATAAACGTGGGACAGGAATCAATTTATAAATAATAATGCGAGTTTTGTTTAAAAACTGTACCCATGGGGAGTAAATCTCATATAAACAAATTTATAATAATTCATTATAAACTCAAAATAGCCTCGTTCCCTCTGCAAGAATATATGTATGCGCATTTGTTTATAGCTTTCCATTTTAAGGATGTCTTAAATTTTTGTGATCACTTGTTTGATGACCGGAAGTCGGTGCTGGGGATATAGTCCTCAGCCCGAATAATTATCCAGTTACTAGGAGCGAACGTCACGAAGTGAGGTGTTGTTGACATTTTTTGATATCTAAGTTTAGTTTTAGTGAGTTCAGGTCAGAGCCGCATAAGTGTCAATTGAGCCAAGTAGTCTGTATTAAAATCTAATTGTGTGGATTGATAGTGTGACTTCATGGGAAGTATTTATTATTGGGGACTGGTAAATTGTACAAAGGAGTAATTGAGAAGATCTGTTTCATCACCTGGTGGCGCCACTTATTGTTGTTATGATGAAAAATGTGGTGTCGAGTTACAGGCCAAATTAGGCTTAAAATCATGATTTGACTGACCTAGAGTAGCATAGGGAAAATAGTTCCCTGTATTTGGTGTTTGAGTTGTATATTTTCACGGCGTGAAATACTGGTGATACGTTACGGAAATGTAAACAGGAGAAACCATGCAGTTATGAGGTTGTCAGGCAATTGTGAAGTTGCGAGATTTGTGCTCATGGATTGATTAGAGGAACATTATGTATTGTCTAGGTTAGTTGGAATTTCCAGTTTACAACAGTAATTGTATAGAAAGTCTTGGAAATCAAGGGGAAGCAAGTAATTTCTAGTGAGATTAACGCCAGGGTTGAATTTGTTGGGCAATGAAACGCCTTTGGCGTATTACAGTAATATTGTAGTACAAATGTTTAGGGATGACGTCATGATTTTAAAAAATATGCATTTCTACTTATTTTTAATCAGATGATGAGAAAGCTTGCCTTTTCCTGTTGGTTTTACTTACATAAGGAAATTATTTTAATTAGTTTCAATTGTAAGATATTCCTAGCAATATCCTGAACGCTCCTGAATATTAAAATATGGAGAAAAAAACAATACATTAAGTTCTGAAAAAATACTTAAGGACCGTTGCAATTAAAGACTCTACCATATAATCTTTATCCGATAGACATGGATATAAGGTGGTCTTTGTGATCTGATAGCGCATTGAACAGTTTTTTGTAACCATACTCATTGTGCTAGAGCAATTACTGGAGAGTATACAACGACATTCTATCATACATGTATACCACTAGTACACTAGTCGGTAACAGATGATTTCGATCTGATCTTTGCAATGATGGATTGATATTGACAAGCGTCATTCAACAAAGCAACATCAAATTCTAGATGAATGTTTTTTATTTTTATTTTCTTCAGTTACTTTTAACACGGGCACCATACTGAAATTAAAACCTCCATTATAAACGAATTTGCATTTAAAACTAATTTGTTTACGTAGAGTGATCTAATAGCAATTATTTGGATTCAGAAAATCTGAAATAGGCTTGGTAAAGAAAACCCAACTCTACTTTATAAGAATTTGGACATGCGCATTGTAGATTCTGCAATTACCATAGAGTTCTAATAAAAACCCAACATTCAACTATCTCTTCATTTGATGGATGATAGTGGAACTATTTATAAAAAGTGCAGTTACAGTATATCTTAAATTGCGAAATTATTCGAAGGAAATAGGCTACAAAAATTATTTTACCCTATTCGCTTCTGGTGTAAAACGGTTTAGCTCGGGCCATGCACATTTGTTAACTTCCCTATTTATCATTAAAAAAACATTTAAAATATATACATGAAAGCTGTAGATATTATTAACTACACTTTCATTAATCGAATTAAACTATAAAACGCAACGATAGAATAAACATTTACATCTTTTCAGGGGCTAGTAAGCTTGCTTTAGGGTGGCATGTCGATATACGATTCGCACAATTTTACGTTCTAAAATGTGTTTTGCTCAACAATCATCATAGAGCCTGTAGTAACCTAAAAAAAAACGTTCATTTCGTGGAGTTCTCGTACTTATTCAAATGTGCTTTATTACGATCAATATTTCTTACGAGATATGAAATGACCGTTACTGTTTGAAACTAAAATATTTAACAGACAGCAACATATTATAAATAAAAGCCCAAAGTGGAGACAAAAATAAGAAAAAGAGCGAAATAGCTAGTTACGCATTTAGTTCCATGACATTATCTGGTAAACACATGACACATGGAGTTCCTTGGACCCGTGATCGCAATGAAAGGCCTGAAGAAGAGGTAGTTGCCCTGCATAAGAGTTGAATTTTATACTTTACACAATTCGTGCAGCTTGAAAATCAGTTAGACGCTACCTGAATGGCTGTAGACAGGTCCGTTCATGCACTGTGTAATTGATTTTCAACCTTTTTTGTATTCTATAGAATATGAAGTTCAATTTTTATCATTACAAATAGTGAGAAAATAATAATGAAGTTCCATTAACAAATAACAGAATTATATTTTAACAGTTTTTTAGAAATATTGTCAATGCGCATAAAAAGGGCGCAAGAATACAACCAAAGTTCCTTTCAGGTGTTATTACTAACAGCTTGTATGTTTCTGAGTCACAGGAAGCGACTGTAACTATTGAGATGTTTGTTACAAAGGTTTCATAAAACTGTCTCTTTATGTGAACAAGAAGATTAATAAGTTATTAAACAATTTATGATGTCCATATTTTATGAGATATAAACCTGCTTGAACTATTTACCCTTAAAAAAAGAAATGTCTGTATTTGTAATAATTCGTTAAACACCCAAGTAGTATATGTTTCTATTTACATTGTAATAAATTTTCACTTGCTGTTACTGACAAGAACACTTGTGCACTTAATGACTTTCGGGTTGCTCAAAACACAGCCTGAAATTGCTGTAACTAACGATATCCGCTATATGATTTCCTTTTAATAACGTCACGTCGATGGAAAATTCCTTTCTTTATTGATTTCGCACACAAAGCAGCAAGTATTCCAACAATAACACGAATAATGTTATGCTCAGATTCTATGATTATAAAAAAACAGTTCAAGAATAGACGGCTATAATTAAGATGTGGGGGTTTTAAACTGTCTTTTACAGTGGAGAGAGTATTTATATAGCATTTAGCCATTACGCTTTCTAAACAATGTTATTCAATTTCACTCCATCAGGATAATCAATACGTTTTTAAACAACTATTTTGTTCTGATTCTATTTTATTTTAATCACTGAGCGGTTTATGACGAGTAAGATGATTACTGTGCAGCGTGTATTGGAAGAAAATATTGATTATTCAAATAGGATGACTTAGAAATTAAGTATTCAGGCTCTCGTAGTTATTACTAGGAAAAAAGATGGACGCCAGAATGGTTAGCTAAAATATAGTGTAGCAATTCTCTCATTTTAAGTGGCCAGTACTTGAAGAGTACCGTATGTACTCATTTATACCTTGGGTCCAGCTGCAAAAAAGATATACCGAGGTGTGCCGTCACAGAGCAGTGTCTAAATTGTTTGTTCTAGTGATTACTCCCAGGAAAATGTAGAAAAAAGGCTTACCTCGACTTCGAAGCGAGAAAAGATAATACATAGTATTATTGCACAACAGCATACCTTTCCACACGTTCTAGAGTGGCCGTAACGAAACATTCTACAGCTTGTACGGACCAATATAAATTGTACCCATTTCTTGACAAAAGTACAGAGAACGGCACATAGTACATCCGCCTCGTGTTTAATAGGTGTATTGGACTAATTGTGACCGGTTGACTTGAAATCATTGACTAATAATTGTCAATTATCGGGACCGTTGGTTAATGTTTGCAGTCTTGAACTAGAGTTGCAGTACAGAAACCATTATTTTTTATGAAATGTGCTATTGCTTTGACTTCTGACATCTAGCTCCCCTGAATCCAAAGATTGCTTTATTACTTTCAATGTAAGCCACCCAAAACTATCGGTCAAGCAACTTACTCTAGAAAACAAAATATTTTGCAAAGCCATTTTTAGTCATAATGATCTTGCCTGTCCACTTTTTGACATCGAAATCATTTAACCTCTCGTATCTTACGTGCAAAATCAACACAAACTGTATTCATGTTATGTAGTCTGGAACACAAGTTATTATGCCAAGAAAGTTTTATTCTTCCATTAAATTACCTACATCTTTGACTTTTCGATCCAAAAATCTTTAAACTTCTTCCTTACTCCAGGTGCACGATGTCCACAAAGTCTTGTTGAAAAAATCCATGAAGTTATTGTGCAGAAATCAGGTCTGTTCTTTTAGTCTAAGTGATTTTTACCTTAGATTTTTTGACCCTAAAAAAAGTAGTACATGGTGAAAGTATATGGTCGAGAACTTCAATAAATATAGAGAAAATATTTTTCTTCTTTTAGACATATTCACCTTGATATTTTACCTTCTGACATCCAAATACATAGGTATTTTCCAACTCCAAGTGCAAGCTATCTATGATGTATGGTCTAGGTATGTTGTATAGAACTAAAGTTGTTGTACGAAATATATTGTTTTCTTTTTTCAGTCACATGTAGCTTGACCAGTACTTATTTTTTAACCACAGCCCCACCTACCCAAATCGATAAGCATATAAACATCATGTACAAGCCATCCATAAAGTATGGTCCATGCCTGTGATGTAAAACCAGTCACAGTGACCGTCCCTTTTGATTTATGTGACCCTCAAATCTATAACATTCTTTCTATAAATTCAAACTATGTACAACGTTGTGTCCAGGTGTGTGATGTGAAACTAACATTATTGCAAAAAAAACTTGTCTTCTTCTTTCAGTCACTGTGACATTGACTTTTGAAGTGTTGACTCTGAATTCATTAGGCTTCTTCCTTTAACGAGGTTCGAATTTTACTCAGGTTCGAGCTTTACCCAGGTTCGAGCTTTACCCAGGTTCGAGCTTTCCGAGCTATCCAAAATCTTGGTGAAAATGCGTCATGTAGATCTGAAGTCATCATTAGGTAGCGAAAACTTTCACGGACAGACAGACATACAGACGGGGTCATAACATAATACTCTCCGCCAGATTTGGATACATAAAATGTTTTAAAATCTTGGAAATAAAATGATACAGTTCCTACAAGTAGATTTTGTGCTACATTATAAGTAATCGAAAATCATATTTTTAGATCACATTTTCTTTCAGAGTACGCTCCTCGTAGCAATAGCTTTTCTCAAAAAACGTAAGTAAACAGTTTTGTTTCTGTATATCAAAATTTTCTTTAAAATAAACACCCTCAAAACAACTCAAATTTGCATAATATAATGATCCATAAACATTAGATAAATATATTATCACATACATCATGATTATGAAACAAAGCACTGAAATGTGAACAACAATTTGGAACACTCACAACACACGCACACACACACGCACGCACACACTTAAACAGATAAATATTCCGCTGAATTTCAATTCAAATAATGAAGCTGACCCTATGGTTCTTTTCTTGATGTTTCCTTCTGCACGAAAGTAACAAAATATGTCAAGATACATACTACACTCCTGCATGGCCAAAAAGTGTTTTTTTCCTGTATTCGATTCTCAAAATTAACCATGATTTCTAAACCATCTACGAGTATAGTGAAAGGTATGAAAACAATATGAACTTACATTGTTGTTTTTATAGATTTTTCCTTCTCGCTCTCTTGTATTTTGATATGCGATACATGTAAGTATGGTCAGGTTCTTTGCCAGAGCTTTTTGAATAAGATTGTTGAAGGTGATGGAACGTGTAGTTCCTTTTTTGAACCCGACGAGAGATGATAATAAAATTTCGATCAGAGAAAATCAGAAGTGACCACAAATCACCCGAAATTGTTGAAATATCGAGAGAATGTTATGCATATTATTTTTTTGTATTATTAAGTGCCTGTGCCGGACTCTTCTAGTGTCACTGGACACTATAATGCCTGCAAAGTGATGCGAGAAGTGTGAACTATTACCAAACCCGGTACCCGACGTATCCATCTATTCCATGACAACGCACCGCTGTATAAATCCGCCGTCATGACCGACGTAATGAACGATCACAAAGTTGTGGTCTGACTGGACAGTTTATCTGATGAATTTTCATCCGACAATGACCTATTGCAGAAAAATGAGAATAATTTTACACTGAAGATACTAATAGAAACAAACTAATGATTTTTGTAGAAAGCATATGTGAGATTTTAACAGCGGCAATCAGGTTAATTCCTGATGCAACTGGTGGCAATTATACTGAACAACGCTGCCACCAACCCCTAAATTTTACATTCATGTTTGACAACAAAGAGCTATTTTGGATATTTTCTTGTGACAAGGCAGCTAAAAGAATCAGTATGTGCCTTATGCATGAATAAAGTACACTAGTACTTTAACAAATTTGCACACTTTTCATCACCCCTCAGCCATCTAAATTTTTAGATATTTACCTCTGTAGCAGACACATGTAAATACATAAGCCAAGTCGGCTGCTCATTTGCAGCCTAAGTTACGCATTTGATCTCCAGTGCTCGTCGAACTGTGACAGGCAGTCACCAACAAGCCAACCCATTTCCAAGCCTAACTCAAAGTAAGCCTCAGCCACACTACAGATTTAGCTTATGTGTCAATTTATAAATGCTAGGCTTGTGATAATTAGGTTCATGCCTTCTACCTTAAAACTTAGGAAGGTGTCAAATTACGAAACTAGCCAGTGAGACCTTAAGAATTTATATGCCAGTCGGATTAGGGGAAACACTTCTCAGTTTCAAAACTTTGGTCAATTCTGAATAAAATGCAACCTCAACATGTGTAAAATTCACTACCGTCTGTTTCCTATGATGTATGGCATTTGTCGATGATCGAGAGCCATTATATAGTGCAACAGCTGAGACACCATCATACTTTCATTTTACTTTCCACGCTTAAACATACAATTTCCTTATAAGAAATTAATGTCATCATTTTTCATAGCTAACATAGCGTGTAGTGTTAATGCCTGGTGATATATGTGATATCTCACAGCAAAAATTATAATATTTATGAAATCTCAAAATGTGAGGAACAAAAGATGTTAAAAAAGCCAAGCTGATTCTCCTGTAAAATAACTGCAAATTTGTGCATGCTAAGTACTTTACGAAATATGAACGATGCACAGCATATATAAACTGACAAGAGCTCTCTCACTGATTTCATGAAGAAGGTCAAATCTATACTAGAACAGATAAATCTTAGGTGGAATGTAAGGGAGGCAACTCATCTGGTAACATAAAATGTATAGACCAATCTTTGTAAACTGAACCACGTCAGCTGAGAAATTTAAACTATGAAATTCCCAGATTCATAGATTCATCCCATCTGTTGACGAAACAATATGTATGGATAATGTATTTTAAGAACACTAAGAAGGTCACATTTGCATCACATTTTCCCACTGGCCATCACATTGTTACTGAACCTGCCGCTATTTAGAGAAATTTGTTTCGCTAGTGATTTTAACCTTCATGGAATCAAATCTAAAGCAAACAGAAAATCAATGAAAGTAGAAGAAGAGAGGAGAAATAACACAATGTAAGAAGGGACATCCATTTCACATAACTCACCAAAAACTCCAATGAAGCTAATCCAGATACATTTGTTCTTGTGAAATCTCCACAACAATTGGTGCGGCTGACTCCAAGGAAATTTCTATCACTTCGGCAGGTGAGCTCCCATACACCTTGAGGCCTACAAGAAAATAAATCCTGAACTTCTTATATATAGGTCATTATAACTTAAATTTCTGGAAATAAGATGCAATCTATGTATTGAAACATTACATCATGAGTAGATATGTATGTATAAGCATTAAATTAAGGCACTCATCATTAAATTAGGAAAATATACTAAGTATGTACTGAAAATATTGATAAACTGAATAAGTATGTGAAATACTTTAATTAAATCACCTTACATGAAACTTATAAGGCTTTTGTTGTTCATTAGCAGAATGTATCAGAAGCAATACCTGGTAAGTCTAACAATGTTGAGTGAACTCCCTTCTTCTACTATGATTAAGTGCTATCAAATCTATAGGAAGTGTATGTTTGGAATATCCAACTATGACAGATTCTAGATATGGAGGTAATAAGGAAATGATTTATGGCAGAGTGAATCACATTTGACAAGACTGAAAAAATGACACTGGTACTTAAGGTCTCACTGGACAGTTTATCTGATGAATTTTCATCCGACAATAACTTATTTGATAAATATGAGAATAATGTTACACTGAAGATACAAATAAAAACAAACTAATGATTTCTGTAGAAAGCATACATGTGAGATTTTGACTGCGGCAATCAGGTTAAATCCTAATGCAACTGGTGGTTATTATAGTGAACCAACACTGCCACCAACACTGCCACCAACCCATAAATTTTACATTCGTTTTTGACAGCAAAGAGTTATTTTGGATATTTTCCTGTGACAAGGCAGCTAAAAGAATCAGTATGTGCCTAACTCAAAGTAAGTCTCAGCCACACTACAGATTTAGCTTATGTGTCAATTTATAAAGGCTAGGCTTGTGATAATTAGGTTCATGCCTTCTACCTTAAAAAATTAGGGAGGTGTCAAAATACGAAACTATCCACTGGGACTTGTGTTCATTCAAATTTTGCCACACTCCCCACCCCCACCCCCCACCCCCCACAAACACACACATACAGCCCTGCTTTAGCGACTGGTAATGTTTGCTGAATCCCGCTCTCAAAGATTTGCTTAAGGGCATACACTTTGAATACCGCCATGCGTTTGAAGAACAGTTTTCCTGTGCATTATACCAAAAAGTGTAACAGAACGCATTTAATAATTTGATTATCGGGCTAAGAAAGTGTGGTAGATGGAAAGCACTTTGAGCAGATGCACTGATATATTGTACACTATCAAAGAACATTTTTGAACTTACATTGCACTAATATGCAAATCGTTTGATATCCCCTCCAATTTGCATTGGTAACCTTACGCATGAGACATATTTATTCGCGGGTCTTTAGAACTGTTTGCCTATAATTATTTTCACGCTAAAACTGACGCTGATGATTTAGAAATTATGAGCAATGCATAGTTTAGTATCAAGCAAAATGATTACATAGATTCTAAGACAATTGTACACAGTTCTTGACGACGATTTTTGCATGTTTAATCTCTTGGAATCCTTTGTAAAGCATTTTTACTCGATTGAATCAAATCAATTTGTCATTTGCAATTCAATGCCACTGGTAGTGTTCCTTCTGACAACTGCATATTATTTTCCTGACAAAACATCATTATTTATTCCAGTCAGTATATGTTTTAAATAAAGCCTCTGTTTCATAATTTTATCACCGAGTGATGTAACCGCAAGAGCACTGCTTAAGAGATCATGTTGACTTTAGCCTGAGAAAAAGCTTGAGTCACAATATGTGTTCTGTAAATCAGATGAAGACATTTGTTTGAAATTCCGTTAGCAACTATATTTGATCAAAACTAACATGGATGGGCTGGTGGCTTAGGGGCCCGAACGGGAAATCGCGATGAAATAAAGTCTTGGGACCAGATCTTAGTGACCGTTACCGTCCTCCCGCACGCACACACACACACACATGCACACAGCATAATCTTTCATCACCCTCAGAAACAAAAGTGTGAATTTTTGCGCAATTATATCATCCTAGAGTTTTTGAATTTGTTCAAAGGTGAACGTAATTATTACAGGTTATTGCAGGTTTCTGTTTACAAATTGGCATCTGCATCAATTTTTGTGGTTTTGGGAAAAACTGAATTTTTCTTGGTACTTAAATTCTTAGATTGGCAAAGAGGCTATATTCTTTATATTTCCACGAAAGAATTAGAGCTCATTAGGTTTTTAATATCGATCTTCGTGGCAACCGGAGAAAAAAATGAACATCAGTATCTCACGAACAATAACGCATTCACGTTATCTGACCTAAAATTACAGTAGTATTATAGAGTTATTATGTTTGATTATGAACGATCCTACACCAAGCAAAGAAAATAGAGCTCTCAGCGTCTAATTCGCGAATATCTTTTTCACTTAAATTCAACTGTTTTCTCACGTTAGTCTTTTCTAGCTGATCCTTCATCAGTCTAACATTAATAATGTCCAGATCAGTATTAATATTCAGATCCATATCAACGATAAGCTCAGTATTAACAACCAGATCAACAGTAATGTCTAGATCAATATTAATAATCAGATCAATATTAAAAATATCCATGTCAAAACTAATATCCATATCAGTATTAATATCCAAATCAATATTTAAAATCATATAAATATACTATCTAAATCAATATTATTAATATCCAGATCAATATTAATATCCAGATCAATATTATTATCCGATTTCCAGATCAATATCAATAACCATATCAATATTATAAACCATATCAGTATTAACATCCAGATCAGTATTACTAATATCCAGATCAATATCAATAACCATATCAATATTAAAAACCATATTAGTATTAATATCAGATCAGTATTAATAACCAGATTTTCAGAATACTTTCGTACGATATGCTCTACAGTTTTCAATAAATTTCAGTTCCTTAGACGTTTGTCGTCTTTGTGATGAAGACTGCTCAATACTGCGACCCTTTTACATCTCTTACGTTCTATAATAAAATTCTGTCTTGCTTATGTTTTTGCCGTATTTATCAGTCTGAATGATTTCGAACTTCTCTAAATCAAGCTTGTGAATTAGTAACAATACTTTAAAAAATGTGGAAATTATGTATTGTTGCCCCTTGCAAGCTGACCAGACATGTTGATTTATTAAAATCGGCATTTGTTTTATAACGGCTATGTCTGACCAATAAATCATTAGGCCCTCTGGAAACCCGTCCACAATTTATAGAGAATCATATTTGTCTCAGTTCTACCGAAATAGACCTTTGTGACATGAAATAAATACCTTTCTGAACATATAGCATTAAGACGCTTGCGCAAGGTTAACATAGGTCATTATATAAACAGAGATAAAAGTTCCCGACGGACAGTGTTATGGTAGAGAACTATAACTCAAATCAAATAATCACACACGTTTGACTTTTGCTAATATCTAATATATAACACGGAATTATAAACCGTCTTATATAGGCTTCTACATATTGACTTTGGTCAGCAAAACAAATCTTGCTCTGTAAAGTAACAGGTCTCGTTGTATTTTAAAGGGAGGTTTATTAACAAGAGTTTTCAACATTTGAGAAAGGTCACCTTAATGTAAACCATGCATTCACGTTCACAAGCCATCACTGTTCCAATTAGTGCTCTATATGTTAACTCTATAACATGATAATTGCCACGAATCATTGTCAAATCAACAAGCCATCATTGTCCTTTGTAGTGATCTATATATTGACTCTATTACATGATAATTGCCACGAATCATTGTCAAATCAACAAGCCATCATTGTTCCAATTAGTGCTCTATATGTCAACTCTTTTACATGATAATTCCCACGAATCATTGTCAAATCAACAAGCCATCATTGTTCCAATTAGTGCTCTATATGTTAACTCTGTTACATGATAATTGCCACGAATCATTGTCAAATCAACAAGCCATCATTGTTCTTTGTAGTGATCTATATATTGACTCTATTACATGATAATTGCCACGAATCATTGTCAAATCAACAAGCCATTATTGTTCCAATTAGGGCTCTATATGTTAACGCTTTTACATGATAATTGCCACGAATCATTGTCAAATCAACAAGCCATCATTGTTCATTTTAGTGCTCTATATGTTAACTCTGTTACACGATAATTGCCACGAAACATTGTCAAATCAACAAGCCATCATTGTTCTTTTTAGTGATCTATATGTTAACTCTGTTACATGATAATTGCCACGAAACATTGTCAAATCAACAAGCCATCATTGTTCTTTTTAGTGATCTATATATTGACTCTATTACATGATAATTGCCACGAATCATTGTCAAATCAACAAGCCATCATTATTACTATTAGTGCTCTATATATTAATTATATTACATGACAATTGCCATGAATCATTGTCAGATCAACAAGCCATCATTGTTCCAATTAGTGCTCTATATGTTAACTCTTTTACACTATAATTGCCAAGAATCATTGTCAAATCAACAAGCCATCATTGTTCATATTAGTGCTTTATAAATTAATTATATTACATGATAATTGCCAGGAATCATTGTCAAATCAACAAGCCATCATTGCTCATATTAGTGCTCTATAAATTGACTCCATTACATGATAATTGCCACGAATCATTGTCAAATCAACAAACCGTCATTGTTCCTATTAGTGCTCTATATATTGACTATATCACGTGATAATTGCCACGAATCATTGTCAAATCAACAAGCAATCATTGTTCCAATTAGTGCTCCAAATGTTAACTCTGTTACATGATAATTGTCATGAATCATTGTCAAATCAACATGCCATCATTGTTTCAATAAGTGCTCTATATGTTAACTCTATTACATGATAATTGCCATGAATCAATGTCAAATCAACAAGCCATCATTGTTACTATTAGTGCTCTATAAATTGATTATATTACATGATAATTGCCAGAAATCATTGTCAAATCAACCAGCCATCATTGTTCATATTAGTGCTCTATATATTGACTCTAGTACATGATAATTGCATGAATCATTGTCAAATCAAATCAACAAGCTATCATTGTTTCTATTAGTCCTCTATAAATTAATTATATGACATGATAATTGCCACGAATCATTGTCAGATCAACAAGCCATCATTGTTCTTTTAAGTGATCTATATATTGACTCTATTACATCATAATTGCCACGAATCATTGTCAAATCAACAAGCCATCATTTTTCCTATTAGTGCTCTATATATTGACTCTATCACATGATAATTGCCATGAATCATTGTCAAATCAACAAGCCATCATTGTTTTTATTAGTGCTCCATAAATTAATTATATCACATGATAATTGCCACGAATCATTGTCAAATCAACAAGCCATCATTGTTTCATTTAGTGCTCTAAATGTTAACTCTGTTACATGATAATTGCCACTAATCATTGTCAAATCAACAAGCCATCATTGTTTCATTTAGTGCTCTAAATGTTAACTCTGTTACATGATAATTGCCATGAATCAATGTCAAATCAACAAGCCAGCATTGTTACTATTAGTGCTCTATAAATCAATTATATTACATGATAATTGCCAGAAACCATTGTCAAATCAACAAGCCATCATTGTTCATATTAGTGCTCTATATATTGACTCTAGTACATGATAATTGCATGAATCATTGTCAAATCAAATCAACAAGCTATCATTGTTTCTATTAGTGCTCTATAAATTAATTATATGACATGATAATTGCCACGAATCATTGTCAGATCAACAAGCCATCATTGTTCCTATTAGTGCTCTATATATTGACTCTATCACATGATAATTGCCATGAATCATTGCCAAATCAACAAGCCATCATTGTTTTTATTAGTGCTCTATAAATTAATTATATCACATGATAATTGCCAGGAATGATTGTCAAATCAACAAGGCATCATTGTTTCTATTAGTGATCTATAAATTAATTATATCACATGATAATTGCCACGAATCATTGTCAAATCAACAAGCCATCAATGTTCCTATTAGTGCTCTATATATTGACTCTAGTACATGATAATTGCCACGAATCATTGTCAGATCAACAAGCCATCATTGTTCCTATTAGTGCTCTAAATGTTAACTCTATTACATGATAATTGCCACAAATCATTGTCAAATCAACAAGCAATCATTATTACTAGTATTGTTTTAAATGTTAAGTCTATTACATGATAATTGCCATTAATGTTCAAAAAGTTAAGGGGCCATCGATATGACGTTACACAATTTTTGGAGGATTACCCCTCGCCACATTTCGTAAAAATACCCCTTCATATATGACGTCAGAAAGCTCTTACCCCCCCCCCTTAAAAATTACAAAATTGTAATTGCTTTAAAATTACTTTATATAGAAATACGAAAATACAACAGTAAGTTCTGAATTATTTAATACTTTCACAAAATATCTTGATCATTCTGGGTTTAATTTTCTGGAAATATATACTAAAGAGGCAACTTAGGAATAAGAAAAAGACCTACAGACCAAGGAAGAACGTTGCAGATATCTCATCTAATTTCTTAATGTTTTCCAAGCATGGTGATAGATCTTTATTAAATAATTTACATTTTCTCTGGAATATGGCGTGTTTTGTGACTTAAAATTTTCAGGAACCAATATCGCACGCCCCCCCGACCCCAGTCACACATTGTCACCCAAGTCTAACCCTCCTCACCTCCGGTGCGTGACGCATATATAGTTGGCCCCTAAAGATTATTAAAGGTCTCACGCCTGTCTAAAAAGTTGTTATCTTGAATAATAAGATGAGTGTCCTATGTTCAGCATCGTTATGAATGTCATATGTTCAGCATCGTTATGGATGCCATATGTTCAGCATCGTTATGAATGCCATATGTTCAGCATCGTTATGAATGCCATTATGTTCAGCATCGTTATGAATGCCATATGTTCAGCATCGTTATGAATGCCATATGTTCGGCATCGTTGTGAATGCCATATGTTTGGCATCGTTATGAATGCCATATGTTCGGCATCGTTATGAATGCCATATGTTCAGCATCGTTATGAATGCCATATGTTCAGCATCGTTATGAATGCCATTATGTTCAGCATCGTTATGAATGCCATATGTTCAGCATCGTTATGAATGCCATATGTTCGGCATCGTTGTGAATGCCATATGTTTGGCATCGTCATGAATGCCATATGTTCGGCATCGTTATGAATGCCATATGTTCAGCATCGTTATGAATGCCATATGTTCAGCATCGTTATGAATGCCATATGTTTAGCGTCGGTATGGAGCATACTAAACAGAAATAGTTGTTGATTGAAGGTAACAGAGTTTAGCGGCTTGCCAAATACTGGTTGTTATTAAGGAAGTCAGAAAACCGGAGAGTCTACTTTTCAAGATGGAACTTGGATGAAATCAAAGTTTAATAAGCGAAATGAGAATAACGAAGTAGTATCGAAGACTGATATTTTGTGGGTTCTGTAATCTTCAATAGAGAAACGTGCCTTACAAACTCTTTAAAGATACTTTAATGTTCCATTGTCATACCTACGTGCTATACTTTATTTATGTACTAATAAAATATCACGTCTACGTCAGGAGTAAAACAACGCTTAGTGTCATTTATCCAAAATTTATATTCCTATCTGTAGAACTGACTAATATTCTGATTATGCTTTCTTATGTTTTCACTTCATATCTTATAACGCCTCGGATGCGGGAGGTCGTGAGTTCGATCCCCGGCCGAGTCATACCAAAGACTTACAAAAATGGTACTAACAGCTGCCTAGCTAGACGCTCAGCATTAAGAGGTTAGTGTTAGGACTGGTCGGCCTGGTGTCAGGATAATGTGACTGGGTGGGACATAATGCTACATATCTGCGGCGTGATGCCCCAGTGCTAGACATAACTATAAACTGCCACACTGCAGACATCGTAGCGATATGACTGAAAAATTGTTAAAGTTACGTTTAAAATCCAAATCACATCACATCACATCTTATAACGTTTTCAAGTCAGTGAGAAAGAGTTACTTTTACAACACAACCTGAAATTATCTTCGCTCGTGCATGTTGATACGTTGATTAACGCTCTAATAAGCCAAGGTAACAAAAACAAATGTGTGTGTATGGATTGTGTGTCTTGGAGCACTGACTACAACATGGCGATCTTTAATTTATTAATAGTGCACAACTGGTAAAAAGCCCGGCGTGAGAGAATTTACAGAAATCAATTATACCTGCCTAAGTCTCTTTGAATGAAAATTACCATCTGGCTAACTGTCTTCCTTTGAGTCATTTATTATATTCTACTTTTCTTTATCCTTTCACTGAATGCTATATTAAGAAGTTTAAAGTGCAGAAAGATGACAGAGCAAATTAAATTCCAAACAATAAGCTATTTCATATTTTCTGAATCGCTCATAGTGAGACAGAAGTAACCCCAAGATTCAACACGATACCTGATATACAAATTAATCGTTCATACTGTTTCTTGGGCTTGTGGGGAATTAAAGTGGTTAATATGTATTGATCGCGTGCTCCATAAACAAGCGCACGAGTGGGATTTAGTGTGAGTTCAAGGACCAAGTTGTATAACTTGTCAAGCCGAATTGATCATACGTTAATCAAAACCTATGGGAAACCCGATAATAAAACACAGAAAGTTACCCCAAAAGTTTGTTGTATATTAAATTGGAGTTTATTGTAGGAAACACTAAAACTTCGATATAACTATGAACAATGTCAAATAGCATTTTATCCACTTTTAAAATTTTGCTACTTATACTAAATATCATTCTCTATCATATATCATGAATAACACTGGAAGATTAAGACCATATCACAATGCGTGAAATCTGTTGATAATATTGCCAAGTTTCATTATAAATACGTATCACACCATCGACATCCTTTACTGTAAAATGCTCCTATATTGTTATTGTTATATGTTATGCAAAGATAACATCAGTAAACGAGAAGGTGTCTTTCCTGCAGTCATTTAAATTCATGATATGCGATGAACCATGTAAATGTCATCAAAATCAAGGATCATTATAACCGTATATACTCGCTTGTAAGCCGACTCCAAAGACAAATTGCTCAGACTCACAATGCGCCGGCACATCTGTGTCAATGCAGTTTGCTAGGTATAACATAATGAGGCGGTAAATCAGGGTTTATGTTGCTTGCAGTTGGACACACCTTCGAGTACATAAGGCAAATATTTTTCCTTCTTTTCGCTCAAATTCCACTCAAACTTTTGTTCCACACCAACCGATTGTGTACATGTCTTAGCCTAATTACAAGATTAGACAAGAAGTAGTGTCCAGTTCCGATTTTTAAAAGCTGAATAAAATAAACTAGCTGCGTGGTATTACTGTGACAGGGTCAACACTTCCGGTCCAAAAATACAACTGATATATTTGGAATGTTTATTACTAAGTGTGTACAATGTAATATGATGCGCAAGCATTAGATGTGGTGATTTTTTATCACAAATTACATTTTCGAACAATTTTTATTTTGTGATATCATTTATGAATATTAAAAGGTGGTTTCAGCGGTAGATTGATACGGATTCAACTTCTGTGTTGAACACTCTTCATCTGGAAAACGCATAAAACCGTGACCGCCAAAGTCAGGGATTCATTTCACGTAGTATTTGTCTTAGAACTACAGACTGATGAGTGAAATCATGACTATACAGTCTACATTCAGCAAGATCTTTAGACGTGTGATGTAGAACTGATGTCTGAATACATGACTAAAATCATGACTATACAGTCTACATTCAGCAAGATCTTTAGACGTGTGATGTAGAACTGTTGTATGAAGACATGACTGAAATGACTATACAGTCTACACTCAGCAAGATCTTTAGACGTGTGATGTAGAACTGATGTCTGAAAACTGAAATCATGACTATAAGTCTACATTCAGCAAGACCTTTAGACGTGTGATGTAGAAATGATGTCTGAAGACATGACTAAAATCATGTCTATACAGTCTACATTCAGCAAGATCTTTAGACGTGTGATGTAGAGCTGTTGTATGAAGACATGACTGAAATTATGACTATAAGTCTACATTGAGCAAGATCTTTAGACGTGTGATGTAGAACTGATGTCTGAAGACATGACTGAAATTATAAATATAAGTCTACATTCAGCAAGATCTTTAGACGTGTGATGTAGAACTGATGTCTGAAGACTGAAATCATGACTACAGAGGTAACAGGTGCATGATTTAAACGTGCGATGCAAATGATGAATTCAGATGGTTCTGTATTATCACAGAGAAAATCACAATGAGATTGAAATTCTTGAGTTACTAAGGAAATAAACGATACATGATATCTTCTGCTGACTCGTACTATATTAATGAAATGTTCTTGAATTTTCATTATTAAATTGGTTACAACTGAGCAGAAATTCTCGCAGGTGCCTTGCTTTGCTTGGCTTGTACGTTTGACCGTTCTGCAGACACTGCTTTTATTTTGTGTTCAGCGTCGACGCAATCTTTGAATTACTCAAGCTAGTATGTGATTTATAACCACCATGTCTGGCCAGTAAATCACAGTGTATTCTAACGGCACCATCAAATTTAAAGAGTAGCATTTATTTCGTCTCCACCAAAGTAATGTAGAGTCATTAGATCGATGGTTTCGAAAAGTGGATATTTAGAATTTTGTTTCAGGTTATCAGCAGTCATTATATAAATTCAGAGTGAAGTTATTGATGAACAGGATTGAATTTGCATTGTTAAATAGAACGATCGCAAAAAGAAATAATAGTGTTTGATATATTTACAGTGCTTGGAAATTCAGACTTTTTGAATGTTTTAAATACTGCGTGTAGGTGAGTGAGTGGCCGGGTATACAAGCAGAAAAATAAATCAGAATTAAAGACTGTCCCACCAACAAGACTTGGGGTGTTATGAAAATTACCAAATTACTAGACCAGATAGACTAAGAAAACTATTAGCGGACACTAATTTTAAATGATTTACACAAATAGCTGCAAAAAAAACCTATTGATTCCATCAGTTCTAGACAGGAGATATACATATTTCACGAGCTTCGTATGAAAAAATAAGCAGTTGATAAAAAAGGTAATTCTCCAACATTAAGATTTAACATTTTCTGGAGCAAGAAAGCATGAAATATTTCTCAGTTAGCGCTGTCAAAAGTATCTTTAGTGGAAAGGATTAACAGGAATTTTAAGACTCGAGTGTGAAATATTTTACATAAAATGAAACCAGAAAATGTTGTGTCGTTTTGTCAATGCTATAATATGGGTGGAACACAACTCAGCATACATGCCTCAAGGTTTAAATAAGTAAAGAAAGAAACGTATGAATATATTTTGAATAACATCCATCTGTCTGAGTTAGATCATTTTGGTCTAATCTGCTAATCGCTACAGTGGGTATGTGTGTGTGATTTGGATTTTTAACTTAACTTTAATACTTTTTCAGTCATATCGCTATGATATCTGCAGTGTGGCAGTTTATAGTGATGCAGTGGGGTATCATACCGCAGACATGTAGCATGATGTCCCACCCAGTCACATTATCCTGACACCAGGTCAACTACTCCTAACACTAACATCTTAATGCTAAACTACCCAGTCACATTATCCTGACACCAGGTCGACCCGTCCTAACACTAACCTCTTAATGCTGAGCGCCAAGCGAGGCAGCTGTTAGTACCATTTTTATAAGTCTTTGGTATGAGTCGGCCGGGGATTGAACCCAAGACCTACGGCATCCGAAGCGGACGCTCTAACCACTAGGCCAGTGGAGCGGTCGTTCTCATTACACGTTTCCATAATGACAAACACTATTAAATGCTTAACTGAGTCATTGATTTTAGGACAGCAAGGTTGCGACACAGATGAGAACATTATAGTATTTTATTTCAACAAGAAGAATCAAAAGTAAAATTACACAGTGGCGGTATTCCTGTGTTACCGAGTAATGTGCTCATGAAAATAGGTAGAATCATCAGATTATTAACATTTTTAAACAGAAGTCCATTGATTTTTTTAAAAGTGTAATGAAACCTTGACATTATTACTGATGTAGAAAAGAAATGTATTTTAAAGAATGATAAACAACACGTGACGGCAAAACAAGAAATAGTACAGGACAAACAAAGGGTTAACGTGTGTAAACATTATCTAAAACAAGAACGCGAGCGGTGATGATAACCCTACCGTTACATGTGTCAACACAATGTAGCGAACAGAACAGATTGTTTCATACGCTCTTAGATATTCCAAAGTTTCAATTCTTGTTGCGGAGCATGTTGTATCTGGCTAGATATGGCTATCAGGAAGTATGGAAAATGTTCATCGCAAAACGTCAACCAATGATGTCCATTGTAAAATTAGAAAACGATCATTTATATTGACATTATTGGTTTACAGTTACGATTTTGGCTCAATTATACTCGTTTCATTGTTTATATATTTAATTCAAAATGTACCTAGCGAGCCCAAGTATGCCAGAACAAGCTATAGGACGAGAGTAGCTGGAAACGAAAAAACGTCTTCACTAATCTAATATAGCTAGCAATACAGATTTCCAACAACAGAAGATATTGCTGCTGATATGGGTTTTGTTTTGATTAATTCGAATAAAAAATGGAGCAAAGAATTACATTTTTGATTGTTAGAAGGCGATTTATTTGGAATATTAGGTGGAGTAAGAAGAATATAATGGTACCAAATCAAACAATACTTTAACCAAATTTGTTATTAAGGAGAGAGCAATTGTTGACATTGTCATTGTCATCGCTATAGCTATTGCATCAATTTTTACACCTTTATATTTTGTATATTCTTTTCAACAATATAAAAATTACTCCTTGCTAAAAATCTTGGTTGCATTGTTTAAATGGTTGTTATATTCAGTTACATTTGTTACAGCAGCTTTTATTAAGAATGGTGATCTTGTTGTATATCAGAGTACAATTATGCCGTAAGGTCGATACTGAAAATATAATAAACACAGTAGAGATCGAATAGACATACGAAAATGTAATCAAAATCTCCTCTCTTATGAAGTTTGCCATCTTCAGTGATTCTGCTTTTTTTTTTTTTTTTCGTGCTCGTCTATTTCTTTCTTCGATGAGATCTTTGCATTTTGTTTCTCTTATTTTTTTTACTGGTTTCATGTATCAAGTCTTTGGTCAATGCAGACATTTTTTTTAATGTTGCTGAATCAGACAAATCAAATGAAAAACGTGGCATGACGTGATCAATGCCTCATGAATCAGAGAAATCAAGTGACATGGCATCACGTGATCAATGCCTCTGTCATCTTAATCTTTAGGCTTTATCAATATTTGTCATCTTCGGTGGAATTCACTTTGCAAAACATTTAATATTTTCGATTTAATGTTTTGTCTTAATTCTTATAAAATTCTCACCCTTATCCTTTTAATTATCATACATTTTCACGATTACGGTACCTATGTTTTGGTGATTTTTACTCACTGTTTTGTTTTGATTTTCTCATTCTTAACATTTCCTTAAGCGTATTCTTTGTTGATATTTTACCATTTATTGCTATTCTACAGGACTCATTTTACATTATTTGCTAGTTTAATTAAGGACATTTATGTAATATATTTTTAAGTGTTTGGGACATATCATAAAATCCACCCATTTCGGACGTATGAAATCCACATCGTTCGAACATATCGTAAAATCCACCTCGTTCAAACATATCGTGAAATCCACCTCGTTTATTTCCAAAAAAAAAATTTATAGAGTTATAATACCACGAAAAGTTCACAAAACCCCAACTGATCAATATTAAACGAAAACTTGGCAGAAAACATTGAAAGTGTTCACAAGAATTTTCGACAGCCACTTCACGCTTAACGAATGAACAAGAAGGTTCCAAAATATAAAGAAAAACAAAACTACGCGAAAGAAGTGATTTAAACTGTTTAATAGTGTAAGTGTTGTAGGAAGATGGTGGATATTTTGACATCATAAACAATAAATTCAATTGCATGGTGTATGAATGTGAATATTTATGTGATGCATGGTCAAATGAGGGGTTGTTGTAGATTGTTTTCGCGCAACATTTATTACTCAGACGGTTTAATCATCTCTGCGATTGGGTTGGACAAAGTTCTGGTTTTTGCCGTTGTCACAGAGTGACGTCCCATGTCAACAACGTTTTATCATACAGGCGTTGCTGTTGTTTTCTAGTGGTCTTGATTTTCATGATCTGTCACATTGTGTTTTTACAGGTTTGGTCATTTTATCATTTGAAAAACAAACAATATAAAAAAGTAAAGACTATGGGCACTGGAGAAATTGCCATATAATTGTTCGTTGTTCACTTACTCTCTTTGCAATCGACCAGCTGATAGCAAGTGAATTGTTACCAAATAAAATTGGTGTCACTGTATTAGACTATGCTACGGCAATGTTTGAAAAAGACGCATGAAATTTGCATTGCTAAATATCTGAAAAGGTGTAGCCATTAAATAGCAGACGTTTTACCTGCAGACGAAGGACGACATAAATGAAAACCATCATAATAAGAATTTATTATGCACCATTTAGCTATGATGAAATCTAAAGAGATGCTAAAGAAACATCCAGATTATATTGTGCAAAGTATATCTTTTGAACTCAAACACGGTTTTTCCGGCGCACACAAGTTGAAAACGAGACTTCAAGTTTCCATTATACAAACTGGTATGCTTATAAACGTGCACTTTATTAGCCCATTTCTGATCTGATAGATGGAAAGTTATGTTGCAATCGATGATCATACGGTGTCTGTCTCCTTGGGAAAGAAATCCATTTCAATGCATAAGCTGAATAACCACCTACTGCATTCCAAAGATTCGATTTTGTCATTGGTTACTACAGTAATTATTATCTGATTAAGATTATCTGGGGTGGTATTATCATCAGTATGAATTTAACTAAAAGGAACTTTAATTAATAGAGAAGCGCAAGTTTTAACAACAAAAACTTTTCTATCTGAGACACATCTGGGTCAAGCCATAAATTAGCTGCGTTTTATAGATTCGACCTTACTGTAGCACGTCTCCCTAAATATAAATTACGCACAATAAATAATTTACAATATTATTTTAATCTAATGAATTAAAAGTGAGGTTTATAAACAACTGTTATCAACCAGGACATTGAACATGTACTAGTTAAAGCTTCTATATATATATATATATATATATATATATATATATATATATATATATATATATATATATATATATATATATATATATATATATATATATATATATATATATATATATATATATATATATAAAAGTAGTAAGGTGGGCCACCATAGGGACAATGGGACTTACTATTAAAAACACCCCTGGGCCACTATAGGGACTATGTAAATTTAACATGGGAATAGATTTTGGGCTTGTTTAGGGACAAGGGGAATTTAACATGGGAGGAAAAAAAACTACTTTAGGGACAAGGGGAATTGAACATGGGAGAAAAAAATAGCAATTCTAGGGACAAGGGGAATTTAACATGGGAATAGAGTTTGGGTCTGTCTAGGGACTATGGGAAATGGAACAGGGTCGGGACCCTATTTTAATACGGTCTCGACCTGATGGGTCTCTATTTTTTTGTTTTTTTAAAAAATAAAAAATAAAAAAATGGGGTAGGCAATTGAAAGTCTATCTCTTTTCGAGAGATTGGAGTGGCCCTGAAAAGGGCCTTTGGGTTTCTTCTTCTTCTTCTAACTCCTTAACTTCTTTATCCATCCCCTTATTTTTTCCATCATTCCTTTCTTCTTCTTTTCTGTTTCCGGTATCCAGTCCGGGTGACCCATGGCTCGGAACTTCTGTTGGATTTTCATCCAGTTAGCGTTCAGTTTCTCTAGTTCTTCCTTTTTCTTTCTATTTTCTTCTTCTTTCCTATCTTTTGCCCACCTGTCCTTGATTTTCTGCACTTCTTCATCTATCACCTTTCTCATCTTTTCTTCCCCTTTTTTCAATTGTTTAACACTCCTTTTGACAAAGGGCCACTCTGACCTTTGTTCTATCTCTTCCAAGAACCTTCTTACTTCTTTTACCTTCTCCTTGGCCTCTTTTATTGTCCCCACTCTGACATAAGGGGGATTTATCAGACCTCTCAATCTCTTCACTTCTTCTTCAATTAATCCCTCTATCATCTCCCTGGCTAATTTTAGTTCGTTCACGTAGTGCAGACTTGTTCTTAACCTCCAATCTCTTTCAATCCTTTCAACTCCATATTCCCCATCCACCATCCAAAAATAAACATGCCTTAAATCATTAAACAGTTGTGACACCTCCATCTTCGTTTTGGTTATTCCGTAGAATGGTGCGAACGACGAACACTGTGGGTTCTTATAGTTAAAGTGCGAACGTGAAGGAAAACATCCCCCTAAAACAAAATTTATCTTACCTAGATCATGACCAAACAACGCGCGGACGTGAAGGAAAACATCCCCTACTTTTCTCATTTCATATTATCTACTATCCACATACGTGAAGGAGCAATAAACAAACCCCAAATCTACTATCCACACACCCAAAGCGTTAAAATGAAACCCAAATCTACTATCCACACAAAACAACTTAAACACTTACAAAACCCAATAATCTACTATCCACACAAACGCACGTGAGCGCTTACAAACACAAACACATGCACTCACACTAGGAAAAAAAAGAGTCAGTGTTTATATTCACACTACTCTACATACACACATAGGCAAATCTATTACTATTTCTTTTCTAAAGGTTTGGGTAGCCCTGAAAAGGGCTGTTTGTTTTTGAACTCCAGTGACACCTGGTTAATGATGGCAACTTCCAGGCCTGGCACCACACACACATCTTCTTCCCCAGTCTCCATTTACTTTTTTTCTTGAGAAAGCAGAGGGAGGATGATTGGCTTCAGCACCCCAATCCTCTGTCTCTGGTATCTTGAAAGCCATCCTCTCTCCTATTTTCTTTTCCTCCTCTTCCCTCTGTCTTCGCTCCTCCTCTTCCTTCTTTATTCTTTCCTCTTCTACTATGGCCTCCGCAGCCAGTTCATTTACTATGCGCCTGGCATATTCCAGGTGCATCTGGAGTTCTAGCAGTTTCACAATCCTTGTATTTATTGTCTTGCTGTTAACAGGTCGACGATGGGTAGCCAAACTGACGATTAGTTTGCAAGTTATACTAAAAGCGCGGACGTGAAGGAAAACATCCCCCAAAAACAAAAGTTATATTACCTAGATCATGACCAAACAACACGCGGACCTAAAAGAAACACTCACTCACATTTTTACTACCCATTACTAATTTAAAAATTTTCATTAATCACTTCAATATACTATCCACATACCCAAAGCAATCAAATCAAACCCCAAATCTACTCTCCACGCACGTCAAACAGCAAAAAAACATTATCATTATCTACTATCCACACAAACACACACACTCACACCACAAAAGAGTCAGTGTTTATATTCACACTACTCTACATACATACATTGGCAAATCTATTGTTATTTCTTTTCTAGAGTATTGGGTAGCCCTGAAAAGGGCTGTTTTTTGTGTGCGAAGTTCAAGTTAGGGCGATCTTTTAGTTTCTAAGAATGCGACGTCCTCTGAAGATAGACTTTCTGACGATAGGTCTGCTTCTTCGGAAAGAGAAGAAGAACTCTTTGGTGTCGATACGACAATCGACAAAGCCTCTGTCAGGTTCAGGTTCCTGCTGCTGCTGCTGCTGTTGCTGTTGCTGCTCTCTCTCTGCTGTTTCTGAAGTCTGTACTTCTCTGTCCATTCTTCTTTCTCCCTGTTCACTTCTATCAGGTCTTCAGTGACTTTTAACATTCTCACATTCTCTATTTCTTCTGGCTTCGGTATCAGACTGTGTCTGACCCTATGCAAATTCACGTAGGCTTCGTTTAGCTTAGCTAGTTTGGAGCACATCTTCGTAGGAGGATGAGTCGACAATGGATGGTTAGACTGGAAACTTCCCCTGCTTTAAAGTGAAAGCGAGGACGTGAAGGAAAACATCCCTACACGGTTTTCGAGCCGCAACGTTTAATGAGTGTCATGAGAGGGATAATAAGATGTCAAAGAGCATGAATCAAGATTCCTATAGTCAAACAAACCACAAAGGCATTTCTTTTCAAAACACAACATTTTTTATTCAAAAATCACTTAACACTAACAAACAACTCTAACATTTTTAACAATAATCCAACAATATAACATCAAACATTTTTTTTTCAAATCACAAACATTTTATTCAACTCACACATTATTTTGGACAGGGCTGACAACGTTGTGAATGAAATTGTGATTTCCACTGTTGGAAGTCATTAGGCCATTGATGGACACTACGTTTCCTAGCTAGAGACAAAAGATAAGCATAATGGTCACAAAACCACTGATCTAGTTTCACATCGTTTCTAGAAGAAGAACGAGGATCAAAATGAGTCACTAAATCTTCAAAGGAATAGCCCTGACTGCGATGATGCAGAAAATACACGCAATATTGTCCACACACCAAGGAATCTGTGCCTTGTAATTTCACATTATTGAATCGGGTGATCTGAGCATTTCTTCTCATAAAGTTAATGATATCATCTTCCAAAAGAGGCAATCCATACGAATCGAAATATTCCACACATCCTTCTTGAGGAAAGTAGACGGCTACCCAGTGGGTTCCTGGGAGATGACTGTTGTCCGTGTTGATCACATAAGCTTGATGGCCTTGAGGTTTGCGATGAGGGAGTTCATCTTTAGCACAGCCGACAGGATTCCAAGAAGCCGTGTACGAGCTGTGGTTCAAAAGGTAATAAAGTTCCCAGGTATCCATTGATTTGTGTTTTTTTTTTTCTTTTCTTCACAGGTAATAATAAGTGATCAATTCGATCCTGACTTTTTGCTTGAAAATGTCTGACAAGTAAAAGGCGTTTAGCTTCGTCTCCCCACTCTGATTCAGAAGAGCTTCGATACGATGGATCTCTTGAGTGGTTAATGGTGGACAAGAATGTTTACGCAAGTCTTTATACCACTGATGCAACACGACTTCGTCCGAGATGAGACTCCAAGCTTCGTCCAGATACTCGTTTAATTTTTCTTCTTGACTCAGCATCAGGCATTCATCGTGTTGAATTTGACTGGGATGATCGTTTTGACATCCATAGCAATCTTTCTTGATCAATTCCGTCATTTTTTCGACCAAGTGTTTGGCAAAACAGGAGACTAAATGGGCTTCTTGTTCAGGCCATCTTGACTTCATCATGATAACTTCTTCGTCTTTGTCTTGCGATTCTTCTTCCCCGGTCTCCTCACATTCCATCTCCAAAGTTTCTCCACTAGGCATAGAGGGATAACAGTCTGCCATGGCTTCTAATAGTCTAGATTGACTTCTCTCAAACTGTTGATTTCTATGGTATTGTCAAATTCTGCATACAGGAGGACGTTCACTGTGTGATCTGGAGGTGGATTTGCAAACTGAAGTTCCACACGAATCTGACCCGATTTTATAGGGTGGAAATGTCCCTCGTCGCTGCCTTGGTCTGGAGTGAAATCAAAACCCCACAAAGCATAGCCTCCTGCATAATCGTCGTACGAAATACCGTGACTGGTGTTGGTTCCTAACTGTCCCGTGGCTTCGTACAGGGACAAGTACGATCTCAAATAATTCTTCGCGACACCAAAGTTGGGTTCAAAGGGTCGGGTACACAAGGTCTTGCCGTCGCGACTGACTTCGATCTTGGACACATTGTAATGTTGAAACTCAAAAGGATTTTGATCGTGGGTTCCGTTGAAGGCTGAATTCCTGACGATACCAACAATCAAACGTTTGGGTAACTGTCCTCGGAACAGATGATCTTCGATCATAGAACGCTGTCCAGCGGGAATGGTGAACGTTTTCACTTCTACGCGTCGTATCGGATACTTGGCAGTCGTTCTGCTCAACATCTGACTGACGTCGTTTCTCACTTTAGGTAACACTTCCACATGACGCACGTAAAGTCGGGTTTCTTGAATGATAGTTTTGTATTCATTGGCATGGGTCATCAAATGGAAAGCGGCACTGATACGATTCAGTCTCAGACGGATATCCACCCATTGAGCAAATACTTTTCCTGTAACCACATGTCCAAATGCAAACGATCCATCAGTTCTAAACTTCGCCCTTGCAGAATTTTCTTACGACGGTCGTTAAACCCCACATTGTGAGGATTGTCATCTTCTGTCAGGACTGTGTCGCTAAACGTGGCCACACCTGCCGTGTCAGGTTTCCATACCACGCAAGCATCCAGATGAGTATTCTTAGCTTCTTTTCCGTACGTCAAGAGATTTTCCAGGTAGGCACGATAAGGGTAAATATCCATGCTGCTGCTGACCAGTTTGTTATTCAAGTACAAGTCCACTTCGCTGAACAAGGAATGCATGGAATTGTTGACAGGAGCTACTCTAGCATCGCCTCCTGGATTGGTGTTGTCCGTTTTGATCACTTTGACTTTCAAATACAGGTAACTGCTATTCAGATCGATGTAATCTTCGGGCTGACCTTTGATTTCAAACTCGATGGGAGCGGAATCCGTCAAAGAGGAGACGGGGTGAAATTCCACCCATTGGGATTCTTGCATCGTCATCATGGTGGGTGGCATGGCAAACAGATCCAGTTCCGACTTGGAACAAGCGCAAGACTCTCGGTGCATCATTTTTTCTCTTTCTCAATAATCAAAAACGTCTAAGTCTCGAACGGTTCTTCTTTTCTTTGCCTTTCTAGCTTTAGACGTGTGAAGTCTGGTGAAAGGGTGTTTTCTTCGTCGTCTCTTTCTGCCTTGTCCTTGCTGAATGCCTGACTCGGTAGCGTGCAGGGCATTTATAGGTGTGTCTCGTCGGCCCAAAAGGTCTTTACCCGTTTGCAGCAAGACATTTTTGCCTGCCCTCATGAAGGCTTCTTTTGGGGTTTTTTTTGTCGATGATGACATTTTGGAGAAATTCTTTGCCTTGCGTCAATGCCGCATCTTTCAAGGCGTTCAATCCGCGTGTCACCATCGGTTTCAACACCGGAGCCACCGAACGAAAGGCCGATTTTAACATATCTCCTAAACCGTGTCCTCGCTGTCGAGCAACCCCTCGGTACACTGGATACATGACTTACGAGTCGTGAGAGAACCGTTTTCGAAAATGGAGTTTCACCGTGACTTTTCTTTTGGTGAATGAAATATTTTGTCCCAGATCTCCTTTTACAGCAATGTTGACCGTGTCCAAATAAGACTTACTGACAGGCAAATAGTGTGGATGAAACAAATTCGCGGTGAACGTGGTAAGTGTTTCCACCTTCCTCGTCAGCGTTCGTGGCAGAATCCACTTTGAAAGGAATCACACGCAGTAACGGCACAGAGGTGTGTCCCACCACGTTGTACTCCACCACATCGGAGTACACAAACATCAAATTCAGTCCTTGGTTCAGTTCTACCGGGGCACGAAATAACTTGCTTAAAGACTCGTTGTCGTAAATGATTGGTAATTCGCTTTTCTTGATCATGGCCATTCTCATGTCCATCTCTCCGCCCAACATGTCAAACAATTCAGGACAAAATAAAATGGACACGATTTTACTCCCGTCAAATTTTATCAAGAAGCGACGAGCTGCTTTGTGGTATTCCATGGTGACACTTTTTTGACACTTTCCAAAGCTTTCAGAAACACGACATTAAACCTGGAGGCTATGGTGCTCACCAAATGTTGACTACTAAAATAATAGACTGGGGGAACGAACAAGTGATACGAGGTGTACTTTTGATTTTGTGTGCCAGGGGTTTTTATGTTATATTTGTCATGGGTATCCATGTACTGTTGCATTGGCGTGTCATGAACTTCCACATCAAAAAAAGTTTTGATTGGGAAGGACATTGAGGACTTGGGTCGGGTGAATGATTTCTACTAAAGCCACTTCCCAATCGGCTTCGTGATCTAAGGGGATGGTTTGAGGTAATTTGGCCGTGTCACAGCACAACGTGTTCTTGGGAAACACCTCCATGGAACTGTCACTGGGTAAGGTTAAGTAAAATTGGTTTTGGTGACTCATAATTCCAGAGTTCTGTGGCTGTCCGAGGGGTTACTGGACGTTAGAGGCGTGTCTCCGCCTAAAATAGGGTTGTTGTTGTGGTTGTTATTGGAGTGGTGACTGGCACTGGCACTGGACACAAGGTTCCCGTGGTTCCCGTTCGAGGAGAATTTCAGGGAGGGATTGGGAAGCAGGTAACCGATGCAACTGCTTAATAAAATGGTCCACAATTGTTTGTCTCCTTGTTGCAAATTCAAATTAGCGATGGCTGCCCCGATGACACAATACACCACAAAGATTTGGCAGAAAAAAACGATTTGCGTTTTAGGCAGACGTTCTCCACACCACACCCACAAGGGTTGTTTTTGCAAATCTTGTAGAGAAGAACTGGGTGAAGGCTTGGTAGCCGTAGTACCTGCGTCTGTGTGAAAGGGCATGATGGTCACTTCTTTTTATAGTCGATGACTTGCAAAGCGCCGATCCAAGAATCAAAACTGGGTGGATATCCTTTCCAACGTACTTTGACTTCTTTGACACGTCGTTTGCCTACTTTACGGGTTCTGCGTTCGAGAATGCTTTCAATGTCGTACACGTCGTCTTCTTTTTTGGCGACACGTTGTAACTCGGGCAAATAAAACGCTCCTTTGAGCACTTCTCCGTTTATTTCTTCTAATTTATAGACGGTAGGATGACGGCCATGCACTCGTCCAATGACACGAAACAATTTGGTCGTCCAGTTAGGTAAGTAACCTTTGTCGAAAGTGCGTTTAGTTTTGCCAATGCGCACCCAATCTCTACGGTCAACACTCCACTTTTCTTGGGGACAGCCCTCGTCGGGGACGTACCAAACAGGCGCTCAAACACCAACAATTCGTTCTCGGGAGTCACTTCTTGCGGGGCACGTCCAATGCTTCGATGGTAAGATTGGTTGTACGCTTGCACCAGGTGCGGTAAGATGTCGATGTACTTCAGAGTGTGGTGATGCATAAAATATTTCCACATGCGTTCTTTCAAAGTGCGTTGAAAACGTTCCACGATGCTGGCTTTGGTTTCAGGATTCTCGGTGGTAAAAAAATGAATGTCACGTTTCTTTAATTCTTTTTGGAAAGCTTGGTTCAGAAATTCGGTGCCTTTGTCCGTTTGCCATCGAAGAGTGTGACGACCACTTTGTTTCAACACCCGTTGCAGGGCTCGGACTAACTCGCTACTCGATTTGGAAGTCAAGGGTACGACCCAGGCAAATTTGGAAAAGACGTCGATGACACAAAACATATTTGTACCCGCGATTGTAGCTGGCCAAATGAGAGTCATCGGCTAAATCGGCTTGCCATTGATGATCGATGCCTTCCACTAGGGTACGACTTGTGGAAATGCGTCGAATGGGTTTGTGTAAAGTGTAGGTAGCTTGTTCTTGTAACCATCGTTGCACTTGAGGTAAACGGAGACTTTTCAGTCGAGTTTTGGCAGCACGATACAATTTTTGAACTCCTGCGTAACCTGCAGGATGGGAGGGATCGTAGTAAATGCTGGCTAAGACTTTTTCCATTTGTTAGTTTGTGTGTTAATAAGGCACCCACTCTTGGAAGATGCTACTCTTTTTCTCTTGGGGTACTTTCTTGGATTGTAATGCTTTGCGTGTGAGGCCGGCAATAGGTGTCGAGGAGGAGGAGGATGTCTGAACAGGAGATATTTTTTCTTGTTTCACTTCTGTCTTCACCTTCTTTTTCTTTTGCTGCTGGACTTTTCATCAAGGTCTTAAAATCTTTCAGAGTGGGAAGAGCTGTTTCGTCTAAAGCTTCTTGGTGAAAGAGTTGCAGTCGTTGCAAGAGTTGACCGTACTTTTGCGATTATTCTGTTTCGGACAAATCTTGGCGATCCATCAAGGACTGCAATTCGTGTTGTAACTGGGACATCTCGCTCAAATGGGAATTGGGAGGTAAATGCGGGGTGCGTTGTTCTTGCCAACGATGGTATTCCATCCATCGCTTGTAAGGTACTAAAGCTAGTTTTCGTCCTTCCATGGGATGTCAGGGGTCGATTCTGAGATCTTGGGACTCCAGAGGGCCTTTTTATCTTGCTCCCATCAGTCCTCCCAACATGGTTCCCAAGACTCCTTTCAGTAATGGGCCTAACAAGAGGGGTAAAATTCCTCCACGTTGGACCAACATCTTCTTTTGGCGAAGGGGGGTTTTCTTTTGAACCATTTGGCGAAGAACGTGACGATGTTTGCCTAAGCATTGTTTCTGGTGTTTGGACAAAGGGATCGTGCCTTTCAAGACGTTCAAACAACATTCGCACACGGTATCGATGACCTCTTTGGAGGCTGTTTGAATTAGTTTTTTTCGTAGGGGTGGAGAAGCTTTGGACAGGACAGATAACATGTCGCCATGTTTGACTAAACGAGGAGGTAGTCCTTTCCTTTTCTTTCCTTGGGGCTGCTTAGAAGAGGGATGTTTTCTGGAGGGTGACATCTTCAGGAGCACCAAAACACTGATACCCCTACTTGGTCACAGAGCTTTTTTATACTGGAACGCGTCGTCACTGATTGTCTTTACGTCGTATTAAAATCAGAACAGGCATGACACGTCGTGCAGGGGTACGCAACGGACTAAATCGAGCCAGTTCTTGCTTGGACAAATCCAGTAAACTTTGTAACATGCCCGATCTTTCTTGAACTTTGATTTTGGGAGCAGGTACTTTGTGAGCAGCGGCCACTGCCACTAAATTGGAGGGTCCTGCCACTGGAGAAGTTCTTGGGGTCATCAACGGAGAAGTTCTTGGTGTGATCAACGTCTCCAAGTACTCTTCAGTTCTTGGTGACATCAACGGAGAAGTGAATGAACCTGAGGCTACCGGAGACGCGGTCACTGCCGTGGCAGGTCGTGGTTTGCGAGTGTAAGGTTGCGTCCTGGCCGAAGTGCCTCTCTTGCGACTAGTTTTTTGTGGACTTTTCTTTTTCTGGGGACTTTTTCTCTGCTTCTTTTTCTGGGGGCTTCTTTTCTTTTTCCGGGGTGGTGTCTGGTAAGAGGAGGGTCCCGCCACTGGAGAAGTTCTTGGAGACACAGGTCTCCTTGGGGACCTGGTCTTTTTCTTCTTCTTCTTCTTGGAGCTTCGTTTGACTTTTTTCTTGGGGAGAACTTTGGGGGCATTAGGATCCCATCTTAAGAGAGAGCGAACGATGACCCCTCCTAGAGTACCGCTCCCTCCAGGTTTCAAAATGATTTGTTTTTTGGTTTGAGTGTCAATGCGGGGATCGGCCAGTTGGGTCAAAGCGACTTTGTTTCGATCAAAAAAGCGTTTGGTTTGATGAGGAATCTGAATGATCCCTTGCAGTAATTGACGTGCAGTCACCGTAAACCATTGTAAGACTTCTTTGAGACTAGCTTCTAAGACACGAGCTCGTATTTGTGGATTTTTTTCTCGACTGATGCCATACAAGGCACGAATCAATTTAACGGGGAGATGTGATTGTAGGGACGTCATGTTGACGATGTGTGAGACAGACGAAAAGTGTCTGAGGTTTTTAAAGATATTTTTGGTGCGGTTAAGTCGAGGACGGAGACGTGTACAGGACAGGCCCTCCGTCTTGGCACCAGTGGTGAAACAATTGGGTACGAAATCGCAAATCATCAGAGGTCGTAGATTTCAAATCGACGAGTAAATAAGCGTGTGGAGTTTGAGTGGCATCGTCGTACGCCTGAGTCAGCCAATGCGTTCCTAACTGTTTAGCTAAGACTTGCACTTGCGATTTATCTCGAGGGCTTTTAAACAAGACCACGTAATGTGCATTGAGACTGATGGTGCGGTGGGCTTTACTTTGTTGAAACAAATTTTAGGTGATGTAAACGACACTAGCATTACGGTGATGCCCTTTGCGCATGAACCACAGTTTAATTTCTTCTTCGTCTTCTCCTAACATGTCGTCGAAAATGACCAAATGGGTTTGACGGGAGTCAGAGACGATGCCGTCGTCTTCTTTAGGAATGCCTTCCACAAACACGATGGAATCGCCTTGACTTTCTCGCAAGAGGCTGTACGCCGATTGCCACTCTTTGTAACACCACACGATGCGTTGAGGTGGTCGATCGATCAAATGATGCTTATGTTCGATCAAACGTTTGACAAATTCGGTTTTGCCTGAACCGCTAGGTCCAGCAATGAGCATGTTAAAGGGATGGCGAAGATACAAAGCCTCCCAACTGACACGATCTAAGTGTTCGTCGATGACTTTGATAGTGGAGGAAGAGGGAGCAGAGACAGCAGAGGTAGTCATAGTGTTAGGAATGTCACTTGTGACACGAAAACAAGCAAGACAAGAGTTTGTATACTTTTTTCAGAACACGTTTATTGAATGTTTTAAGCATGAATACAAAAGACAAAAATACATAAAAGCCAAAGGCTTAAGTACAACGATAAAAGGCACATGAAAACCATTAACGTGGAATAAAAACAAGTGTCTGTACAACATGTTTTGGGTAAGGTTCTGACCAGTTCTATAGGGGGTAAGGTCACACAAGTGTCCTCCCGAAAGGGTCTTTCAGGCATGTCCACGACAGTCCTGTCCTGGCTGACGGGTTCTTCTGACACTGTCACTAACACTGGTTGAAAAGTGACTTTTTTCCTTGAACAACTCTCGTGCATACTGGGCCACTTCTTGGGTCCAAGCCTCAAAATCCCATTTTTTTCAGTCACGGACATCTGTCCAATGGGGGTGTAAGTCACAAGCTACACACACATCGTCATACACGTCTTGGGTAGCTAAAAGTTGACGAATCTTTTTTTCCTGTTGAGGTCGAGAAGTATCCAGATGAAAACGCAAGGCTTTGAGCAAAAGGAGTCTTTCGTGACTATTTAAGGCCATTGGGGTGGTAAGTACTGATCGTAAAGAGCCCACAAAGAATCGGCTGGTAAACGAAATCCCAGAAAACAAGTCACTAAGAAACACACCACTTGTCGACCCAAATTGAATGGATACAGTTCTTGTAATAGTTGATGGTAATGATCCACGGTTTGAATGTGGTCATTGAGTTCATTCCACGGAATCTGTTCAATCACTTGTGACATAAGCCGTGGCATGGATTCCTGATTTTATAGTCTCTTTATTTCGGAAGCAATAAAGGTACGTTCTAACTAGACATCTTCGTTCTCCAGTAGGGAATCTAAATATTGCATACGGTAACCTACACTTCAGAGTTTGTTTAGATGTTTCGTCTTCCGCTAAGCAGATTCCACGTAAGATATGTTGGTAATCCTTTAACTCGTTTTCCTCAATACGTTGCTCTAGGTGAATCTCGAAGTAACCAAAATTATGAACATTTAGTTCATTCACTAACTGAAAGTGTTGAACAAGGTCTGACCACTGAAACAATTTCTGACGAATCAGTCCTCTTATACCATTCAGGTACCAGTGGTTAAAGATCTGGTGACGTAACGGATGCAATTGTTCTTTACGTTTGACTTGTATTTTGACAAGCTCTCGGTAAATGCGTTCTCTCAACTCCACAGGCAAAGCACGAATGTTCTCTTGTAAAGTATCCATGAATAGGCCAGTCCGTACAATTCACAATCTTCTCCTAGAGCAAAAGTAATCCACATGGTGAGTAATTCCTGACCACTGCCATTCAGGGTAACGTCCAAGAATCTCATTGAACTCTTTTGATGTAAACGTTCTAGAGTGATATAATAGGATGAATGCACACTTGACCCAGAGAAATCTAACACACTGATTGACTTTTTTCACTTTCCTCTTGTGAATTTCTCGGCACAAAAGTTCTACAGTTACCCACTGAGATTTCACTCTGGCAAACCCCTGCCAAACTTCCTTGTAAATCTTCTCTTGCAGTTCTTTAGGTAATGATTCAATATCGTTTTTTAAATGGAGTTTAAATACTGGTCTCGGTGATGTCCAGCATTTGCTTCCTAAACAGTCTGGTTTCTTCTTCTTCAACGACATGGTAAGTTACTTCAATGTCTCGGTCCAACTAAGGGTAAGTAATGACAATTCGGTGACCATCGAGCATGTTCTAGGTAGGCCGAATCTTGCGGTTCCCAGTGGTGAAGTGACACACCGCAACTGAAGCACTTGACTTTATCCCCTTCGCCCAAGTAGAAAAATCCAGCTCTGGCTAATTCTTCGGGGGTCGGTCCTCCCAGATACTTAGGCCATTTTCCTTTGAACGATTGAAGACGATTTTCAAAGTCGCAGTATTCCGACAAACGCACAGGAAACGAATATTCTTCTTTCACAGGTTCGTTTCGATGAGGGTTGGGTGACATGGACAGGAGTTTGCTCAGGGCTGAATGACATCCGTAGGGGGGTAGACGTGAAGGTGAACATTCACCTTTAAAATGAAACCCAGTAAAGTGTCCAAGAGGACGAGCGGCATCGTTTTCGCATCCCTCAGGTTTCACACGAACAGCATCACTTTCCATGATAGGGGTTGTGAGAACAAAGTTCCCATGATGCTTTACGGCGTCGCTAAGGTCACAACGTACAGCATCGTTCCCATCGCAAGGCTCACAATCGCATTCCACTTCAGAAGTCCCAAACTTGAATTGTGCCCGTCTGAACTTGTTTTGTGTTTCTCTGAAAGTATTCATCTTGTTCGCTTGGTCTTAGTAGTCACAATGAACTATCGATCTTACCTAGGGTTCCTTTTTATATACAGACCAATACCGACGTGTCCATACGGTAAAGTGAAATGATTGGGAAGTCGCACTCGCTTCTGGTACACAATTTGATAGACTTTTTCTAGGGATCGACTCACAATGTGGTGGGTGGGTAAACGTACAATCTTGTTGGGTTGATAGGTGGTCACTTTAAAGTGTTCATCTTCTCCAGATTGCAAGGCTTCTTTCAATACCCCAAAGTTCACCACTCGACTGGTACGATAATTCAGAGTCAGTCCTTTCACTTTGCACTTCGTGTGCGCTTCTCCTTGTTTGTCCCGGTATTCGTAGCCGTAATTTTTAGGACCACCACTGACGAAACTTAAAATCTTGTCGTCGGGATGCTCGTCTGTCCAGGCTCCTAAACGGTCTCCTTCGATGTCAGGGTGATGTTGACTCGGGTGATGGATGTAAATGCAACTGTCTGTGTCAAAGTACAGGACGCGTTCCCCTAACAGTTCTAAAGCTTCGTACAATTTTAAGCGAGCATGAGCTGTCACGTAAGCCGCAATGATGACATTTCCAAAAGGGTCGTCTTGTCCAGATCTTCTTCGTAATTCATTAAGATCAAATTTTCGCGAACTACGTCCACGTGTTTCATGAATTTGGTTTTGTCGTGAATCATCTGGAAGTAGCGGGAAGGTTCTGTCAAACATTCCGTCTTGGGTAAACACGGTCGTTGTGCCATTTTGCCCCACAAGCAATTTCACATCACTTTGGCAAACGATCGCCTGCCTTCGTTTTTCTCGATGTGATCTAAAGTGATGCCTTCTTGTGCCCAGTATTTCTCTTTGAATGTCTTTCGGTCTTCGGGAGTGTGACACCAGGAAGGAAAGCCACTGGCTTCTTGCTTCAGTTTGTTTCAAAAATGCATCCACGTAGTCTGCGAAAATGCCTTTCTGACTGGGGTCACCCTTGTGGTATTGTTGTGTCTTGGGAAAGTGACAAATTTCGTACACTCCTAACAGTTGGTATCCCATGTCCAAAGCTTTGAACAATTCTTGACCCACGTCCCCGTCAAGGCCCGTTCTTCCTGGGTGTGATGACAAGGTTGATCTTGGTTGCACGTTTCCGCACAAGTACGGCACAAAGGAAACATCAGTTTGCCTTGCCAATGGTGAGGTAAGACGGGATGGTGCAAGTCCGTGGGAGGCAAAACTTTGCACTTGATCAAGCCTTCGTATTGTCGAATGTTTTTCAAGTCGATGTGTTCCGTGAACAATTGCGCGTGTCCTGCAGGAAAGTGACAATATTTGCACACGAAGGGATACTGCGAACACACGTCGAAGTATTTGATTTCTTCTCCTTTCTCTTCGTCGGCTTGGTACAACAAACAGGCGGCATTGGTCCTCCTCCGTACAAACTATCCCTCGGGTTCAGGGGGTCCATGAACTGGTAGCTTTCCACGAGGCGTTTAAACTCGGGATAGGTTTTCAAACGGTGATCGTACTCGTGTTCCCACATTTCCACCACCTGGTATCCTTGCTGTTCTAACTTTAGGCGTCGCTGACAAGTGGCCTGGTACAAGTCTTCCATGGTCCGTTGTAAAAACTGATTTTTAGTGTCACGATCATGGTAGCAGACGGGACATCCGTGAAATAAGCAACCGTTAAACTCGTACACGATCTTGGGGTTTTCTAAGTCCCACCCATCGACCGAACACGTTCCGATTGTCTTTTCGCCCCCTCCGTTGCGGGCATGCTGAATCCATTTGTCTTCCTTGTCGCACAAGTAGCGTAACCAGCGTAGGGCTTTGACCGAATATTGACGTTTGACATAGTTGGTCGTTTGAGGACTGATGACAGCCACGGTGTTTTCAGGCATGAATCGTTGCCGGTAGATTAAGGAACACGCTTTGGCAATGGTGCAAGCTTCTTTCAAAGGATCGACCCCTCCGTGTTCCATGAACAGTTCTCGAAATTTTCCACAGCAACGTCGTAAAATGTCCACGTCGGAACGACAATACTTTAATATTTCTTCCTGAAAGTAGAAAGGGTCCGAGGCGTGAGCCTGGTACCAAGCGTAGAAAGCTTCTCGTTGTTCGGTACGCATATTGTCAGGGTCGTAATAGTGAGCCTCAGGTAATTGGGGTAGAACGGCGTGTTGATTGGCTTCCGTATCGAAAAAGTATTGAAAAAGTGTGGAAAGTACCCTTTAGCCATTTCTGTCATTCCAAACGTTTTAGGCATTCGGCTCAAAGGCATGGCCAAATAGCTCATGGAATCTTTAAACTGTACTTGTCCCACTTGCATGGAAATGATTTTGGCTCCGTTCAAAGTCACTTTAGGACGTTCGGTGCCTTGTTCCGTATAGTATCTGAGAAGAAACTTTCCATCGTATCCGGAGAAATTGTGAGCCATCACCGTGGCATGACGATGACAATCTCGGTAACGTTCGATGTCCTCTTGGCTCCACGTCTTGTCGATGGGGTCTAAGACCCATTGTGCGAAATCGGCTAGCGTGTTCGGCCTTCGAAAGATTTTTTCACGCCCTCCAGGAATCTTACTGCAGTGAGGGCAATGACTGAAAATAGGTTCTTGAATGCACTTTTCGCACGCTCGATGAGCCACGCAGAAATTAGGAATGTGAATGCCGGTCTCTTGCATGCATTCGAAATCGAAAAAGATGAAATTGCCTTTCTTCTTGTGTCCATCCTCTTTCTCTGGTTGGGATTGGCATTTTTGCACGTAGCATTGGTGTTCCAAGTCCACGATGTGGTGACAAATGTGACATTTTTCTTTCCTGAACATACGTGTGCTTTGGCATTATTGGTACGTATGCCTTGTCCACACGTAGGGCACAATCTCAGCAGTTGACAAGCATATTTCTGCTGTGAACCTTGCGTCTTCAAATGTTGTTGGTAACAGGCAGGGCTGACAAACGTGCGCAGACAAGCAGAACAATGCACTGGTTCTTGTCCCTCGTTCAGACAGGGTGGAGAGGCCAAACATCCTGAGCATTTCGATCCACAATGTTTGTGTTGCTCTCGATTGTTATAACCATAGTCACATTTCTCACAATAATATATGTATCCCAGGAATCCAGTGATACTGGTAATGGTATCAAAATGGTCATCGTGATGATAGAGGTGAATGTATTTTCCATCCTTAAAGTCTTGGCCTCGAAACAACAGAGGCCCGCGTACTTCTTGAGGGCACACTTTCAAGGTGTAGCGTGGAGCTAGGATATCTTGCAATTTTTGCATTTCAAGAATGCCACAGGGTTTGTCTTTGGGCAAGTCGGCTTGTTGCAACAGGAGTTCTGCTTCGTTTCGTTGTTTGGCTCTGTCCGATTATCGAATGTTCTCCCAGGCTCTTTTCCATTCTGTCGTGTCGTTTTTGTCGACATAGGTTCGTCCCACCACAATGGCACGGGCTAAACACATCTGGTCCTGAGGGTTGTGAATTCGGACGAGGCTCTTTTTGGTGGTGCGAAGGTCGTTCACCAATAAGACCTTTTTGCGACCAGTCCCTTGAGGAGGAGAGACGTGGGTCATGTCCAGTGTGGCTTTTCCATCGGTGATGTCAAACTGGTCATTGGATTGTTGCACGTGTTGAATCTATCTTGTCCATGACTTTGGAAGCGGTCAATTCTGCAAGGGTGCTAAACTCGATCCAAACAGGGGATTTCAAACCGTCGTGTTGTATGGAAAGTCTCAAGCGATCGTCTTCTTTGGGTTGACATTGTCGCTTGAGTGTGGTAAGTAAAGAATACCACACCCCGGTGATGAACCCTTCTGCTTTCTCTAACGGTACTTCGGACTTGAAATCTTTAAACTTCACCGTGTATTTGTAAGCCGTGGTTCTAAATTTTCTAGAGGAGCGCTTTTCTGTCTCTCGAATGTCATAGTACTTTTCAGGGTTGACTAAGGGCGGTGAACTTTGTTTAGAGGGTTTGGATTCTGGTTCACTCATTTCCTCTTCAAAATCAATGGCATGAATTTGTGCCAAGACTTCAGCCCTGGTACGAGGCGATAGATCACGTTTCTGCCTCTTACTTTCTTCTTCTTTCTTCTTGAATGAATTGGATCGTTTCATCTTGATAGCAAACAGTCAAATGACTACAGTTTAAACACCATGGACTAATTTATAGTCATGGCAGACCAGCGTATATAAAAGGGTGTGTGTCTTGTCCTTTCACTATTCATTTCACTCTCAAACCGAGCACAACGATGGAAGAGACTACACAAATCGAACGTTTCATCAGAGCGTTGCGAGGAGTCATTAGAAAATTTTCTTCAGACCAGCCAACAGACTACTCTCCTTCCTTGCGAGATAAAAGTCAAGATACTTGCTATATCTGTCAGAAAAAGGGGCATTGGTCTTCAGAGTGTCCAGACCGTCAAAAAAGAAAAAAGGGGTTAGAAAAGACAAAAGTCAAGATACCTGTTATTATTGTCAAGAAAAAGGACATTGGTCTCCAGATTGCCCAAAAAAGAAAGAAGAGGAGCCAGAAGAAGAGAGGGATTCTTCAGAAGAAGAGAGGGATTCTTCAGAGGAAGAAGAAGAGGAAGAAAGCAGACAGGTGAAGAAAAAGAAACAGGAGAAGAAAAGAAGAAGGGAAGAAAGTGAGGAGGAAGACGAGGAAAAGACTGTGACGGTGAAGAAATTTAAAAAACAGAGAGACTAAACAATGAGACAGAAGAAGTGTATGAACTTTTTAAAGTGTTCTGTTGAGAATTGTAAATTGTGAATTGGATTGTAAATATTTATAAAAGAATAAATTAGGTATAAACGGTAAGTGTCTTTGAGTTTTGATTTTAAAATAAGAACGTACACTCACACACTCATACACACGTACTATAGGGTAAAATGTTTGGGGTTTTTTTGAGTTATTGGCAACTGAAAGTCTATCTCTTTTCGAGAGACGTGGGTGGCCCTGAAAAGGGTCTTTTTTGGTGTAGGGGTGAGTTTAAGCAGTCAACTTTAACTGCCTTAAGCCTTTGCCACGGCTGAGGCCTACTTCTAATGATGATGATTTGGTTGAAATCACTAAGGGTGGTATGGTAGGCTTAGTCACAGGGTTGGCGTGTTTAGCTCGGGAAGGACGTATTCTCTTCGGTCGTAATAAAGAAGTCTGATACATTTGTTTCAGACTTCTTAACTCCGCTAAAATGTCTAACAGTACCGTGACCGTTTGATTTTCACCCTCTTGTTTCTTTGCTGCTACTGCTTCTTCTTCTTCTTGTTTTTTTCTTACCTCTTCTTCTTGCTGTTGTTGCTGTAGGAGAAAAGCTTGTTCCGCTTCCTTTTGCTGTTGTATAAATTTCTCCAATTCTTCTTTCTGTCTCTGTCTAAAATTCTCCACGTGCGGTAATGAAGAAGGTGACGAAGGTTCCGGAACAAATTCTTGCGAGGTAAGAAAATCCACAAAATCCCAATTTACCTCTTCTGAAAGTAAGTCCGGGTTCCCTTGGGTGGTCTCCACTGCTGGTGCACCCCAATTGATCGTTTTCTGAGTTTTCGTGATGTTGAATAACTGTCGCATGAATTGACTGCGCACAGGCCACGTGACGTCACAGACTGCTCTCTTCGGATTGGCTGCAAGCTGACTGAATTTTGAAATGCGTGTTTGGATTGGTCAATGAACTCAATCTGTTTCAATCCTTCCTCTACCTATAAATAAGCGCAGTTCACTGCATTGATTCACCTGTTCTCGGCGCCTCAGCATGTAGACTGACGTTGAATCTTCCACCCTTGTGTCAACAATGATGTTCAGGACGGACATACATATATTATTGTATAAGAAGGAAACATAACAGTTGTATTACTCATTAGACGATAAAAAGAATCTGATATTTGCAGAGAATAAGAAACACTTACATACTTAAAATAAGAAAACAATATGTTCATGAAAGGATTGGAAAACTAAATATGTGCTAATAAGTGAGGACATAAATTACAAATATTACAACAGAATTAGCTAAACATCAGGCATTTACACGACTCAAACATTTGTTCAAGTTATTTGATCTTAATATATGTGATGAGAAAAGATAAAAGTGACAAAATATGAAAGAATAACAGAAATTCTACCATGTTTAATGAAAACAAAAGAACGAAACAACGACACCCGGTTACTTGAGCGGGAGATTGAGAAAACGAGATTTTTTGATGAAACAGAATTAATAAAGTCTGAATGATGTCTTGCTCTTTATATCTGAATGCACATTTCATGGGTGTCTGGGGATTTTTTTCTTGCAAATTTTTTGATCTTATTCCTCGCCTGGAGTGACGAAAAAGTTAAGTTTGCTTTCATTATATCATGGAAACCTGTACTTGCCCATTACATGGTCATGATGATTTTTAATGATGGACACTTAGACTTGCGTTATTTCTTTTCTAGTCACAAAACGTTGTATTTGTTTCTAATTTGTTGTAATCGAGAATAAAACCTTTTTTTTATTCATTTAATGTTGAAATATTTAGTAAATATTTAAGTATTTTGTATTTTTAACTACACATATTTCATTATATATATATATATATATATATATATATATATATATATATATATATATATATATATATATATATATATATATATATATATATATATATATAACTATCTTGCATTTGTATGTAAAACTATTTCAATATATATATATATATATATATATATATATATATATATATATATATATATATATATATATATATATGTTGCATTTTATTATTTAAACGTTTACCTTTAATGTAAACGTTTGTAAAATGTCCATCACAGTCAAAAGATTTTGTTAGTGAGGTAGCCATTTTGCCATTGTACCGTTTAACACCCTAACGTAATGTTACTTATGAATGGCGTCCTAGTGGGCGTATGACACACCTCGTAACAGTATCACGCGGTTCCTTTGTGTCAGACGTAAAATGCAAATTTATCTCCTTTTAGCACGCCTTTTTTTAAAATCCTTTCATGATCGTGTAGCTTACATTTATTTCCATATCATTTTTATCTAGTTGGTTTCTATACACAGCAAAATGGTTCTTCACCTATGATACCCAATGACCTTGCGTGCTAACATTATAAACTTACTTGTATAATAGGATCGTGCAATTGAAATATGATGATGGTTGGGCCTTGAACATAGTCTAAGAGGCCCCTATACTAACAATTATATTAGCCAGATTTCAGCTCGGTTTTCGCTCTGAACCAGTTGGTGATGTGCGGTATATCTTGAACTAGTACCTAGAAAGATTTGGACATATATCAAAAGTATATTGTTCTCAGCAAATACCAACACATTTTCTTTTTAAATCTTGTTGTAGACCCTATTGATAACAAATTCCTAACAAAAAAGTAAATTCTGTAACAAAACATATCTGCAGTCCGAGGCAATCAATATTTCACTCGTAAAGAGAGATAACCTAAAATAATCTTGCCTTGCTCATCACGTGATACTCTGATCTAGAAGCTAGAACCTGTTGGTAAGATTTGACTCAAGAGAGTTGATATTTAGGATGATTTGAAACACAAATAGCCAGTACATGAATTCTACTTGTGTATTTCTTCTAGGTCATATTTTTAAAAATTGTAATATGGTCCAAAATATTTTTAATTTTAATACGATATAAATATGAATAGTTTTGTAAATTGTAGCGATTATTGTTTTTAAAACAAAAGGATCACAGGTCCTGCTGGTCTTGCCATTTTAAATTTGATTTTAAGTATTCTCTTATTACTATGGAAGCAGTTTTAAAAAAAAATAAAAGATATTTTCTAAACAAATATAAATGTTAACTATCAACTACTAGTATCTAAACATGACACTGATGCATGTTTTCGAAATTTAAAAAGACAACAAGTGAATGAATTTGATAAATAATGTTACTATCTGGCTTCGTTCACTAAAAACGCCACCCATTATAATACTGACCTTTATTAGTTTCGTATAAAACAATTAATGATATTAAAATATTACAAATGTAAAACCTAGTTCTACACGACATATACCGCTATATTCGACGTCAAAAAGCTATGCTGCTGATATTTTGTGTGTGTTGCAAGAGGTTATCCTTATACCATGGTAAAAGAAAACATAAGACATTTCGTTGAAGCAGTCATGAATTTAATATGAGTTCACTTGATATCATAGCATGCATTTATTACGAGTTCACATGATGACATATCATACATTTAATACGAGTGGGCATGATAACGTATCGTGCATTTAATATGAGTTGACATGATAGCATATAATGCATATAATACGAGTTGACATGATAACATTTCACGCATTTAATACGAGTTGACATGATAACATTTCACGCATTTAATACGAGTTCATATCATACACTTACGAAAATATCCTTATTTGAATTTGACACATGTCTACGTCATTTAAAACGTATTGATATGGATATCAAATTAGACATGAAACATTAACAGTTTTTGTTTTTATAGCATGATCAGCCATGTACGGATCTGAATATATGTGGAAATGTGAAATACTGACTTGTGTTTTATTGAAAATGTCATTGTACCTTGACAACATAACATGCAATTGTACATGTTCTCAAAACGTGTTACTTATGTTACATCTAGGACAGTGGTTCCCAAGCTTTTCAAGGAGAGGGCCATATCTACTATTTTCGGTAACTAAGCGGGCCACAACGTTATAAAATTATAAATGTTTATAAAATTATAAAAGTCGTGTAATATCATTCTTAAATATATTAACTTTCAGCAACCAAATTCTAAAACTTTAAAAGCAGTCAGTGTGAGTCCTGCACTACAGTCATTTTCGGTTTTAAATCAAATCTGCAAATTAAGCAAATTGGTTTACCACTACGACTAGGCATAAACATAAATTTCTCCGTCCAATCTGCGTTGAATTCACGACAAGCAACGTTCTCACGTTTTCGCTTATTAGCATTGTTTGATTCTACGTTATCCACGTTCATGCTTATCGGCTTGAACGGTAAATTTGTATTTGAAAAATCTAATTTCAGCACAAAACTGCAGACTACTAAACAGTTGTAACAGATGACATCATGGCGTCTTGCGCACTCTGATTGGTCGACAAGGCTGGGAAAGGGTATTTCCAAAGTTTCGTTCGCTAACTCAATGGGCGCATTCGATAATTATATCCGAGCACAACAACCACGCGCAGAGTCAATTATCGAACGCCGACGGAGCTCCGAGTGCTCGACCAAAATGACACACTTCTTAGAAATAACATTCTAGACTCTAGAATACTGTAGATCGCGCATTATTGCAACTTTCGTCTAGTTATTATTTATTTATTTGAACGTCAATAAATTGTTGAAATTATTAAAATACATTTGAGTAAATATAGAGGCCTCGCGGGCCACTTTATGAGAGCTGACGGCCCACAAGTTGTCCGCGGGCCGTGGTTTGGGAACCTCTGAATCTAGGGACTTAAACTTAAGAAACAAGATTGGATGAACCCTAAAAGCAGTCCATTATCCAAAATATAAACTTGTTTAAATAAAATTCAAAGTCAAACAAAGCGAAAGAATAAAAACAACAGTGTATGAATTCCTAGAATAGTATCCTAAATTATATTACAAATTTCTCACTAATCCGGAAACTGGCCAGAGTTATATAGCCTGAAGGTTCTAATATTTTAATTGCTACCGTGCTAATACCACTTGAAAATCAGTCATTAATACAGACGTATTTACTTCAGTGTAATCACCTGAACATAGAATATCACTGACGTCCTTGAAAGTTACACATAATCCAATAAAATTATTTAAATATTCAAATCCACTCTGCTAAATCCAAGAAACAAATATTATAAATATATCACTATTTCTTCTCAACGAATCTTACAAAATTGGCATAAACTGAAGAATAGAATACATGTGGGTATTCTCATTATATGGTCTCTATATATAAGCATTAAAAAATCAACAAACACTGATTCGCTAACAGACTCTGGAACAAATCGTATTAGTTCAAAATAAATCAGTCACGTTCTGACTTTTTCCAGCTAATGAACCAATAAACAAAGGAGCAAATGCGCTCCATATTTTAACGTGATGTTTGTCTGACCTCCATTCAAATTAAAGCGTAGCGCCTTCGACCTAAATAGTTCTTGACTTGGCCTTAGCGATCGGCCATGGTTTGTAATTGAGATTCCTACAATGAAGCATACATAGGAATCTAAAGTTCTGTTCAGCCACTGAATTAAAGAATTTCAAAAACAAAAGTCAGAAACATAATAAAGCTATAATATAATTTTAATATATGATTTAGATATCCGTAACATTTATTAGTGATAAAATCCTGATTGGATTAGTTTTATGGAACTGGGATTTACAATATTCGTTATATTGGCTAATTAGATGTTAATTAGTTCTTGGAGTTGTGACCCTTATGAATCGATCAAATAGTGTGTGTGTGTGTGTGTGTGTGTGTGTGTGTGTGTGTGTGATTTGGATTTTTAACGTAACTTTAACAATGTTTTAGTCATATCGCTACGAGATCTGCAGCGTGGCAGTTTATAGTGATGTCTAGCACTGGGGCATCATGCCGCAGACATGTAGCATTAAGTCCACCCAGGTAATTATCCTGACTCCAGGCCGACCAGTCCTAACACTAACCTCTTTATGCTGACAGCCAAGCGAGGCAGCTGTTAGTACTATTTTTATAAGTCTTTGGTATGACTCGGCCGCGGATCTAACCCACGACCTCCCGCATGCGAGGTGGACGCTCTAACCACTATTCCACCAGAGCGGTTTGGCTCAAACAGACCTTGACCTACTATGTATAACTGTCAAGAACTGTTCCTATTGAGTCATGGAAATAAAAGAAAGTGAGCTCGCTTTTAATGTGATATAGACAAACCTGGCCATTAGTTTAACATAAAGAAAGAAGATAAACTGTTCTATAAATCACTTATTGTCACTTATTCATCATCATTATCATCGTTATCCATCACAGTAATGTCGTTATCGGAATTGACCGCATGAAGTAAAATCAATTAGATTCAGCAGTCTAATTCATCAAATATAAATATAAAAATTAATAACATTGAACACATTGAAACATTAACATGTACCAAAAGAATGCAAAACTTCGCACATTTTCCAACGTAAATCTTTCTGTGTATGAAAAAGGTTCATTCTTAGTACTAGTTGTGTATTCAAATTCCTATCTAGGAACTTTGACAATTTTATGTAGCTAATGTCGTTTTTCTTCTTTTGAGACTTTGAAGATTTATATTGATATTTCAAAAACACCTAAAACGATCAAAATCCGCTGCTTGTCTCTAGTTAGTCTAGTTTGTTTAACCGTTGTCATCACACCACATAGTAGTAAGTATAAGGCATTTAAATTAGATGATCTAGTACTGGAACGTCTACGATGTCAATAGCTTATGACGGCCAACTGACATGCTTTTTGTTGCCGTCCTCATAAATATCTATCATTTATTGATTAATCACCTTAATGAATGTTAATCATTGCTGTATCATCCCTTCACATATTTCCAGATCTTTCACACCACAGTCAGTCGACCGTCATTTGTGGCTTTTAAATTTTAAGACTTCAGCTAATGTTTAGAATCACATTTGATTGCGCAATGAAATTCCCTGAAATAAGAAAATATTAATATTGTAAACCACTTTTGCAGCATTCGGTCTTCCCAATTTTGTAATAAGAAAATAATTAGCCGATCAAAATATATGTATTACCTTCCCTATATAAATGCCATGTCAATATATCAACCAAGGAAACTTTCTGATTTTATTCTGACGCGATAATTCAGCAGAAAACATAAGGTCCGTCACCACTAATATATCTGCTTTTATGTTAACTGACGCTTCTTCCTTTATGAATGTAGTCTGTATATAAATAGTCAAAATAAATGATTAGAAACAATAACAAGTCAATACTCAGACGCAGTCGTTTCATCTCTTTCAAATTATTAAATCGGTAATAAATTAGAGCTTTTCTTTGTCGAACATATTAAACATTACATTTTTTAAATTAGTTGATAATTATTTTTGTAGGTTGATATTTTTGTTTCTAGACGTGTTAGATAGGTTGAAACATGGTACAGTGAAACATATACTTCAGGGTTGTGAATTAGTGAGAGAAGCTGACAATGAACAGGAAAACTTTTGGTGTTCTTTCTCACTTATACATTGTTTTATTTGACATGTGTTTAAAAGATACATTATTAATCTGAACGGGAGTTTACAGATACATTATAAATCTGAACGGATTTTGAAGATACATTATTAATCTGAACTGGAGTTTATAGATACATTATTAATCTGAACAGGAGTTTAAAGATACATTATTGATCTCGTAGGGATTTTAAAGATGCATTATTAATGTCGACGGTATATTAGAGATACATTGTCAATCTGGACGGGAGATTAGAGAAACAATATTTATCTGGACATTAAATGAGAGATACGTTATTAATCTGGACGGGAGTTTAGAGATAGATTGTTAATCTTGATAGAAGTTCAGAAAGACACCTTTTGATATTAAAAGATTTCGCGATTTTAAAAAACTTGGCAATGATGCTAAGATCTTGGACTTGGAAATAAAGCAGAAAACGCGTGAATAAAACTTGTGACACGTGTATCAATGTGCTGCGCAAGTTTTTGTGGGAGTGAAAACATAAGTTATTCACCTAATTTCGCTATCTGGATACGGTTATATTATACAACCCTTATATTATCCTATTTAACAAGTTCTGCATTTTGTACAAGGTCAAGTCCCTCTTCTCCAAATATGTCATATGGCGTCCCAAAAACATGAGGAAGAGTTATAACTTTGGGATGAGGAACAAAATCCTTCACCAGTGAATATGATAACTTATGACTTACAAAAACTACGGAAGGAACTTTCTTTGGAAGAGACCATTCTTTGGAACAATATTCTGCCTTTCTTGACAAGATGGATCCCCTTAATGGCCCCTCCTGATGAACGGCAAACAAAATGGCAGTATTCACTGCAGTTATGTTAATTAAGGTACTTGTTAACGTGCTTTGCTGAAATCAAAATTCAAACTTATGGAATACCATAACAGAGACGAATGAGTTATCCTTTGCATCACTGCTTCCTGTACGAAGGAACTTAGTAGGCAACAACTACTTTCACGCGAGTATGTAATGCTTGTACCCTCTGTAAAGTTTAACTTTTTACAGCTATTTTCAAAGTCAGCCTTGAAACATCCACTTTCGTTTAGAACAAGACCAGATATACTACCTAAAGTATTCGATGGACTTTCCAAAGGCTGTAACCATCGTTCCTCTTTAGAGGAGGAGAGGGACAGGAGGGTACTTTTGTTGTTGTTGTTGTTGTTGTTGTAGGGTTTAAGGACATTTTACAGCACACGATAGGTTATACATGGCGGCCAGTATTAATGGTGGAGGAAGAACCCTGGAAAACCCAGGAAAGAACCACCGACCCACGAGAAACTACTGGCAAGCTTTCTTACATACCCACATTGGCTGAATCCGAGACTCGAACCCACGCAGACAGAGGTGAGATGGCAGTGATCCGTAACGGAGAACGCTTTAGACCACTCGGCCACTAGGGGCCCCCGGTACTTTTTGTATGTGTACTAATTGCATTCACTGATTATATTACTTAATTATAAAATATAGACCGTATCTGATGCTTAAATATTATTCCGATATAGTACTTTCGAAGTGCAAAATGACAAAGCAATGCATCTTGCATATAAAATTGCAGTTGCAAATACAGAATAAATGCGAATTGTATTAACTATTTTGACGAGATGTTTTATGATATTGTTTTAACAAATTGTAACCAGACGTTTAAACCCCCAATGCCGCCGTGTTTCATAAATTCACCAGTCTACTAATCTAATAAAGCCTAGAAGGAAGAAAATTATTTGTTAAAAAATGCTATCTGACACAAACTGTTCTTTAAAATATTTAAGATGTTATGTTTAAACGACGGTGAGATATTCGGTTTAGAATTAAGAGGTGCCACCTCTTAATTTAGTCACCGAAGTCGTTCGTAATTACATCCTTTTAAAGGAGTGCTCAAAACATAGTGACGTTATTCATTCCACAAATTTCGCTCGTGACTAATCTAATAACAACAATATTCGCAGATGGCAATTACGTTGGATAGAGAGGTAAGGAAGAGAGGCAGGCCCGCTTTTTTAAGTGGATATGAGATGTTAGATTTTTTGCACGTAACGACAGCATTGGAGCTTTAAAATCGCATTGGACTTTGACACGAAACAAAGAAAATCCACATATTGTAAAGTCTGCCATGTTTTGACATAATCAGAAGCCTACAATCATGTTCATTTGTCATAACAATTAAGTCCTTTATTATGTAATACAGTGAGCCATTCTCTGCATATGGCTTGTGGCATACAATGCTGTTGAACTCGTTTCGTAAATTTCATAGAGATTGAAAACTCGCTAAAAATCCTCCATAAATCCTATGAAATGCATAAATTCGATTTAGTATGTTCCGAAGAATTGTAAAATTAATATAGCCATCGGTAAACAAAGCCGCAAGTAGCATCTATTTACGTAATACATTTATATTTGGTGACTGTCGATGCCGATATTGCGATCGCATCCAGATCAAATCACGCATGGCATGCTGCAAGATGGTATTTATTTAAGGAATATTGGTAATACGAATAGGCTTAGCACGGTGGGTGGGTGAGGTATCTCCAAATATCACGTATAGTAAGCAATAAATGAAAAGGAATAAATTGTTACCAAAAAAAAAGACTTAAATATTCAGAACAAACTCTTTTGAGGAAAATATATTTGTTTTACCTCAAATAGCCAATTTGATATTGTATATTACGCACAGTAGATCACTGTATTGATCTATTGCATTGTAATTGTCTTGTTGCATGAAGAAAAAGCAAGATGCAACAAGCGTTACATTTTTTATATACACTCGGCCTTGCGTACAGTGCACGTGACAAACATCACGATGCCATGTAAAAGGGGCTTCCAAATTAGACTTCTTCCAACATTCCCGGTCCCTTGACTGAATGTCATATTACACGCGTACCTGTAACCCGGTGGCTATTTATCTTCCCATATAGAAAACAGAAAATGTTGTCGGTACTGATAATAGCGATGTGGATTCATTCCGAAACATTCCTGAAATGCATAATATACAATGACTTATTTGCTCGTTTTCATTTGAGTTCTTTTCCTCTTTTCCTTCACCGCATGTAGTTCTCTACATATTAATCCATCCAAGTTTATATTTTCGGGTATCATCAGTTCTTTATTCTTAATACCCATTTGATGATGGTGCAAAGTACTTGCCATTAACCACGTATTCTATATAAACATTATACGTATGCATGAGTGGGATATATGTTGAATTAGCCTATGAGCATGAGAACTATAGCTGTTGTGGTATGCGTTTCAGAGTGTGGGAAGGCACCTCCATCAAACAAAAGTCAGGTTCAAACTTAGTATAAAGACAAGTTTTAGCAAAATTAAAAACTGATCATATGAACAGTTGCTTACTTAAGATGATACTTGGTTCAAGTCTGGTGGATGCCACGATTGTCACTAATCGTGAAAGTTAAACTTAATATACGGCTACATGCTTAGCGTGGATGAATATTACATGTGTACCTGTATATAACCATGTGCGTTCTTACACGTGTACCTGTATATAACCATGTGCGTTCTTACATGTGTATGTGTATATAACCATGTGCGTTCTTACATGTGTACCTGTATATAACCATGTGCGTTCTTACATGTGTACCTGTATATAATCATGTGCATTCTGTAATGAATTCTACGGTGTGTCTATTATGATAAGCATTGTGAAAGAGTTTATACTTATTAGTACAGTTATTTGTGTAACTATTAGTGGTAATTTACCTACTTTTTTCTGTATTTGTGATACAGGGGTCTTTACTTGACCGAACGGTGTCAACCCTGGCACGATTCGCGCTAGAAGTCATACGTTTACCCCAAATTTCCAAAGATTTCCATACAACTTCAGATGTAAATTAGAAAGCCCGACGTGTTCGTTCTATACATCAATTATACTCGAATCAATGCAACACCACAGATCACACAACCTGCCAAATATCTATCAACCGCACATCAGAACTGTTTCTCTTCGTTAGGTTTCCAAACCGGCAGCAGTTTACGCAGTAGAAACTATACAACTGTCCCTTAACACAAGGAACTATTTTAACTACGCCACCTTAGGCCAGAAAACTATGGTTTCCAGGCAAATTTCACCAGTACAACTGCATCACATTTGCCACCATGGCGACTTAAACAGTATCTGCCGACTCCCTTCTTATAGATTTATTGTGTAATTTACCGGTTTCCTAACGTAAATACCGCCACTGCAGTTACACCACCAATGTACACCGCTAGGTTTTAACAGGGACTATGTTCATTCGGTTTTGACCTGAATTCACTACTAGTGAACCATTGCATCATGGAAACTCATATATACTTTACTCTGTGACGTTTGCTCCTAGTAATTAGCTAATAAATTCGTGAAAAGACATATGTCTATTGCACCAAATTCCAATAATCATACAAGTCGTCACAAAAATCTAAGAATACCTTAAAATGGATATAGTGTTACGAGTCTAGGCTCTTACCAAAAGTAACAGAAAGAGTGAAGACAACAACCTTTGTAAAATTAAACAAATAATTTATTTACCTAGAATATCAAGTGAAAAATTGAGAATAAAAGAACTTACGGTTTTACGAAGCAAATACAAAAATAATCCAAGAATTAAACAATAGAAGTCCTAATAATAAAATGTCCTGAATGAAACTGAGTTCGAATCCCTATGAAATCCAAAATGGAATACAATGACGTATGTTGTAACCTGCGAAGTGTTGTTGTGTCAGAAAATACCATTCAAGTTTTGAATTCAATATAACTTCCAGTAAATGTTTTTATCCAAGAATTTGTAGAAACACGTTTGTATTTCCAGGGAAAAGAATCACTTGAAATTCAATAAAATAAAATTTCAACTCAATTTGAACACAAACTATGTTTGGTGCCCGACTGAACAATCACTATAAAGACCTTGTCGACTCATGCAGTACAATCATAAGTATTAATGGTGACAGATGCTGCAAGATCAGCACGCCTTGTATGAAGCATTAACTGGTTATGTGATTAGTAATCTTGCTAAACACGGAAAGTGCTGGGCAGCAAAGACTAGACTGTATAATTCTATATTATTGCTGGTAGTAACTGGTTATTTTGTAAAGCTGTACTGGAAGTCAATACGACGTTACACTCTTATTAAAATCGAAATCTCCAACATAATGGCTATCTCGTGTATAAAGTTTATATTCTGCGGACATAAAATTCGCTGCATGCCTAGTTTTCAGTAGCCAGTCTGATAAAGCCTCCCACTTCTTGTGAGTATCCCTTTTCGTTAGTGACCATACGTTCCGAATGACGTAAGCTGTACAAAAGCTGTAGTTTGATGGTAATAAAAATGATCATTAGAACATGACATCGTGGGGGTGCCGGTCAGACGTACTTATTGATGCGCAAATTTCGAACTGAGTCATATTGTAGGAAGGTCTAGAGTGGGTAGGAAGCTGTTTCGGTAACATATTACCCTGCATGAGTTGACATGTAACAATACATTGCGATAAAGATACAGATCATTGGATTTGGGGTGACATTAGCATCGACTCCCACGCAGATTTTCTTTTTTTTGTTTTTTTTTTTGGCTTTTTCTTGCATTTTGCTTACGTATCGATGAAGATGAATACGTTGTCAGCTTCCCCCTTTATAGTCCACAAGAATAAATGATAAAGTCCAAGGTTTCATCAAATGTCACGACAGTTTAGAAAACGACATGTTCATAGCTCCGATGAACAGTTAACTGCCACAATCGAGAGAATGATTGTGTGAATCCCTCTGTGCTGCTCTGATATACTGGGATTGAAATGTCTTTATATGTGATATTAGGAACACGAAGCTCTGTCGAATGCAGGCACTTGATCAAATTGTCTGGTGCCATATGTTCGAGACATGGACTTGAATTTGTCCAAAGTACATTAACTTTGGTAGTTATTCCAATAAGGAAAATTAATTTGCAAGAATGGACCATACTAGTTTCCGAATGAGCAACAAACTATGAAAAAAGATATGTTCTAGACTATTTTGTTTTCCAGTTCACCTCTGGAGTCCAGGAAGTGAAAATGACCAATAATAGCCACAGTCTTTTGAGAGCTGTACATCGGAAGTAACGCCAAGTTAAATATCCTCAAGCTCAAATTACACCTATTAATAGTACAACCATCAATCATACAACCATCAATCAAACACCAAACTGAAGGAAATTGAACTCTATTGTTACAATACCAAATCCCAATTTTATTTGTTTTAAATATATAAGATTACCAGCGACGAAGATCTGGAAAAACAAATCTTTAAAAATGAAAGCCTATGCAAAGTTCAAACCTGTAGAGCGAAGCCTATAGTGAGTACTAAAACGAGCGATTATAAAAGAACAAATCTCCTGAACTCCTAAAAAGACCAGCCACACCTTCTGAATGGCGATTTCCGATTCTATTTTCTTTTCTGTAGAAATGCAATATGTAATTGTCAGACAGCTTAAACCAAGCTTTCAATTAATCATCCAGTATTTAGAAATATCCGCAAAAGAATTGATTCAAACTAGTTCTCTCGGTTCGGGAATCGTTTTGTTAAACCGCGTCCCATTTTACTGAAAGAGCGTTCGTCACCGTGTATCAGTGACGGTAATTATCTTCAGAAATGTAGTGAAAGATGGCGATTTTCTACTGAATATGGAAAAGTTCAGAAATTCAGAAAGAAGTGATTACATAGCTTTCTTAAGGACTGGACGATTTTGTTTGAGACAATTTGTGAAAGCATACTTTTGTTTGGAGCAATATATTCTAATTCAACTTTTTCTTGGAATAATACTATTTAACCTGCGTATGCGTTCTAAGTAGAAAGTACGAAATTGTCTTTCATTTTAATTTGAAGAAAGTCTATTTTAATATTTGATAAACGTCTAAAGTTATTCAGATCGATTCCAAATGATTGTTAAGAAATAATTAGATTCCTTGAAGAATCATGATAGGAGAAACAAGATTCCAAAAATTTATCCATCTTATATATAACAACACAAGTTTCAGTAGAATTACGCTCGGTACCGACACTTTATTAGGTAATTGATCAATAACGCCAAGTGACAGCTATTTAGTGTCAGTCAGTTTAGTTAATAAAGTTGTTTATAACCATAAAAGTTCCAATTTAACAATGCATGACGTTCAGTGTTGACAATCAGCAAGGTAATTGATCAAAAACGTCACGTGAGAGGTGGATTATTTCGGTTCAGTTAGATAATAAAGTTGCCTATTACTGCTACGGTAGATAGATAGTTAGATATCTTTTAGTTTATTTTCGAGGGTAATAGGTAACATATACATATATACAAAGATATGTAGGGCAGGGAGAAGAAGATGGAGACAGACAGACAGACACACAGAAAGGGAGAGATAATGAGAGAGAGAGAAGTCTTACGTATATGCCTTTTAAAAGTTTGCAAAGTGCTTATAGATACTTAGCCAAGGCAAAATAATGTGCATTTCCACAATTAAACTCAGCCTAATTGTTTGTTAACTGGTAATATGCAACATTTTAAAGAGAAAATGAAACGAAAAATTAATGAAAGAATATAGATTTGGTACCTAGACATTTGAGCAGTGGCAATACAATAATTAGTCCGTAGGCCTGATTCGTCCCTATGACAGTTAGATTTCCAGGCAGAAACGTCTTAAAAATCAAAGTACCAAGAATATTAATGAGGGACAAATATCTCCATGAAATGTAGTTAAGCTGCGAGTGCTTTTGTAGAATTGAAGAAACGTGCCATTTTTCAGAAAGTCTACAAGAAACGGAAAGACAGTATTTTGTAAATACTTGTTGAAGCTGATGAAGCTAACAAAGACTGCCGTTCTACCATGCAGACCGGACACTATTGCGACCAGACAAAGAAAAAAATCAAGTGACACAAAATGCGCAAGCAAATAAAACATATGTCGAAGACCATCACAAAAGAAACTTTAATGAAAGCCGGCATAATAAAAACTGGCCGACAACTTATGCACGAAATATCAGTGTCTTCAAACTCATAATCACTGTTTTGTCTTATCCACCTTGCTAAAGACAGTCTTCCCCGAAGTGAAAACTGTAGAGGAGGAAAGCTAAGAAATGGGATTCGTATTCATGTATTATGGGTACAAGATACTCTATCAAACATAACGCAACCATGTCTTTCCGATGCTATTATCAGCGTTGACATGAGACCTATTTTGCAATTCAGTCAAGTGTCTGAACAAATTATGGAATTCGAAAATATTTAAAGTGAACTGCACTTTACTTTGCAGAGGAGATTTTGTGTTCTGATTGAAAAGACTGTGCTGATCAAAAACGGTATTAAACATTGACACCATTGGTACAATGATAGCAGATGTATAGATAGGAAACTTGTTTCAATTTCTTATTGATTCTGGGAAATCTACAGACGCCGGCATGAAGTATTACACTGGTGTACTACAGGGATATAACTGTTGAGCAGGTCATTGACTTTGATTCTGCTTACTTTTGAGCTAAGCTCTGTTTGCAAAAGCTTTCTGTGGAGTCTCTTGAGTCGCCGTTAAAATCCAAATGCAATGTCCCAACGCATCCTGGCCTAACAGTGTATGCAACACCAGGAATGCAATTTTCCAACGCTTCCTGGCCTACCATTGTACTCCAACACCCAGGAATGCAATTTTCCAACGCTTCCTGGCCTAACAGTGTATGCAAGACCCAGGAATGCAATTTTCCAACGCTTCCTGGCCTAACAGTGTATGCAAGACCCAGAAATGCAATTTTCCAACGCTTCCTGGCCTAACAGTGTATGCAACACCAGGAATGCAATTTTCCAACGCTTCCTGGCCTAACAGTGTATGCAACACCCAGGAATGCAATTTTCCAACGCTTCCTGGCCTAACAGTGTATGCAAGACCCAGGAATGCAATTTTCCAACGCTTCCTGGCCTAACAGTGTATGCAAGACCCAGAAATGCAATTTTCCAACGCTTCCTGGCCTAACAGTGTATGCAAGACCCAGAAATGCAATTTTCCAACGCTTCCTGACCTAACAGTGTGTGCAACACCCAGGAATGCAATTTTCCAACGCTTCCTGGCCTAACAGTGTATGCAACACCCAGAAATGCAATTTTCCAACGCTTCCTGGCCTAACAGTGTATGCAAGACCCAGAAATGCAATTTTCCAACGCTTCCTGGCCTAACAGTGTATGCAACACCCAGAAATGCAATTTTCCAACGCTTCCTGACCTAACAGTGTACGCAAGACCCAGGAATGCAATTTTCCAACGCTTCCTGGCCTAACAGTGTATGCAACACCCAGAAATGCAATTTTCCAACGCTTCCTGACCTAACAGTGTATGCAAGACCCAGAAATGCAATTTTCCAACGCTTCCTGGCCTAACAGTGTATGCAACACCCAGAAATGCAATTTTCCAACGCTTCCTGACCTAACAGTGTATGCAAGACCCAGGAATGCAATTTTCCAACGCTTCCTGACCTAACAGTGTATGCAAGACCCAGGAATGCAATTTTCCAACGCTTCCTGACCTAACAGTGTATGCAAGACCCAGGAATGCAATTTTCCAACGCTTCCTGGCCTACCAGTGTACGCAACACCCAGGAATGCAACGATACAAGAAATAATTTTGTATGTTTCGGATACTGCAAAAGACCAAGTTAATATGATTGTCAGGTCCCCCGATACTGGTATGTGTTCATTTCTCCACCCAATTTAATCTCATGATCAGGGTTGAACTGGTGTAAAGAAAAATATCATGATATAGCCTAGGCAACGAATATTATTCTCTTCTCCTATGACTCCAGTCTTTAAAATAGTGTGATCAAACCTATGGATTCGTCCTAAATAGGAGAAATGTTCAAAACAAAACGTTTTGTACTCGGATGTCGCAAATAAAGTTAATTAAAAAAATAAAGTAGAACTGTTTGCCAAGAAACTATCTGCAAATTGTATGATGAAAATTGTGCCGTTGACTAATATTCACAAACGCAAGTATACGCCGGAGATACGATCCGCGGAGGGCTCTACATGAACGACAACAGAGCTATCGCTATACAAAGCGACCCGAAACTAAACCAGGATGTGGCAATAACAAAAGCTCGTGGACATCCAAACCACAGTGCATGAATACGATCTCGATGAACATGTAAAGGCACTTATCCGTTTACGTAACAACGTCCAGGACAACTATAAAACCATCAATAGATAGTTTGGAAAAACCCAATGTTGTTGCAGCAAAACTTGTCAATATTGTAACAAGACAAACCACGCTAGAAACAAGGGTTAGTGTTAAAATGTCACAATCTAAACTAGAAATTGGCAGGACTTGTATTAACACACTCACAACCCATTTAAGTGTCGTCTATTTATAAATTTGTGATTTCCGCGACGAAATAAAAACTATTATTGAAACCCCAATAAATTCCTTTGAACTTATTGATATTGCCACGCAACAAACCACGCTAGTAACAGTATAAATACCACAAAATGAAATTAGATCGTTACAAAGTGATCTTAAGTTAACCAAGAATGAAATAAGGGATGAAGTTCAGATAGTTATTAATTTAATAAATCAAATGGTTTGCTGACAACCCAATGACTCATCCAATGGTTGTGCTGGAGATACGGCTCGATTCGTCTATATGAATTTTGAATGATGTTACAAGCGGCGTAAAACAAGCCAATAAATTAATTAATAATCCACAAAGTTTACAAATTTTGGGCAAAGACTTCCGAGCGTAGTTGCATCTGGAGCCGGGACGTGGAAGGGAATAAGACGAGATGAGTATCTGGCTTTTTACCTGAACATAATGGTATTTATCTTGTGTCAATACACGGTGAGACAATATTCATCGTTATCGTACACCCCCACCCCATCCCTCGGGACGGGTACCCACAGCTGAGTCCAATGGAGGGTTGATAAAACTGGAAAACACTCTGGATATGATCGGAGCGGGAAAGTAGTTTGGTTAGATATTGTTTCTAAATTAGTCCCAGATGACAAAAGTATGCCTCAAGCAGACTGTCTTCTGTATTGCAATTTTATACATAACCACGTGATTTTGTGAAGAGTGCCACGACACTCTGACTTCATGTCAAAAGTTATAATGTCAGCCTTAGAAAATAATGTACCCTCGGCCGTATCACTGTCTTAGAATCAACAACGCAGAAACGCAATTGCGAATGGAAATTGACAAACTCCAAAGAATACTTCAGCGATATAAAAGTGGAAATAGAAACATTGACGTCACATATGGTGCAGCTTCTGTCGCCATGCTGGGCCTTGGAGTAACTGGAATAGCCACCACTTTGATGATCGGCGTGGGTGGGTTCCCTGTTGCAATAACTGTTGCTGATGTACTTTTATTGCTGGAGCAGTTAGTGCTAGTGGAAAAATATTATCAACGAGACTTCATAAAAAAATTAGTGGTCATCGCGCTATCATTACAGCTGCGGAAAGTAGTTTATAAAGGATTATTAAACTGTTTTCGAAAGCCATTAATGACTCTACACTGACCGCATATGAATGGGCTGATGTGCTGGTCTAGCTTGACAGTTTCAACTCACACAAGCATACAATAAGGGCGTCAAAGGAAAATAAATGACCATTTTCTCGTAATCAAGCATGATGTATTAATGATAATTATAAATATTTTTGCTTTAAAAGGTTTTACTATAGTCCCAAATTCTCTCCCATTCACACATTTTTTTCAACTATTTAAGACGTCTTTGATTTCATAACTTGTTTCTCATATTGTTGGTCCACTTGAGCTAGACTTTTATCAACAATACCATGAAGTGTAACTAATTCTTCCAAGTCTATGTAGGTTTCAGAAAAGGATTATTCAATTTCATTGAGAAGTTTACATTCAGTTTGTAGTGCACAACAACTGTTGTTTTTAGCTAATGTATCTTATCAAACTTTTCTACTATACAACCCGCGGTTAGATTTGGGTGAGGAATGTATCCCTTTCATCAGTATTAAATCTATTCTCACAACCTTCGTGGTTATATAAAATTCATCTTACAAAAAGAGATAGTAAAGCTTAAGATTAACCTTGAGAAAACATATCCCGTGGGCGTGGTTCGAACCTATCATGTCGTTTTCTATCATTACACTATCCGCCATTTAATCAGTTCGCCACCGAACAAGTTACATTTAGATAAAATGAACAAATATATAAAGTTAACAGTTAATAGAAAAATTAGTCGTATATATCCCCTACACATTTTATAACCAGTAACTATAGTCGGCTATAAAGTGAAGATCTCAGGAGTTTCAAATTTGAGACCAAGAAATTAAATCTCTGGGGTTAGGGTTGAATCAACTGGTCAATGTCAGGCTAATGCATACATTTGTGTTTTGCACCTGAAGTATGTACGTATGTGGTTGTAAGTTGGGGGATCTCAATCGGTTCTACGTGAAGACCCAGGGACTACACCCCTGGGGTGGAGAAAAACACCAGAGACATAACTCTACAGAGTTATTTTAAATTGATGTAAAATCACCCCACATACTAGTCCCACCACCAGCAGTGTTGGTACAATGTATACAATAGCTCTCATTTGACTATCATAAACCCAATCTTCAGGTAATTAGCTTCAAGGATGTGGTAGGAGTTTGAAGACACACCTGACTTAAGTTCGTATGGAAAAAATTGTTATCAGTACAAAAGAGAGCTTTTTAAAAACGCTAAGGGATAATAAATTTGTATATTAAAAATACATTTGTCCTATTTGATATCACCAAAAGCTGTTTTCTCAAGTAAGCAAACATACTGCTTACAAAATTTCGGCCAGAACAGGTTTGCTTTGTAATACCACCAAAATACACCTTTGGTTGAGTCATGCATGGGTCAGTTCAGTACATTCTATTTATGGATTATGCATGAGCAATGAGTTAATTATCTCGTCCTTTGTTTGTATGCACATATTTAATGTCGCATCCACCTACATAATACTGAAATTAAATAAGGAATAAAATACACAAATGAATTTTAAAAAATTCATACCTTTGGATCACTATTTAGAAATGAAACATTCGAGTAGCATTTCAGTTAACCTGACTAGTCACTGGAAGTTCATAACCTAAAGAGGTTTATGCACCTCAACCCCAAAAGTATTTATACATGCGTTTTTCACGTACAAAGATCGTGGTTTACAAAGAGTGATGATCAAAGCCCTGCCCTTTTCTTAGGCGATACTTTTGAAGGAAAAAAAAACTTGTGTGCTTTTAGATTGTTAACGTAGCTTTAATTTTAGTCCTATCGCTACGATATCTGAGCGTGGCAGTTTGTTATGATGTCTTAGTACTGGGGCATCAATCCACAGATATGCAACATCATGTCCCGCCCAGTCACATTAACCTGACACCAGGCCGACCAGTCCTAACACTAACCTCTTAAAGCTGAGCAACAAACAAGGAAGCTCCTAGTACCATTTCGTGTAAGTCTTTGGTATGATTCGGCCGGGGCTCGAACCCACGACCTCCCTCATCCAAGGCGGACGCTCAAACCACTTAGACCACCTCAGCAGTCCGAAAACAAATTGTTTATTAAACAGCTTGATGCATTTCAAAATAAATTTACTTTACTTGTCTACTGATATGTGGGGGGGGGGCCGAGTGGCCTAAAGCGCTCACCGTTACGGATCACTGCCATCTCAACTCTGTCTGCGTGGGTTCGAATCTCGGGCTCGGCTAATGTGGGTACGTGAGAAAGCTTGCCGGTAGCTTCTCGTGCATCGGTGGTTCTTTCTAGGGTTTTCCCGGGTTCTTCCTCCACCATTAATACTGGCCACCATGTATAGTCTATCTTGTGCTTAAAAATGGCGTTAAACCCCATTACAACAACAACAACAACTGATATGTGCGACTAGCTCTGTTTCCTATCCGACTATTGGTATTTTGCTGTCTACAAACTGCGAAGTAATGATGGGAGGTGGCTTTGTGTAAGCCCCATCACTCTTCAGTCCGATGTTTTCTACCACGTGTACTGATGCCGTCTGTGACACACATACTGTGATCGACGTTAGATACCGGACTGGTGGCATGCTCTTCGATCCAAGCAGACTAAAGGCGAGGGCGAAGTTACAGGAAGTGCCTGTTCGTGATATTCTATTTGCTGACGACTGCTCCCAGAATGCCAGAATTGAGTATGTAATGCATCACAGAATGGAAAATTTCTCTTCAGTTGTGACAAGTGTGGTCTCATAATAAATATCAACAAGACATAGCTGATGAAAGAATCTGCACCATAAAAGAACTACAAAGAGCCTACTATCAAAGTAAATAGCCAACCCTCGTGAAAGTGGAAGAGTCAAACAATCTCGGCAGCATACTGTCACGTGCAGTCCTCAATGACGTTGAAAATACCACCAGAATTGCTAAAGCATGTCACACTAGGGGCAAATGTGTGTTTATAAAGCCATTGTGTTGCATATCCATATGTTTATTTGCGAAAGCTGGATAGTGTACACACGCTGTGCCAAGCAGCTGAGGCATTTCACATGGGCTGCGTGAAGACACTGAAGAGGATAGTATGGCAGGAGAGGTTCCAGACAATGTAGTCCTCATGCGAGCAGGAATTCTAAGCGTCCACACTTTGCGGATGAAATCATAGTTGAGGTACCTGGATGTCTGAGGAAAGACTACCAAGGAAAATCTTCTAGAGCGAGCTGAAAGGGAAAGCGATTTCAGGGTGACGCTCCAAAGTTTGCTAAAGGCATTCTGAAACACTTCATTATTGATCCTGGATCCAGGTAAGATCGTAAACAAGATCGCTCCAGCTGAAGGAGTCTATTCCTTACTAGAGTTACATACGTTGAATGGAAGAAAATTTCAGAAACAATGCAAAAGCGCGAGCAGCGTCAGAACTGCAACACTTCCTCTATTGATCAAACAAACCCAAAAATCATCTTCAGTAATGTGGGACATTCATTTTAGAGCACAAACTGGCTTGATCACTCATTCACGGACTCACAGAAATAAAACCAGTTAGTAATGGCTTGGTCATTTTTTAACTGGAAGGAAGAACATTACTTAAAATTTGTTATACAGTATTTCCTTCGGATAGAAAATGGTTACAAATCAAATCATGTAACATACTAGGAAAAAAGTACAGAGAAACGAGGTAGAGATGCACGATTGGCATAAATATGTATATAGGCTTTTTCAGTCAATTGATTTCTGATATCTTGTATGTCCTCCTCCAAAATTAAATCTATTGTAATCTGATTATGGAATGTATCTTAAAGGGTTATGAGTTGGTGCCTGAGCTTATCGACAAAAGTTTAGGAACTATAAAAAAGAAACTGGACAAACCTTTATTAAATTTGAAGAGAAAAAGAGCATATATTTGACATGTGTTGTTAAGCAAAGAACGTTGGTCATGATTATGAAAATCTCATACAACTCATGTTATTTGAAGAAGTCAAGAAATGTGTCCATAGTAACGTTAAGACTTACGTTAATGAGCACAAAGAAGAGACTTTAGAAAATGCGTCTCATACAGATGACGAATCCTCCTTAGCTCATATTTGTTATCAGTTAGTCTTCTACTCAGCAATCTTCTGTATGTCACGGAATAATATAAATCCTTTTATTTATTAAATACATTCACTCGGGTTTCGTTTTTTGTGTAAAACGGTACCCGAGGGTGATTTGTGTATATTGTACAATATTTCGAAACAGTGAGTTCAGTTTATCCTATGCCGCACGTGCGAAGTACGTTCGATGGGAGAACGGAATACTTCCAGCGCATAGACGATGTATGGCTGCATCGTCTGTGTATAAATGCCTCCCAGTATGACTAAAATCTTTACATTACGGACCATCTTGTCAAAGAGCGGACTACTTAAGGATTTGCACATCTTCAGCTGTAGAGCTGATCGGAGTCGACGTGGTATTAGTTGTATAGCTAATCAAAGAAGTTGACCATAGCATCGGTAAAGCTCAATCATAGCAGCCGTAGAGCCGATTTAAGTGTTGCGGGTTGAGTAGTATGTGACCGTGTGTTGCTGACCGGTTGGTGGGCGCTGATTGCTTGAGTGACCAAGGAATTGAATGATGGTCGGTGACTACCTGGAACACTGACTACTTGACTGACCAGTGTGACTGGTTGCTAAGTGTGCTGGTGACGGAGTGTGTAACTCCATACGTATAATATTTTAGCCGTTAGCTAATTATGGAGTTTGTAATAACCAGTGTTTGGGATTATAAAGATATTTTCTATATGTGTCCCTTTGTTTTCATCATTTTACTATTGGAGTAAAATACCTTATTTTTCACTATTTGAGTGAATTCATTCTTTTACTATTTGTGTAAAATTAGTAAATCATCCACCCTTGTCCTTGTACTGTGTAAAGTCATGTATTTGTATTTTGATTTGTTGCATTATTAGGTTCATGCGGATTATATTAATTTTTCCACTATTTGGATCTAACAAACGCCCGTATTAATCATAATTCATACGCCCGTATTAATCATAATTCATTTCTCCTTTACGTCATTCATCATTAAACATCGTATTTGTATCAACATCAAAATCCAAACTCCAACCCGCTTATCTTTTTACACTGGTATAAAGTAACTATTTCAATTTGATGCGAGCAGTTTCAAATCGCAATCCGGCACAACGTTTAGAAATTAAGTTTCTCATAAGACTGATCAGAAATACTTATAGCTTTCTACTTGCACCTATTGCAAGAAGAAAAGGCAGGTTATGTCTGATTAAAAATTGAAATTTAAGCACCAGAATCAAGACAGACCTATTCCAAAGGCTCTTCTTATTTCTAAGAGGTCATGGTTACTATCATGTGCTGAAAGCAATATATCTTTGGGGTCTAACAAAACACTACTCTGATTTTGTTATGGCGAATTATGAACCATTCATGTTGAAAGGTTCTATATCACTCTTGGGTGATTCTTCCAACATTATTGCCAGTAAAATTGTAAGGAACACACAAGCGTTTCAGAGTATTGTATTATCAAGTACTTTTCCTTTTTCTGACAAGTCTTCTTCCAATTGGAGTTTTCAAATTCAGGGAGTAGAGAGCGGCTTTGTTGATGTTCATCTCCACATCCCATATTTGTCCAATCTGATCAAGGGTAAAATTTTGCCTGGAATTTTCAAGCAAGTTATGCGTTAATTAGGCATCCAGAAATACAAGTTTTGTGCCTATCACCCAAAAAACCAAGGAGCTTTAGAAAGATTCCATGAAACTTTTAAAAATATATTTTGGTCATATTGTTTTGATGCTGGAAAAGATTGGGACAAAGGTGTGTATTTACTGTTGTTTGCTGTTAGGTAATCAGTTCAAGAATCTTTAAAATTTAGCTCCTTTGAACTAGTTTTTGAATATACTGTATCCGAACCATTGAAGTTGTTTAAAAAAAGAAACTCCTTTCAAATGAAGATACAGAACTTAATCGGCTATGTTTCTGATTTCTAATATAAGTTGTCAAAGGCTTGTAAAGTTGCAAGAACTAGTCTGCACTGTATTTAGTAAAAACTGAAATTAAGGTACGACTAAAATACAAAGGAAAGGAGTTTAAATAGTAGGACTTTTATTAGATATTATATGATTATAGGGATTTAATTCGCAATATCGTAAGTTCTTTTTACATTTTTTGCTTTGACTTCTCGGGAAATAAATTGTTCGTTAACGTGTGTGTGTGTGTGTGTGTGTGTGTGTGTGTGTGCTTATACTTACGAGAATTACCGTAACCCCTGTACAATCCATGTAAGGTCCATCGGTGGTTTATAAATGAACTACTTATCGAAATTTTCGATGGCATGTTTTAAATATACGCAAAACCAGGTAAACCAAAGCATTCATAAACATTTTCATAAACAGGTTATTCGTCCACGTAAGATATTGATTTTAAGTGCACAACTGGCAACTCTAGGTATTAGATTTAATACCATATAATACACGTGCAGAGCTAATTGTTAGATCCCTTTATGGCATTTAAATGACGTCTAAATAACTTTGAGAAATCAATACTAACCTTGTCCATTTGATATGAAAATTGCATGAATTACAATGCTCTTGGGAGGGATGCATTTCCAGGAAGCAATGCGCTTAGAGCCTGTCCTAATGTACATTAATGTTTGGTTTCTTACAAGCAATGTGCTTGCAGACATCGCCTATTGTATATTAAAGTCTGGTAGATATTCCGATCAAGGTGCTCCAGCCATTCAAGCATCGCCAGTTTCTGAAGCTGGACGTACTAAAATGGGAATTATACACAGCTATGAATGAAACAATGGAATCATTCAAACAGGTATTTAAATCTTAATAATACATTTGATGGGATCACTATATTTTATAAACATTGCATTTAATGAAATCAGTGATACGCTTTATTTTTGACATAGTAGATAAGTCGTGTTCACTGACGCTATGAAGAAATATTCGATTTTTGCTGGATTTTTGAGGGTATTTTATGGATCAATCAACAGCGGAGAAGATTCGTAAAATCCTCAATAATTAGACCATTGAGAGAATTAATTTTATCGTGAGAAAAGTAGAAATAGAGTTGATATATCTAGATACAATGAAATAGATGGAATAAAAAATGTAAATTCAATAGCCTATTTTCATAAGCATGTACAAGTTCATAGACTACATACTACGCATATTGCGTGGATATCAAATTCTTTAGAGTACATACTAGAAATATTGCGTGGATATCAAATTACATAGGGTACATACTAGAAACATTGCTTGTTCGCAAAGATATACGTACAATTTTAAATTGAACCTCAAACAAGGTAATAAAATAAAGCTGGACAGGAGAGGTTAGACAAATATAAACAAATGTTGTAACAAATTACTATTCAAATAATGATTTATCATATTAAACGTTTCGAAACCATATTTATCTAATGTACATATTGTTTTCTTGTTACTAGGATTTAACAATTGAATACAATAATATATGGAATGTTTGTTCAAGAAGTATGTTTTAACTAATTTTACCCGTAAGTTAGTTTATACTTGAGACTAAACGAAACGTATATTCGTCTTCAATAGAATGGTTGTCATATAGAAATACAAAATCCGTACCTTCTATGCATTCTTTTTGTTCCTGAGATATTGTGAATACATACTGTTTAATTCAATTTTGTATCAGTATCCGTGAATGCTGTATTATTGCGATACTTAATGTTGTTATCGGGACATATTAAAATCATTTTGCTACTGTTGCATGGTTACATATTGTATGGTTTGTATGGCCTCGACTCCATTTATTTATATCAAAAATGTCTGTCAATCGTAGCTAATAAATGTAAACAAAATTGTAAATGGTAGCTGACCCAAACTACTGTACCATGGATAAACAACACTGTATTATAGCTGTATTTTCCTAACCCAGTATAGTACAACGCTCGCATCATAATGTACATAAATGTGAACACACTGATAAGAAGGTATATCCACACCTGGTTGAATATTTTCACACACATATAAAATACACAACAGATCGAATGATTAAAGGAAACACAGAAAAGTCAATTCAGTTGAAATACATGAATAAGAAACAGAAAAAATCACAAACTCATTATTTAATATTGTCTGAATTTAAACACAACGTGAGCAAATAATCGAATCATGTCAGCTCACAACTAACGTTTCAAATAAACATGGCGTGTCCAGTGGTGACAATTGTCTCATTTCGCCAATTTAACAATCACACAATAAGTACATCAACTGGATGCATTTACACAGAAGTTTTGAAGTTTCATCCTCAGACGTAAACTGTCTTGACTGTCATCGAAATTATTCTCATCAGAATCATCCATATAAAGTGTCCATGCACGGCAGTTTGAGGATTCATTCTCAGACATGGGTAAGCTATCTTAAATGGAAAATTGGTAGCTTTTTCTGTAACTTCTTAATTCTGCAGTTGAAGACTTCAAGGATGAAGAGGATGAGTTTGTGAAGTCACTCTGTCTTAGAAGTTACAATTGCGGATTTAGTTTAATTCATGTGTCAATTTTAGAAGATGATGATTCTGCATCGTGGTAACATTCTTCCTTCTACCTAGACTTATGGCGAGAAAAGGTTGAAGAAACTTCTTTCTGTGCATTTGGACGCCTTTTATTCTTTTCATAAAAATATAACATAAGTCTTCGTCTTTCTCTGGTGCTCTGGCTTTCCTAACGTGTTCCTGGTAATATGTTTGTATCAGTCTAACGAAAAGATTGCCTAGAGTAATATAGTACAGTGTCAGTCTATCAACATGAGTGCCTAAGGTAAAATATTTAAGTGTCAGTCTAACACCAGGATTGCATGGAGTAAAATATTCGAGCGTCAGGCTAACAACATGATTGCCTGGAGTAAAATATTTGAATGTTATGTCTAATAACAGGATTGCCTGGAGTAAAATATTCGATGTTGAGTAAAATATCTTGTGGTGTTGGTTGAGAGGTTCAGTAATATTTTTTCTTTCCTGACTGACAGCATTTTCTGCACGGTAAATGGTTTATAGTGTTACCTGGGAATCTAACGTTGACTTGTTCAAAAATTAATTGTTACGTATATATTATTTAATTCATATTAATTATAATTTTATTGTTTGTTTGTCAGCTTTAAAAAAAAAATATTTTTATTGTGCATGCTATTATAATATAATCTGGTTCACGTGATTTGGAATTTATTTTCAGAAAAGAGTTTGACAATGACTGATTCATTTGCAAACACATAAAGCTGACCTAGTTCCCGACCTTAATTCACAATTAGTAGCAGTAATATGAACAAGTTCATATTTTATTTATTTTTCTTGTGGAAATAATAAGAGTGATATCGAGGCTGTATTAAATACGTGACTCTATGCTTGTAAACAGTTTTATTGAAGTAAACAACTTTTTAATTTTATTCTTCGAGTAAAATGTTTGGTTTTCGTCAGGGCCATGTTTTGAGTAAGAGATTTAAACAAGATTATGTGACCCTCATATGGAGACCCATTATGCGCCTCACAATTAGTGTATGACCATCGTTTTAGAGAAATAATCTCAGTCGAGCTTCTAAACACTGGGACGTAAAGGTGTTTCTTTTGTTGTGTCAGTTTGGATTTGTTTTAACGGTTATTCGAATTATTTGGAGTCAAAGGGATTAATTCTTTTTCCCTGGAAATATGTGTGCTCATGCAGAATTCTTTAGCAAAGACATTTCTTAAAAACTGTATTCGGATTTCGAACACCGGGGTGTTATTTCTTGTGTTTCTACAAGGAACTGTAGACAACCACAATATATAGGATACATCATATGTCATAGCCTTCCATCCTGGATTCTTCGTAGGGACTCAAATTGGAATTCATTAAAACATTTCATTATTAGGACTTCGAAAATTTTATTCGTGGATTATTCTTTGATTATTTTTGGATTTGATTCTTAAAACCGTAAGTTTTTTCATTTTACGGCATTTTTCCAAGGAAATAAATTATTTGTTATATTTTTCAAAGCTTGTTGTTTTCACGCTTTCTTGTGATACTATTTATTCGAGTCTAAACACGTGACAGAATAAACTCCAGCCTTACCCAAAGGCAGAAGTGTTACGCAACATCATACTCTGCTTGTGACTGGCACAAGTACAGGCGATAATAACTATTGTACATGCGTTTTGATGGTCCATCAGTAGCAATGTCCAGAATATCTTTTCAGATACAATTCTTGAAGGGGGGATATTCATTATTGATGCCGGCTTCCTCAATGTTAAATATTATCTCTTACCTGTCTCCTTAAAATAGCGGTTTCATGCTTCCCTTAAAGTAAATTTTGCTCGCAGCATATACAGTTTTATGGGTGTGTCAAACTTTAAATCTGGTCGCCTATCCATAAGCACATAACACCACCAGTCGCTAAAAGGTTTGTCACTCAGATCTTTCTTTCCACGTAAGCTACACAGTTAGTCCGAGTTTCCTCTGACCCTTGCCACCCCATTTTTGGATATTTGGACATTTATGGTGGGGTGTAGGGTCAGAGCGCATTCCCTATCTAAAAGTTGGAATTCGCCGACACCATTTGGTGTCGGCATGGGGTAGCAGCTTTCTAGCCGACCCAGCACACTTGAACGACCTTTCATCGAGATATACCTGCATGAAATCGATAGGAATATGATTTATTTTCTCAAAAATCGTGAGCACAGCATTCGTCATGTCTTTAATCCGCTGACAGACTAGACGAAAGTACGTCGATGCTGAAATCTGACCTGGATCTGGCTATTTGCATTCAGAGTCACATGATTATACAAATCTCGGAACCTACATGTCAATGACATCAGAGGTCATATAGTCACGTGCTATCGAAATAAACAAATTTCCCAAGTTGTTGTACATAGAATTTGGACATATTATATAGAAGTCACTTAATATTTGTAAATAAATATAATGCACACTTAATTCTCAACATATTTATTTTGAGAGCAACGAACAGAAACCTGTCAGTATCGCAGCAGAGTGGAGAAAACCGTTTTCAAGAAGTACCGAGCACGTGTCAGCGATGGGTTTTTTGTTGGTGTCACGTGACTACCACATTGACACGTGCTCTTTGTAGTGAATCTGGTTTTCTTCAAATTTCTACAACATTTACAGATTTTCGTCGTTGTTTTCACAATAAATATTTTGAGAAGTTTGTTTTTTAATTTTTCTATAATAATTACATTACCTTTATTTATATGTTCGATTTGTTTTCCTACAGCAACACTAGCAATGGTCTGTTGTTGATATCACGTGACTGTATGACCTCTGATGTCATTCAGATCTCGGTTGCGAGAGTTGTGTAGTCACGTGACTGGTAATACAAATGGCCAGATCCAGGTCAGAATTCAGCAACGACGTACTTTCGTCTAGTCTGTCAGCGGATTAAAGACATGACGAATGCTGTGCTCACGATTTTTGAGAAAATTAATCATATTCCTATCGATTTCATGCAGGTATATCTCGATGAAAGGTCGTTCAAGTTTGCTGGGTCGGCTAGTAAGCGGCTACCATATGCCGTCGGCGAATTCCAAATTTTAGATAGGGAATGCGCTCTGACCCTACACCCCAACATAAATGTCCAAATATCCAAAAATGGGGTGGCAAGGGTCAGAGGAAACTCGGACTACTACACAGTCTGCTTCAATGTATAACATACACAGCTGTCCTGGTGTATCCATATTCAATTTTAGCCTTGTGTTCGGACCTTGATTGGCACTGAAGTCCGTAAGTCTAAAGGTAGACTCCGACATTCCGAATTGCCTGGCTCTGTGATAAACCGACATGCTTGCAAGGGTTGCAATCAATGCTCTGCTTACATTGTCTGAAATTGTACAACCGTAGTCAGACTTTTCTGCGCGTTATGTTTCTGTCACCAATATTTGCGCTAAACACATACCGAATTCGACTGATAGACCAACAAATATACTATAATACTTACCGTCTGGAAAGCGATTATTGAACATAATACTCATACTGGATATTAAACAGGGATAACCTATGAGTTATTTTTCACGATTTGTCGATCTATTCTCAAGTTCATTAAAAGATGTAATATATATGCATCAGGCTATGGAAGTGGAAAACTTCAGTTCCACAGCTAGTTAGCAGTACAAGTAAATCCTGTTTAGATTTTGTTTTACAAAAAAAAAAACAGCGTAAAACTGTCACTAAATTGCAAGAGATGTTAGCCAGACTAAACAGTTATTTTAATATTTTAAAAATCAGTTTACTTTCAACATTGTGTGAGACATAAAAAATTATAAAATTCGATATTGAGTCATTATTCCTCTGAGTTAAATATTATTTTTTTTAATAATTTATCTCTTTGTACGATTTTATAAGATAAATACTAGATAGACATTGATCAATGGCAGCCTTTACTATGGATTCAGGGACTCAAGTCGAAGAAGGTCACAGGGTACTTATTCATGTTGACATTTGGAAAGCACATAGTCAGATGCATTCCGAATAGATGTGGAATCTTTTTACACTTTATTAATATCTTTTTTCTCAATTCAAATTCGATCTTCGCCAATAGAAAACACGTGAGCCTACGTTTAAGGAATGGCTTATCGTTGCGAATAAAATTTTTATAATAATTGTTTTTATCAACCTCATTATTATTATCGTTATAATCATCACCATTATTATTGTTATTATCATTATTATCATTATTATTATTATTATTATTATTATAGAACTTAAATATATTTTAATATTATGTTTTCCTATTAAGAGGTTAGTGTTAGGTCTGATCGGCCTGGTGTCAGGATAATGTGCCTAGGTGGGAGACCATGCTACATGTCTGCGGCATGATGCGTCAATGCAAGACATTACTATAAACAACCACACTGCAGACATCGTAGCGATATGACTTTAAAAAAATAAAACTAAGTTACAAATTCAAATCACACACACACATACATAGAGTATTGTCATTTTTGGGATCTAAGTGAATGCAACCGAATGAAATTCGATGCGCAGCCCTGCTATGACATGTACCTCACTGCCAGTTTCATAATCGTGACTGATGCAGATGTAAATAACTGTTATATGCGCTTCAGAATATGGGGGTAGATGGAATTGCAATAAAAGTGAGGATTTTTCAGACAAGACCAAAAACTTTGAGATTTTTTTAGGTAGTATTCCCCTGACAGCTTTGCGAATTTCCTGGTTACAAATTAAAGGAGGTAAACTACTTCTCGATGTCGCGTGTTCAAAATTTCCCGGAAAATCACATTTTTCGCGGCAATAGAGCGCCCGCGATAATACAGCGTTAGAGTATAATATCTTTAGTTACTATTCGTTCGGGTGTTTTCGAGTCCTTATAATGGACTCTTTTCAGATATTTAAATTATACTTTGAAAGTACATTTTGATGTCATTGTTGTGACGATTACATCCTTGTTTATTGGTTGAGAAATAAACAACTTTTATACATCAATGTGCAACACATATTTACAAAAAAACACATATGTTAGAAATCATTAAATAACAGTGTGTTGTATTGTTAACTTAAATGAGAGCTGATATGAACTTAAGGAAAAGGTACAAGTAAAGGAATTAACGTTCTAGAATAAATATGTTCTCAGCAACTTATGCATTTTATAAAAGCTCTTGTGAAGTCCTGAATTTAATCTTTGGCATTCATATGTTCGTTGTTCTCTTCATTTTCGATGAGCAAAGAATCAATAGTAACAAAACAGTATCAAGATACAAACAGTCCCATGGATCAGTCAAACAATGTGCTGTTATCAGTAATTTTAGAAACGTTTGATCAATATTTATATGACATTAATAGTCATGGATGTAAATATTTCATTAATACTGTGGTCAATAATTTAACAGATATTTTCAGTCATAGTGCAAGGCTGATTTTTCCAGGAAAACATACATCTGTTTTTATTTTAGAAAATGGTAGAAACTTCGACAAGGTAAAGCTGTGGAAACTGCCAACTTAAATTACTATCTGGCAAGCAAGGAATATAAGTTCAGTCGTACTAAACATAACAGGCAAACTATGATGCCAATAGATTTTATAAAAGAATAACGGATAAATATTTTGTTCTGATTAGAAGAATGACTCAAAAGAAAATCCTAATTATGAAACAAAGTTCATGCATGTTTTTGGAGACAGATCAGTAATGTTGGAAAAGAAAATGGATTCAAACAAATAAGAATTTTAATATCTAGTTACAACGAGGAACTAACAAATTTCCCATTTAAGCAGTGTGTATTCAACCTTGATGTCTGAGCTTAAACTAATTATCCCCACCTCCACTCACCCACCTGTCAAAAAAACTACAACAATAAACGAACAAAACAAACAAAATAAAAAGCCTAACAGCGACCTCTTTAACACATGATCAAAAATCCGATCTTGAACCACCTCCCCCGTATCCTGCATCGACCGTAATCCAAGCCTGGATTCGCCTATATGCACCTCTAACTTGTTTTGCTGCTTGAAAAATATTCCCCAAAGATACAAAGATTCAACTATACTATCCCGACACCAATTTATGAAAATGATTTACGGTAAAATCCGTTCTGAGATCTGATGTTTTAATGATGGAAATCTCTGCAAGTGCAAACAGTTAGAATTAACCTTCTTTGAATAGAAAACGTCAAAGATACATAAATATACGGAATGGATGGTATATTGTCTTGATAAAAACAATACATTGCCGCTTTCATTTCCTCTGACCTCGAATTTCATGAGTCATATCCATGGTAAAATGACAACTATGTTAAAAATGTCTTGCCAGTAAAATGGCATTCCCCTACTGAAAACGAATGGAAGGGACTATTGTTAAATAAACTTTCAGACAAACGGCTCGTTAAAAGAGGACTATAGATGGAGACCATTCATGGATTGAAAACTAATCAGGAAAGAAATTAACAGAACAGTTAAGTACTACTTCCTCACGTTAACTGTTACTTGTGTGATTCAATCTCTATCATCCATCATGGTTAAATGTCACACATAAGAATGTTGACGTAACTGCTACATGTGCAGCCCTTTTTTCTCGTTTTGATCTGCAAATTTCCGCACTCATACAACTTTTGCTGCTCAACTTAATTTAAGACTTTAAAAAAACCGGAACTCCCCACTACCATCACCCTCATCGAAACGCTGCATCTCCACACCAATTCACCCTTATCGAAACATCGCACCCTCCGACAACCTTCACCCACATCAAAACACCGCACTTCACGACTATCATCACCCGCATCGAAACGCCGTACCTCCCCACTACCATCACCAGCATCAAAATACAAATCCTCACGGCTGCCATCATCTGTTTCAAAACACCACCTTTCAACTTCTTCATCCGCATTGAACAAAACGTCTGTCAGAATTCCCTGGTATTTTTGGATACCCACCCCCACTTCAGTCACACTATATAACCATCAACATATTCGATAATTTTACAAAACTTGCTAGTCACTATACAAGGCAAAGTATAAACTCAGATCAGATTTTCATATATGTCTCGTAGTTCATAACTTCAGAAAATGAGAAAATCATAATTCAAAATTTCAGTAAGTTTTTCGGAAATCAAAGTTCATAATCTCATAAAATATAAAAAGCCATCTTCTCTCCACAAGTAACGTACACAGAGTTCTTTGGGTGTCACTCAATTAAGCATAATAAAAAAATAAAACTACTTTTAGCCTTGAAGAAATCCGTAAACTCGAACTCTTGTACCTCGCCGTGTAAATCTTTCCAAATAAATACGGTTATATCAAGACTGGTTCGAGGTATGTCGTATATTTTCATACATCGGTAAACTTAATCCATTTTTCCAAACAAAATCGGCGATACGCTTTTAAAAACTGAGAGTACGAGTCAATGAATTGTATACAGGTAGAAAATGGCATGCAGTACAAATCAAAGAAGTCGATCAGTATGTCAATAAATGCGTGTCATACGAAATGCTAGCCAAACTGTACGTGAATATCCCGGTAAGAACCACCGGCCCACGGAAGGCTACTGGAAGCTTTTTCACATACCCACATTAGCAGAGTCTTCGACTTGAAAACACGCGGACAGAGGTGAGATGGCAGTGATCGATCAAGGCGAGCGCTTTAGACCGCTAGGCCAACTATGGCCCCAATATCAAAGATACAATAAACGTAATTTAACGTCAGTCGTGTTAAGATATAAAAACACTAGATCCACACAGCTTACAGTGCCGACCTTGACAGCAGGTGAATGAAAAGGAGTCCCACATGTATACATATTAAAAACACGTAGCGTGGCTCTTAATACCTATCTGCTGATGTTTGTTAGAAGATATATAGTGACCGCGATTATACGCATTTGTGCACAAACGACTGTTCTCTTTGATTTAATACAACCATCCAGCCTTTGAATTGCATATGATGAGATTTGGGGTTATAATTTACGAATTCTGATGCACCTTATCCGACCCCATATCACTCTAGAAGTAGGACATTAGTTGTTGGTAATGTGGAATAGTGCAAAGCATGGACCGCGTAGTTGTGGGTAATGTGGAGTAGTGCAATGCATGGACCGCGTAGTTGTGGGTAATGTGGAGTAGTGCAAAGCATACTTCGTTTTATCTAGTATCTGGTAAAGGCAGTACATGTATGTAAAAATATTTATGGAAGGGGAAGAAACTTTATTTTCATTTTCTAAGCTTTAAAATATACTCTTGCTCTGTGAATGTAATAAGAAAATAAGTTTTTTTATCAAATTTGTCGATAAAAATATTATCTCGAAAATAAAAAAACATCCGTATTGGAAATACAATTCTAGACGTCTATTCTCGGTGAAGTATGAAATAATCTGTCCCCTAGGAAAGCACAGTCTTGTACAAAATACGAGACGGTTTATTATTTCCATGTACAAAAAAAACTTGTATTTTTACTTGACCATTAGAGGATTTCCAAACCCTAAACCATTATAATTTTATAACATACAGTGAGCAACGGGATTTATATGAAGTGTTTGTAGGCGGTTGTGATCATACAAAAAATTTCGTCAAACAAATTATAGAAAGGGCCCTTCTAGGAAGTGTGTGTAAAATATTTTTTGTACACCAGCCCTATACATGCACATAAAAGTGGCGTACCTGAAGATGACGGTGAATGAACCGCAAGTTTCTTCAAACAAGTAGCTAAAATAATGGTTCGGGTCGGCCAGAACCCAAAGAGGGCGAACGACTAAAATAGTGGACTCACAAAAAAGCCATTAAGTGCTGTTTTTAATGGCACACGTTCTTTTGAGAAATCTATATTTTTAAGATATTTAAAAATGCCTGTGGGTGGGGATATTAACAACACGAGTTTTGGCGAAAATAAATTTTGAATCGTGGGGTTTGAAGTGTAGTGTGTTAGCCCATCATGCCGTTCATAAGGCTGTTTTCCTTTGAGTATGTATGTATGTATGTATGTATGTGTGTGTGTGTGTGTGTATGTATGTGGTTGTGTGTGTGTGTGTGTGTGTGCGTGCACTGAATAAGCTCAAGTGATGAATGGAGTTACAATTTATCACTGATAAACATATGCATATGTTTTGCTGTTACGATTTATATGCCTACCATATTTAGCCTTGTAAAGGTAAATTGTGTACCGGTTATTTTATTATGGACGCTTTTGTGCCGAACAGTTGCAAAGTTAATTATTGTGGGTGCCGTTTTGGGGCAGCGGTGGCAAATAAAGATGATGTCACAAGCAATGGCAGCGCACGACCGGCTGCTGTAAATTAAACCGTACACCGTACACAAGGTTGGTGATGACAAGCGAGAGTCTGTCAGTTTTCTTTACGAGACGAAAAAATAGGTGTTGAAAACTCCGCATTGTTTAATCCAGTGTAAAGATGTAGTCTATAAAGATCTATGAACGTCTAACGAGTAAGTTTTCAGCAAATATCTCATAATTTCTATCAAGCGTGCTGAAACCATAGGAGGGCAAACAATTATTTGGTAAATGAAGAAAGCCAATGCGTTCCATTTTGTGGGTTGCGTCATACATTCAGCAAGTAATCTGCGTTTTCTGGTGAGACAAATGTTGCGGGAAGCTTTAAAGTGCACGCAGCCGCTCTTTCTGAGAGCATATGTTCCGATTCCTTCTCTGGTAACAACAAGGTGTATACTAAATTGTTGGGAGGGGGTGCCGCGGGGAGGGGGTGCCGCGGGGTAGTAAACTGAGGTTGGCACTTAGTATAATGGTAAACTACGGATAGATCTCATGCACTGCTCTATCAACAGTGGAGCATTCGAGCAAGAAGGCTGTCTTTCCGATGTTCCATTGTTACTGTTCTTTCCACGATTTTTGTTTCGACGGAGGCCGCACATGTCACAACTATAATGTATTCTCAGCTATGTTTTCATCATCTCTACGCGTATTTCAGTTTTTCTGCAGGAACTGAGCTCGTTACATGCTAATCTGTCGATTACAACCGAATATGTGCCTTGTGCGCTCTAGCCTGTATTTCATTATTATGACCGTCTATTTATTGACTTCATCGAGGATAAGCTTGAAATCTTCCTCAGAGATTGCGTTTTCATCAAGAGGCTTGAATATATGGACAAAGATTATGTTGCGTTTTTTTATAGCCAAGACGCATATTTCATCATGATTTGGGGTTGTCTTGGATAGTCGACAGCTATTTAGATTTTGGCAAAGGAAACTAGTACACTGCCCAAAACGGTAATTCAAGGACAACCGTGTTACGGGCGGCAGCGATTGTTGACAGTATCTCAGTCCCCGCCGGACTGTTGCCCACCAAGTCACTGCTGTAAGTGTAGAGTCAAAGCCGTGAAACACATATAGTGTACGTAAGGATGTTTCATGTTCAAATGAAAAACTTGTGGATCTTAGAGATTTCGGGTATGGTGACATTTTAATTCCTCTACGAGCAGATTGATATGAAATTTCATTGCACAGAAGGGTGGGAGAAATAGCTCCTCTGTGAAAGTGCACCTCTAGCCAGTCATTTTGCTGGCGAAACGGAGATTACGTCAGGAAGATATCAGTTTCCTTAATATTACTAGAATTATGTATAACATATCCTTCTTTACGCCCATGTTCATCATTGACTAAAGATACCATTACATCGGACATCGCTTTCAGCGATTGTTATGTTTTGCTCCCAAGTACGGTGGTCCGGTAAAATACTGGATTTGTTTAAAATTGTAACTTTTATTTTGATTTGTGTAAGACGAGTGAAAGACGTGCATACATACCCTGGGGGAAATGTTATTGTTATGATGTCACTTTAATCTAATACCACTCTGGCATTGTATAAACAATAGCGCCTGAGATGATCCAGTGGTTGTGCTTTTTCTCTGTGTTTCTTTTTGACACCGATTTGCAATTACTCCTAGCTGCATGTGGATTGGCTAAATTACAATTACTCCTAGCTGCTTGAGGATTGGCTTAATGTGATGTGGGTGGTTCCTGTTCTAAAATTCTGTCTGCTTTGCCTTTTCGTTCCATCCAGACGTGAACTAGTATATGTCAACCCCGTGTTGGTGCTGATACACTTGCACCTGCTTATCTGTGTTCCTTGTCAATATCAATTCATTTGCTAGGTGTGCCAAAACTTAATTTCGTTCACTTCCACGCGCTTGGCAGAAGTCGCAATGATTCGTATTCATTCTCTATGTCAGAAATACTAAATAATATGGACCAGAAACAAAACATTTGCAGCTGCAAGAAAATTGTAAACTGAAAGGGGTTTTTAAGTGAATATGAGCACGTGTTTCCAGATGTTCAAACACGAACAAATAATATATACCTGATGTTGGAGTTGTACATTTCACGCCTGTGAAATAGCAACCTTACAGGTTGAATCCTCTCAAACAGGAATGTTTGAAAAAAGAAATTCGTTATTTGCTGGAGAATGGCTCTGGCTTAGATTTTTATATAATGTTGTTTACTTAAGGAATTATTTATTTTGCCTCAACATCTTTAAGTAAAATCAGTCTTATTGTTTGTTTAGTTTTTCATTTGGGTCAAATTATTTATTCGGATTATTATTCACTGGAAATACAAAGTGAAAACCAAGGATATTCTTGGGCTGGAATCTTAATTTGGCATTATACTGAATTCATACTAGGACATTTATGGACTTGAAAGACTATTAGTAACTCATTTCGCTCTGTGTAATTGGTATATTGGCAGATTCAAAACTACAGACACAGCAACACGTTCAATATTGGAACTTATTTGGAAGATCACTGGAATTCAATTGCAATTTTTTTCATTAAGACTTGTAATAAAACTTTTTAAGACCATTTGAGATTTGATTCACAGTATTGTAATTTCTTTTTACATATTCACTCTGTATTTTAATGAAATAAATTATTTGTTGAATTTTACAATACTTGTTGGCTTTTGCTCCTTTGTGTTACTTAATTTTGGACCATAGAGTCTAGCACATACTTGCACCATCAACAATAATAACTTGTGTAAGGCCACTGTTTTCTCCTTCAAGAATATTCTCGGTTGGGGTAATCTGATCAATCAGAACACAAAGCTACGAGATGTTGATAAACACTGAGGGATTGCATGCTTAATAAGTGATCCGTGAACCGATAACCTCGTCATAGTGTTAACCAAAGAGAGAAGACAGATATACAGACAAATAATCGGTGGATCCATCCAGGTGCAGCGTTCTCTTCCAAAACCAAACAGGGTAGAACGCGCTTCGAACTAGTATTGGCATGGTTGCATACGAGCGCTTGATTGCAGCTGACATGAAGCTTACAGTTGACACCTATGGCGGTTGAAGGAAGGAGTTTCTTATAACAAATGACATAAACTATATTGATTCGATATAGATTCGCGTATAACTGGCCACCTCACAAATACAAAGCACACAATTTGGGCAACATCCAAATGGCAACGAAACATGAAGAGGTCGGGTCTGAACTGCTCGCTGATTTATGCGCTTCTGAACCGCTAGTTAAGTCACTTATCTGTTATCGCAGACAAGCTCGAACATAGAACGCCAACAAGCCCGACGGCTATCGTGACCAGAAGCTCTGCGATGTGTCTGGCCAGCTAAGAGATGTCTTTGTCAGTGGACTTTAGCAAGAACGACATGACTGACCCAGGGGATCCGGTTATGGTCGCTGCTACTTCCTCTGCCTATGATTTAGCATTCATGCTAATTTTTGTGTCCATTATTTGGCAATTGAGGGATGCAGATGGGGGGAGGGGAATAGGCGTCGGAGTAAGATGAGCAGACATGCACATGACTGTAAGTAAAATCGTGCTTACTATGAACCCCAGCGTAGTGAGAATCGATGCCATTGTAATGATTTGTTTGCAGAATAGCGTTCTCAGCCTCTGCGCTTGGGTTTTATCCTCATGGGTTGTTCTGTTGATGGTCTACCTTAACTAACTATACTGGATGCGAAGTGGTTCTCGATTGATGCTGTCAGCATTTAGCTGTGGCCCATTCTCATTTTCAAAGTTTTCAATGCGATTTTGTATCTTCTGGCTGATCCTTTTGTGCCTCGTTGACAGACTCGTATAGTTCTCCACCAAAATCAGCTTTATTATTTTTACGGTTATATGATTATCCAGCTCTACAAGCTTCAAGTGGTTATTTATATGATCCCCACGCATCGTTAGAAACTATTCCTTGAGACCATGGATGTTTAATATTTAAAGGTAGCTAGGCTCCTGTGCTGTTGCTTCCATGACTGATGTGTCAGCAGACACCGCTTAAGCAAGTATCTTACAATCTGTCAACACGTCCACAGTGGTTTCATTTGGGAGCTCTTCTCCAGCTTGGGAAAGAAATCTTTGTGCTCCGGGTGGCATCTCTCTTCTTTAATGCCCAGTGATCAGCTGAAATCATTCCAATGCAGTCCGTGTAGGCCAAATTGAGATGAGATATATTTTGACTGGGTGTTTTCCACTTTAGCAAAACCCTGTTTTACTACACTTTGCAAAGACGACGACTCATTTAGCGACACGCTAAGAAAAAAACGAGATTAGTGTGGTCTTAAGTCGACCTACGTCTTTCTTTAAAAAATGAAAGATTTTTTAAACTCCACCTCCGCACATATCCGCCAGTGTCTTACTAGTTTGACTGCTTGGCCTGTACACAGCAGTTGTAAGCCATATTTTGACTATAGACAACCGCACGCACCTTGCGAGAGACTTTAAAGACGATCCACTCATCCATGTCTCTGTATTCGCATCAGCAGCAATTATTACTTTTGGTGGCCCAGTACAAGCGATAATTGTTGCTGACATCAAGGGCGTCCTAAGAACGTTTTCCAGTGAGTGGTGCAAACATGTAGTGGCCAGCATCAAGTTTTAGGGATGTAAGCCAAGACATGTTTAGAGGTGACAACGGGGGGGGGGGGCCACCTTGCCCCTATGTGCGAGCGCCCATGCCAAGAATGATAACTTACCGGTATGTTGAAATAAAGCAGAAACAAAACATAGTAAATGATCAGTGCGGCTTCGGAATCTAAGCAGGAACCCGCACATGTGTAAACAGAACTGATGTTAGAATCAGATTCGGAACTTGCACACGTGCAGCAGAAAACGACGAAAACGGCAGCTCGACGGTAAAATAGCGTGATGCTTTCATATGTTCCTTGGAACGGTCTAGTAAACCCCACAACAGCGGACCATAAAGGGCAACAAGCGTCGCAAGCGCTATCAGGCACTGTTAGACATACATTCGACCCTTTTATATGGAATATTAGACTTGCAGATGAGCAAATATCATATTAATGTACATCGCCTTACGCCAGAGACTTTGAAACCTCCTTTACCAAGGAAAAGAACTCAACGGCCTTGACGTTGGTATACGATGATTAGCAAACTCTTGTTAAGAATGGAACTGGATGAACACGCAGCAAAGGCTGTCACCGTTACAGTTTATGGACAATGTCAAACGTCTCTTGGCCAAGCATAAAGTACAGGTGAAGTGTTGCGAGGATACCGTGCACATTTGGCAAGACATTTATAGAGACGTTAAACCGTACTTTAACCTAGTATCTCTTTGGGCTCCTTGTGTAAACGTTGTTTGCACTGAGTGGGTTCGAGAACTGTTGTCATTGTAGTGGCCCTAAATAGTGAGGTAACGACGCTCACAGGAAGGTGCCCTAATGATGACATTCGTGCTACATCCGAGCGGGCTACGCCTGCTTCAGACGTCTCAGCTATAATGCGGCCAAAGTAAGGCGGAGCAACGGCTGCTTTCAGGTACCATGGTGCAGAACCTATATGCACCAATAGAGCTGGAAGAAGGAAAACGTCGTGCCATCGACCTTGTGAGGTGTAAAGGGTTACAAGCTACAGTGTACGGTTGATAAGACCAGCTTGCCCATACTATAATATATACTTACCACCAAGCCTAAGGGATCGCTTGTGTGTGAAGAAGTGCGGGAGAAAGCGGAACAGTTCCCCTTTTGTGGTTGCACCCTGAACAAGTCAACCTTACCCTTCGACTGTCATTATGCATTGTACAGGCCATCTACGCTAATCTGCCACGTGTCGTTTGAATCGTAAGCCCAGAGCATTTTGATACTGTAGGAGGTACAGGGGTTGTTTGTTATAACTTCCGGGAAAACACATCATCGACCTTGAAACATTCTACGTGGGCTATAATGTAACAACTGATCCTTTCCCTCCTCTCTCTCTCTCTCTCTCTCTCTCTCTCTCTCTATCTACCTATATATATATATATATATATATATATATATATATATATATATATATATATATAAAGGGCCCCGAGTGCCTGAGTGCATCACTGCCATCTCACTTCTGTCTGCGTAGGTTCGAGTTTCGGGCTCTGCCAATGTGACTATGTGAGAAAGGTTGCCGGTAACTTCTCGTTATACCCGCCGCACGGAGATAATATACATATCTAGGCATTCTGAAAGATTTCAACTAATTTGAACTCGAGGTCTGCTGCCTTTTGCCGTCAAAATTAAAATTTCATTACACAAGTTAGATTTACATTTTAAATAGGTATGCAGACAGAGAGACCCGATGCCAGTAAATTCTTCCCCAATAAACCAAGTAGTGTCAAATGTGACAGCAAATTTAAAAAATGTTGGAGTTCCATGTGAACATATGCTCAGACATGTACGTTGTGCTCTATTGGAATAAGTTGTATCCCATTCAAAACCGTGAGTTTACTTATTAGCTTTATTTACAGTGTTTCCTCTCACAATTCTGTCCCACATTAAATCGCCAGTCAATAAACGTGTAATAGACGCTTTCCTCGATAAACTAAGACAAGGTAGGACACATTACAAGGAGATATAACTACCCCACGACAACCCTTCGCTGTGCCTAAAGCATGATTATAGTCAATTGTATTCGAGCTTTTGAGCTGTATTTCTAAAGCACCTGTTTACTATTGTGTTTGCCATTAGTTTGCGACTTGGCGGTCAATGATACCGGTTCAACACGCTATTACTCACTCAAGGTAAGGTATTTTACCTGCATTTTATGTATAATTGTCCGAGAGGAATGTATGTCCGAGTCATATATTATGTATTGGTTGCCTTAGATTGTGAGATAATGTAAAGATCTACATATTCGAGGAAAATGGAGTACATGAGATGTTCATAAATTGTTCCGGGTACGTGACTAGTTGGTGATTACCTGTACATAAATTGCTTTGTGAATAACAATCCAGATTACTTTCAGAAAGGTGGGGTGGCATGAGCTGAGCGTAACGAAGGTACTGTTTGTTTCTTCCGTAACTAATACAACCTACGAGTATAACTGTTTGTTTTTGTTTGTTTTGTTTGGGTTTTTTATATTTAGCGTCAACCTTTATATTATAAATGTGATCAAAACAAATGAAGCAGATTTGTAAGGAGTCTGCCAGCAGTAACGTATATAAATTTGTGTGGGAATACACATTGAGAGAGGGGTTGGGGGTTAACAACTATAGTGAGTATTGGTGAGATTTTAAATAAAGGAGTTTTGATCGCCGGGGATGGGGTTGGGGGTTGTAAAAATGCATGCAATAGCAGCTGGGCGTAAATAGGAGTTACTTGCGATATTTTCAATCGCAGATGGGGTTTTCCCAAAACACGTGTCATTAAAACAGACAATCAGAGTTGTTCTCTTTGCGTAATTGGGCTGTGGTTGATTCCCAGATTTTTATTATATACAAGACTGGATACACCACAAGTGCAATATAGCTTTTATTTTCAACCCAAAAATAAATCAAATTTATTAAGAAATAGACATCGAACATTTAGAAACTTGAGACGGAATGTAATCTTGACTAATTAATCATACTAATTAAAGGCCTATACTATCTGTAATTAATTACTTGAGCAAGCGAAATTTTCCTTCCGGCAATTAAAATTAGTTGTTTCTTGTTCTGCTGGTTATAACTTTTATCACATTAATACCTAATCATACCAAGGAAGTTGTAACTAAGTGCCTATCAGACCTGCGACCCTGGATTACGAGGCCGACGCTCTACCAACAGAGCTACCACGGTTCCCTTTGATATGTCCATTAAAAGGGGGTAAAAGTGCCGTTAAAAACAAGACATTTTGTGTGCGAGATTACTACTACGAGTAAATATATCAGCAAGTTCTTATCATATTAATCACAAGTCTGATGATAACGTTCCTAAGTTTTAAATTTGTAATATCATTTTATTTAAAAAGAAATACAAAAATCAAAGCGTGCACGTGTTGTTCCAAACACTTTATGTGAAACTTATTTGTTGAAACTAAGTGTTATGATTTTCAAAAAAGCAATAACAGACACAGTACTACTTGTCATCGTCTGTGGGGTACATTCGAAACATTTTGTCATATTAATAGCTTATTTTTCCAACTGTATAAAGCCTTCCTTGTTGTGGGTTGGGGGGGGGGGGAAGACTCAAAGCGATTTTAAGGCTTTGTTGTTTTGAGACAAAATAACCGTATGTACTCGCTTATAGGATGAATCAAACTATAAATTATACAGCCCCAGATCTGCTGTCACATAATACACCGGTATATCTGGCTCTGTGAAGTTTGTTAGGAGTAATCAATAGAACAAATATCGTAGATCCTGATCTGAAGGTGCATTATCCTACGACAGATATTGATCTTTGCTGATTGCAGTTTAACTCAGCTATTAATTGAGTATATACTGTGGGAGTTTATTCGTTGGAGTTCATGCGTTACCTCTACCGCAGCGACCTGTCCTTGTTAAATTTGGCATCTTTTCTTGCAGCTATTATATAATAGGAGTGTGAGACCAAAAATTAAAAAAAAACAATACAAGGAGTCATAGAAGGAGTCCCGGTGTTCATACACGTTGTCTTTTGAGTTAATACATCCCGGTCAGTCTTATTGTTTTTTCTTTCTTTGTGTGGTCTTTTTTATAGTTAGTATAGCTTATTAAGTGAAAATGTTAAACATTAGAGATTGTCTACTGAAAGGTTTTGAGCACTGTTTTTCTAAATCGTTATTTGACAATTAAGGAAAGAGAAAATAACCGTAGGCTACGATTAAAACCAGCAGGGTCTGTCAATACTAATGTAAAACCTAAGATCGGGAACTAATCTTGTATGCATCTGTAAATAGAATTTTTATTGAACACATGATTCGGTCAATACTGCATTTTCAGACCTTTGCAAACTAGTCACGTACTTGCATTTCTCTACAATTGTAACTTCACAAAGACGTGTTTGAAGTATGGACATAACGGGTATATTTGTTCTTTTTATATATTAAGAGCGCTATGGAAATATCAGACAGTCGATACATAAGCCAATGTTGTTGTTGCTGTTGAATGGAAACCAATCAAATTTGTCCGGATTGTCTCAATAAATTAGACCCACATGATGTTTAGAAATTAAGGCGTTATTTACTCACCTAGTTCACGTCATCGCGTCACCGCAACAGGTGGAAATACTATCGGAGCAATAGAAAATGGGGCAAAATCTCCAACATCTTTCATAAAATTGTCAAAAAATGGTTTTAGCTCTATTGGTCGTAGACCGTCCGTCCGTCAGCATAAGTTTTTTTTTCAATCTCTACTCCTACTACTGGGACGATAGCCAAGAAAATGTACACACACACACACACACACACACACACACACACACACACACACACACAGACACGTCGCACGGTTTTGTTGGTCTTCAATGAAAATAGTGCTGCTCAGAGACCAGCATCTTGTTATCGCTACTCCTGTTGAATGCATCGTGATATCATCATGGGGCTATCTCGTATAAAAGATTCGTGTCATGTCTATTCGGTCCTAAACGCAAATGTTTCCAGTATGAAGACCAGAATGCCTTCAATGGAAACCATCTTGAAGATTTTGTTGTCGCTACTCGTCTTGAACGGAAATTAATATCGGCATGGGGTTTTCAACTGAAGATTTGTTATCTTGTCCAGTTAGCTACAAGTAAAAACGATGCAATCTGGACATAAAAAAAAAACATAGCGTTCATGTTGAAAATCTTGTTGTCAATGTTATCCAGAATGGATGATCATACCAACATGGAGTTTTCCGCAGAAGGCTTTTCATCACGTCTGGTTGGTCGTAAATGAAACTGGTGCGAATCTGACGTCCATCACAGCTGCCATCTTAAAAATATGGTTATTGCTGTTCCTCCTGAAAGGAAAGGCATATCTGAACAGGATTTTCGCTGGAAGATTTCTTACTTTGTCTAGGTGGTCTTCAACAAAATCTGCGCCGATCTTACATCCAATATGGCCACCATGGCGACCGTTTAAAAAATTTTTTCGTAACATCTCCTAGATACAAAGACATGTCAATATTGACGTGTCGCCAGAATGCATATTGATATCTAGTTGGTATTAGACGAAAGTATTATTAATCTGGTATCCAGGTAACCACCGTCACATCACTCGTAAAAAAAAAAAAAAAAAACTTGTTATTGCTATTCCTTCTAAATGGAAGGTTGCATCGATATGGTGATTTCTCCAGATGACTCCTTGTGATATTTAGATGATTCTGAATAAAACTAGTGCTATTTGGACCTTAAATATGGCTGTCACAGTGAACATGTTGAAAATCTTGTCACTAATTCTTTTAAAGTCACACTTACATAGCATTTTCACCAACATTTTCAAGTGGTATATAGTGGGTCTTACAAGAAAATGGTATTGATTTTGCATCAAATATGACTGCCACGATGTATAACTTGAAAACCTTAACGCTTATAATATCAGATGGTTTGAATACTCAGCCGTTAAAAAAAGAAATGGTCTTATCTTGAACTCGTGGACATTTTTTTTTCGAACAGTATCGCTTCACTCTCTTTGAGGAACATTTATTTAGCTTTATTTCAGTCCTTAGAATAAGTTTGTTATCGATAATCTTCTCACACATAACACACGCACGCAGGCACGCACATGCATACATCCATCCCAAGGTTTAGTTGGTCCTCAGTTAAAATGATGCTGCTTGGTCATCCAAAATAGCCGATACGGCGGCCGTTTTAGAAATCTTATTATCGCTTCTCCTCCTAATGTAACGTAACGTAAAGTAACGTAAACTAGCAAAGTAGAGCACAAAAACATTTCATATATCATATCATATCATATCATATCATATCATATCATATCATATATCATATAATATCATATCATATCATATCATATCATATCATATCTCAGATCATATATCATATATCATATTATATAGGGGGCCCCGAGTGGCCGAGTGGTCTAAAGCGCTGTCCGTTACGGATCACTGCCATCTCACCTCTGTCTGCGAGGGTTCAAGTCTAGGATTCGGCCAATGTGGGTATGTGAGAAAGCTTGCCAGTAGCTTCTCGTGGGTCGGTGGTTCTTCCCGGGGTTTTCTCGGGTTCTTCCTCCACCATTAATACTGGCCGCCATGCATAGCCTATCGTGTGCTGAAAAATGGCGTTAAACCCCACAACAACAACAACAATCATATTATATCTCGTATCACATTGCATCACATCGCATCGCATCACATCACATCACATCACACCATAAGCACACACATCACATCGCATCACATCAATTCACAATACATCAATTCACACCACAAACATACATCACATCGCATCGCATCAGATCACATCATAATGATCCATCATTTCATCGTAGATTTGTTATTGTCGAGTCCACGTTAGTGGGAAGGGAGACATAGATGTCACTATTATGGCGGCATGAACAGTTTTTTTCAAATGATTTTTAAAACAAGTTATTTGCTCATATTTACTAAACCCCTTGATTCTCATCTTACTTGTCGTTAATCATTAGGAAGCCAATACAATTCTTTTTACGACATATTCGCAGTGTCCTTTGCAAGGTCCAAGTCATACCATTGAGGTTTATGGTTATTATTTTTTTCATCTGTTTATATTGATATATTTGCTTTCATGTCAAGATCACAGTTTTAGAATTTTGCGTAGATTTTGTACAAGTTGTCATAGTTTGTTTATATTGTTATGTATATTTGATTTAATTTATATTTGATTTAATTTAATTGTTTGTTTGTTAGTTTAATTTTTTTAATTCCATTATTTGCTATTGTAATGTAACTTAATTACTGGAATAGAGTTCAGTTATGACTGAATCTTTTATATTTTTGACGTAAACAAACTTTATAGAGATATTGTTTCTAACGCTGACCTAGTTACTGACCTTGATTCAGAAATCGGTGAGGGTTGTAGTAAGCGACGTTTTTTTTTTAAAACAAAATTTCTCAGATTCAGATTCATAAAGTGAAATTGACGCCATACTTGGAGTACGTGACAAATAAAATGTCGGAATTGTTACAAACTCTGGTTTTTCCAGCGGATTGACCCACATCCGGTCATCTGTTTTGCGTTGTAGCTAGATTCATTATTGATGTTTTGAGAAATAATAGTTATTCTTGCCATAAGTTTGGAGAAAAAAAAGTGTTTTATGTTGTGAATAGTTTGGAGTTAATTATTTTGTTTTCTTCAATTTATTTTGGATTTCAAGTTTTTTTCCCCTGGAAATACTAGTGCTCAAAGTTAATTCTTGGACAAAGACATTTATCGAAATTTACACAATTCAAAAACTGGAATATTATTTTATGTGATTCAACAAAGAACTGTTGATACATGAGTACGATGCTGACCACAGCATACGTCATCGCGTTAACTGGGGAGAGAGCTGATATTTTTCCAATAATTTTTTGTAGCTTATAAAAGACATTTGTTTCAGCAGATAAAACGAAGTATGGGCTGGTGGAGTTGAAAGTAAATGTTATTTGTAAGCTTCCCATACTCTCTTCATAAAATAGTCTGTGCCTTTATGTACACGACCTCTGCCACGGTTAGTCTACCAAGCCGTCATACCCTCCATATTTCGTGTGCAGTTATGCAATAAACGAGATATTAATTTCACATAGTATGCTCTTCTCGATTAGCCACAGATATAAAACAAATTTCACAACAACAACAACAAAAAAAAAAAAAAAAAAAAAGAAGGAAAACAAAACAAATGGGTGCCAGGAAAGAGATACATAAAGAAAATATATGTGACCCGGTTCCAAAAAAAAAAAACAAAAAAAAGAAACAGTTATGCAATATTCTTAAATTTAGTGACGAAGAAAAGTATGTTTCTACATCACTATTTTTATCTTCTAGGTTTACGATATTACCGGATATTCCACTCGACTATATCGTCTATAAACACACCCTGCACATGTAGTCCACTGGGTCCAGCCAGGTAATGCTTTAGTTGATATAACTGCTTTCAAGTAACATGATACCAGTGAACATTATTATTCAGGGTTGGTTAATTTGTCATGATATTATTATACTGTCAACTCATGGTTATTTTTACTGCACAGTTAAAAGAACAAGTTGTCATATTTTTTGTATTTTATTATGAAATTTTACATAGAAGAGTCTTTCAGTAGTTTTTAATCTGTCTCCTGATTTAATCCTGTATTTAAGCGTCTTGCAAATGATAGGTTCCAGTCGTAAAGCATGACCCAGTTTTTATTTTTGTAAAGAAATTCATGCTAACATTGTACAACAGAATTTTTCTTTTATAATGCACACCTGTATTGTTACTTTTGAAACGACCCGACGACTTCTTTTTCAAAACCCGTTAAACTAATTTGGGTCAAACTTGGCATTAATATGCCCTATGATTTGCACTGAAAAAATGTCATTGTCGGCCTGGCTTCCCTAGAAACGGCGTGGATTCCATATTAGGAATATGGAAAACATCTTTACTTTCTCTTCTAGTACTGCTGATTCGATAAAGTAGACATGTTTTTCAGGGCCTAGTCTATAGGAATTGTCTCCTGTGTGGCGCTCCAACGCTGTGGCTTCCATGATGAATACAAACAATATTTTTGACTTCTTGTGAATGGCTGATTCAGTTTTGATTAAATTTGTTGGATTGTCTCATAGGTTATGCTTTATGCAATGTAGAACTGGGCATTGGGCATGGGAGCCCGCACATAGGGACAAAGGGTGGGGTAACACTCCCCTCATCCCCAGTTTCACTTCTAAACCTGTTTTGATCTACATCCTTAACACTTAATAGCTGAACACTACATGTTTGCCCACCACCTACCCCCGGCCAAATTTCTGTGGGCGCCCTTGTAACTGGGGTGATTCCCCTATCAATGGCGTGACTCTTTGCAACCATCTGTGAAACCTATTATTAACTTATACAGAACAGCTAGATGATTTAGGATTAAATGAGCGTCGGGGTTATTACTCGGGTATTGCCTTTAGTCTCATGAAATCCGTACGCTACATTTTATGGCAGTGGTAACCATTCATAAAATTAACAAAATGTTTTATTAATAAATAAGACACACAAACATACACACACATATTCCATCTTTTCTCATTATTATTGTATCTCAGCAATAATATTTATAGTATAAACAAATATTCAATGATAGAATTTCTTTGTAATAAGGCAGACATGTTTTAATAAGCCTCGACATTTTTTCCTACCGGCCCCCCCCCCCCAATAATGCATTGTTTTGAATTATATGCTAAGATGTTTTCTTGAATAAATATTCTTAAAATTAAATGGAAGTGGGGAAGAGATGCATAGCAGTACAGACGCTAGTGGGACGACGGTTTGCGTCAAGCACGTGTTATGACCGTGAGGATGAAATGATCTTACAAGAAGAAGACTTCTGTTTTTATTCTCGACATATGATGTGCTAAAAAAGCTGTAGAGACAGTTGTACGAAACAAAAGATTATAATTTCTTTAATAATGGAATTATATATATATATATATATATATATATATATATATATATATATATATATATATATATATATATATATATATATATATATATATATATATCTGAATTAAATGACATAAACTTGAGCAGTGTGTCCAAAATTATATACATGCTGTAATAATGAGAATTGAGGTGGGCAGCGCTGGCGTCGGTTTTGCTCGTCTGTTGATCGCTAAAGCTTGCCAGTAGCTTCCTATAGGTCGGTAATTCTTACCGTGATTTTCCCCGTTATTCATCCACCAGTTATCCTGGCTGGCACGTATAACCTATCCTTCGCTGAGAAATGGCGTTAAACCCCACCAAAAACAAAACAAACAAAAAAACGTACATACACAGTTGTTCCCCATAGTCTAAGAAAGACTTATATTCGTGTTGGGGTTTGTTGTTGTTTTTGTTGTAGGGTTAAACGCCATTTTTCAGCACAAGATAGGCTATATATACTTGGCGGCCAGTATAAATGGCGGAAGAAGAACCCTGGAAAACCCCAGAAAGAAATGCCGACCCACGAGAAGCTACTGGCAAGCTTTCTAACCCATATTAGCTGAATCCGAGACTCGAACTCACGCAGACAGAGGTGAGATGGCAGTGATCCGTAACAGTGAGCGCTTTAGACCACTCGGGGCCCCCATGTTGGGGGTAAATGGCTCCAGGACCGCAGAGAGCGATCACGGACCATGGCGTAAGAAACACCCGGGCCTCTCCTAGTTCTTGTTCAAACAAACAATTTCTGTTATAAAATTAAAAAGTGTTGTTCGGTCCATGCCACCTTACGGTCCCGGTCCCCGGGGATATATCCCCGGCTGCACCACCTCCCCTTGTCGGACCTGAGTGGCTCCAAGGTCGAAGTACATGTTGCTAAATATATACTTCGCCCATGAATTTTATTTCCGGATAAAAGTTTCGTGATTTATTTAAGAAAGACTTTGCATATCTTGGGCATTGTTAAAATAACTTTTAATTTACTTTGTATTGGTGAATGATTGATTGGTGTAATTAGGACGTATACAGCTTGGCCTTAACTCATGCACCTATCAAAAGATTGCTATGTCCACTTGTTCATTTTCACTTCATGGATTTCAAATAAAATTTGAAAACGAGGGAAAAACCTGATTTCTTTTTTTACTTTGTGCATGTTTGATAATTCGTTATTGCACTTTCAGAAGCTGCCATTGTTGACTCTTTGTACTCTTGGAAATAGATCAGTATGATTTTTCGAGCAGGTGGGAACAAACATTATGATGCCTGTCTGCTTTAGAAGTTTTGATAGTGCATGGTTTCCATAATTACCAAATGCAAAGAAAGCTTCAGCCACATTACATGAAAGTAGCACAGAAGTATAACAATATTCTTTTCATTTCGCTTGTTACCAGTGCAATCAATATCACCTTATACCGGTTATTCTCAGAAGTACATATAAACTGTATAGGGGTACATACGTTGGAGATTCCTTAAGAGCTGTACCTGAATTGCAGATTCCTCATAGAGCGGTACCTAACTTAGAGATTCCTGACAGAATTGTACCTAAATTAGAGATTCCTTACAGAGCTGTACTTAAGTTACACATTCCTCACAAAGCTGTTCCTATGTTACAGAATCGTCACAGAGATGTACCTAAGTTACAGATTCCTCACAAAGCGGTACCTAACTTAATAGATTCCTCACAGAGCGGGACCTAAATTAGAGATTCATGACAGCTAATTACCTCTTTTGAATAGTATAATTTCTCTGCCACACCGCTGAAAATATACACTTTGATAAAAGCATGACACACAATTTAGACTGCAGTTGTTGCAATCTTTATTCAGCAATGACTTGAGAGCAGACCGTGAAGATTTTGCCAAAATACGTCAGAAAAAATTATTTTTTTTACTTTCCGTGGCTTACAGTGGTACAACATAGCTTGCAATATATGTAACATACCTATGATGTCACACTGATGCTCTTGTGAGCCACCTAAACAGCCTAGTTCTTATTGTTTGTTCTTGTCTAATTGGATTTGAATTTATGATATGTAATCTAAGGTATCATTTAGTCGGTGTGTGTGTGTGTGTGTGTGTGTGTGTGTGTGTGTGTGTGTGTGATTAGGATTTTTAACGTAGCTTTAACAATTTTTCAGTCATAATGCTACGATGTCAACAGTGTGGCAGTTTACAGTGATGTCTAGCACTGGAGTATCATTCCGCAGACATGTAGCATGATGTCCCACCCAGTCACATTATCCTGACACCAGGCCGACCAGTCCTAACACTAACCTCTTAATGCTGAGCGCCAAGCGAGGCAGATGTTAGTACTATCTTTATAAGTCTTTGCTATGATTAGGCCGGGGTCGAACCCACGACCTCCCGCTTCCGAGGCGGACGCTCTAACCACTAGGCCACCACAGCAGTCACGTGTACTAAAACCCGGAGACGATTTACTAACGGTTATATGACCATAGGGGGCAAAAGAGCACATGACAACAATATTCTGAAAGAGGATTAGCTGTGAAGTGTGTGCTTAAGTTATAAACAAAAGATATCAACGGAAGAAGACACGCTCTACTATCCACACAGAAGGGATGGAAAACAAACTCCAAATATAATATTCACACAAACGTACGCGAACACATACAAGCACACTATCTACTATCCACACAGAAGGAAGGGGAAAAAACCACACACTCTACTATCCACATAAAGAAACGCTAACTCTCTCTCTCTCTCTCTCTCTCTCTCTCTCTCTCTCTCACACACACACACACACACACACACACACACACACACAATTACATCAGCAAAGGAGTCAGTATTTATAATTACACTACTTCACATAGACACCAATTGGCAATTTGAATTGTCTATTTTCTAGAGATCTGGGTAGTCCTGGGAAGGGCTGTCTTTTTTTTTGGGGGGGGGGACTTCAGACGCACCAGCTTGATGGCGACATCTCCCAGGGCGAGCACCACAGACACAACGCCGACTCCAATCATTGTCCCAGTTGATTGTTGCGGTTGGAAGCGCAGATGTGGCTTGAGTGGCTTCACTATTCCACTCCTCCGTTTGAGGGATAGTGAAGACTTTTTCTTCTCACCTTCGTCTAGGTTTTGCCATCTCGACTGACTTCGATCTTGGACGTGTTGTAGCGCTGAAACTTAAAAGGATTTTCTTCGAAGGCTCCATTGAAGGCTGTATTTTTGACAATACCAATATCAAACGTTTGGGTAACTGTTCTTGGAACAGATGATCTCCGATCATCGATTAATGTCCAGCGGGAATGGTTAAAGTTTTCATTTCCATTCTTCTTATCGGATACATGGAGGTTGTTCTGCTGAAAGTGTGTCTGATGTCGTTTGCCACTTTAGGTAACACATCCACACGTCGTACGTAGCGTCTGGCTTCTTGAATGACTATTTTTTAATAGTCAGACTCGGTTATCAAATGGAACGCGGCACTGCTACGATTCAGTCTCAGGCGGATATCTACTCCGTTCAGCAAATATTTCTCTTGCAACCACATGTCTAAATGCAAACGATCCATCACTTCTAAATTTTTGTTGAGTCTCTTTCATTTTGTTTCGTCGATCGTTGAATCCCACTTTGTGGTTTGGTTCTTTATCTGTAATCAAATCGGTATCGTTGAATTTGCCTGCTGTGTCAGGTTTCCATACCACGCAAGCATCCACATGAGTGTTCTTGGCTTCTTTTCCGTACGTCAAGAGATTTTCCAGGTACGCTCGGTAAGGGTAAGTGTCCATACTGCTACTGACCAGTTTGTTATTCAAGTACAAAATGCACTGAGCTAAACAAGGAATGCATGAAATTGTTGACGGGGTCTACTTTATCTTCGTCTATTTATATCGGAACTGTCTGTCGATGTGTCAATCACTTTCACTTTGAAGTAACTCCTATTCAGATCGATGTAATCTTTGGGCTGTCCTTTGATATCAAACTCGATGGGAGCTGATCCTGCGTCCTTGACAGATGCGACGGGATGAAATGCGACCCATTGGGATTCTTGCATCGTCATCATCGTGGGGGGCATGGCAAACAGATCCGAATCCGACTTTGAACAGGCACAAGACTCTTGGTGCATCATTTCTTCTCTCTGTGTGTTTTTCAATGATCAAAAACGTCTAAATCTTCAGCAGTTCTTCTTTTCTTTGTCTTTATTGCTCTAAGGGTATGAAGTCCCATGGAATGGTATCTTCGTCGTCTCTTTCTGCCTTTTCCTTACTGTGGCGTCAGGGAAGAGTTGTTTTTGTACATATTGCAGAGAAGAACTGGGTGAAGGAGCGGTCACTGCGTTGACAACGGTAGCTGAGGCTGTGCGGAATGGTATGATGGTCACTTCTTTTTATAGTCGATGACTTGCGAAGCGTCGATCCAAGAATCAAAACTGGGAGGATATCGTTTCCAACGTACTTTGACTTCTTTGACACGACCTATTTCCACTTTACGGGTTCTTCGTTCGAGAATGCTCTCGATGTCGTACACTTCGTCATAAGTTTTGGTTACGCGTTGTAACTCGGACAAATAAAACGTTCCTTTTAACACTTCCCCGTTCATGTCTTCCAATATATAGGCTGCAGGATGACGGCCACGCACTCGTTCAGTGACATGAAACAATCGGTGGTCTAGTTGGATAAGTAACATTTGTCGAAAGTGCGTTTGCTTTTGCTAATACGCACCCTATCTCCTGCTGCCAACACTCTACATATCTTGACGGCAGCCACCGTCAGGGACGTACCAAACAGGCGCTCAAAAACAGTCACTTTGAAGTCGGCAGTCACTTCTTGTGGGGCACATCCGATGTTCCGATGGTAATATCGGTTGTACGCTTAGACCAGGTGTGGTAGGATGTCGATATACTCGAGAGTGTGTTGATGCGTAAAATATTTCTACACGCGTTCTTTCAAGGTACGTTGAAAACGTTCCACGATGCTGGCTTTGGTTTCGGGATTCTCGGTGGGGGACAATTGAATGTAACATTTCATTATTTCCTTTTGGAAAGCTTGGTTCAGAAATCGGTGTCTCTGTTGGTTTGCCATCGAAGATAGTGATGACCACTTGTTTTCAACACCAGTTGGAGGGCTCGCATTAACTCATTGTTCTATTTGGAAATCAATGGCACGATCCAATTAAATTTAGAAAAGACGTCGATGACACAAAACAAATATTTGTAGCCATGACTGTAGGTGGCCAAATTAGAGACATCGGCTAAATCGGCCTGCCATTGATGACTCGAGTGTGACTTTTGGAACATTTTCTTCGAACGGATTTTTGTAAGGTGTCCATGGCTTGTTCTTGTAATCATCGTTGCACTTGAAGTAAACGGTGAAGTTTTGGCAGCACGATACAATATCTAAACTCCTCCTTAATTGCAGGATTGGATGAATCGTAGTAAATGCTAGCTAACACCATATCCATTTGTTTGTTAATAGGTCACCCACTCTTCACTAATGCTACTCTTTTTTTCGTGTGGCATTTTCTTGGCTTGTAATGCTTTGCGTGTCCGGCAAGCAGAAGGATGTCTGAACAGGGGTAATCTGTTGTTGCTTCACTTCTGTCTTCACCTTCCTTTTCTCTTCTGTTGTAGAAGGGGTGGACATCGTCATTTTAATCCATCCAATTCTAGATGTAGGTGGTGTTGTTAACTTGCGTACTATTTCTGGTGCAATTTGAAACCGTTCTTCTTCTCCTTTTTTTGTCTTCGTCACTGAATTTAGTGGCGGAGGTGGGCAATTCATCAGGGTCTTAAAATCTTTTAGAGTCAGCTGAGCTGTTTCGTCTACAGCTTTCTGATGAAAGTTTCAGTCGTTGCAACAGTTTACCGTACCTTTGCAGTTTTTCTGTTTAGGACAAATCGTCGCGATCCATCAACGATTGCAATTCGTATTTGTAACTGGGACATCTCGTTCAAATGAGAATAGGGAGGTAAATGCGGGGGTCTGTTGTTCTTTTCAACGATGGAATTCCGTCTATCGTTTGTAAGGCACTAAGGTCATTTTTGTCCTTCTATCAGTTTCCAATGGTAACGTCTGAGATCTTTTAACTCCAGAGGTCCCTTTTATCTTCTTGTCCATTTCATATTTGAGCTATGGCGGGTAAAGCACTTCCCATGAGTCCCAACGTTGGTCCTACTATTGCTTTGGCAAGAAGTCCTAACAGAGTTAAAAATCATCCGTGTTGCACCAAGAGCTCTCCTTTTTAAATAATGGTATTTTCTTTTGGACAATTTGGCGAAGAACGTTGGATGCTTGGCTTAGTATTTTTTCTCATGTTTAGACAAAGATATCGTGCCCTTCAAGACATTCAAACAACATTCGCACACGGTATATATGCCATCTTTGGAGGCGGTTTGAATGATTTGTTTTCGCATGGGTGGAGAGGCTTTGGACAGGACTGACAACACGTCCCATTATTTGGCTAAACGAGGAGGAAGTCTTTTCCTTTTCTTTCCTTTAGGGATAGAAGATGAATGTCTTGGGGGGTGGGTGATGTCTTTATTTGTTGGTTGATTTCTTGGTTCTGGGATACACACCAAACGTACACTGACGTCGATGACTTGGCGCACTCCCTTTTATATTTTTTATTTGCTTATCGCTTCGTCAAAAAGGTGACGATGTGTTTTCCAAAATCCCCAAAGAATCTTCCCCTTTGGTTGCTATAATTTTCTTTTGACGATTGTGTCTTTTGTTTTGGGGGTTTCGAGGATTGGCTAACCTTTTCTTTTTTCTCAGATGAAGACGCTGTCCTTTTCTTTACTTTTCCTTGTTGGACAAGAGAATTTCGATGGTGACGATGTGCACCTCTTTGAGGGGACATGTTTGGGCGTTCAGGAGCACACATAAAAGTGCATTGAGTCCCATGGTTTGACACGTGTCCTTTTATCTTTTTTAATAAAATAAATTCTTCAAGGTTTTCTATAAATTGATTAACCATATGTTCTATGCCAAAATATCCTTCCCTTCGTTGGCTTCTCCTTTTCTTTGGACTATAGGGTCTTTTCTGGGAGTGACGTCGATGTTTGGCTAAGCATTTTTTCAGGTGTCATTGTCTTTTTCCTTTTTATTCTTTTCGGACAGGAGAATGACGATGGTGACGGTGTTAGCTTCTTTGAGTGTGCATCTTTGGGCCTTCAGGATCTCAAAAACACTGATACCCATCCTTTACCGTAGTTATTTTATGCCGGAATGCATGGTCACTGATTGTCTTTACGTCGTATCAACTTGATGACAGACATCACACGTCGTGGAGTAGTCCCGCAACGGACTAAATCGGGTTGCTTGGACAAAGCCAGTAAACTCTGTAACATGCCGGATATCTCTATGATTTTGATTTTGTGAGCAGGTACTTTGTGATCAGCTGCCACTGCAGCTAAAGAGGAGGACGGTGTCACCGCTGGAGGAAACGTTCTTGGAGAAGCGGGTTTCCGTTGTTTCATCAAATTAGGAAGAACGGGTTTCAAATTGAGTTCGGCAGGCATCACCAACAGCGGAGAAGTGGAAGAACCTGAGGATACCGGAGACGCGGTCACCGTCGCTGCAGGTCGTGGTTTGCTAATATAAGGTTGGTCCTAGCCGAAGTGTCTGTCTTGCAGGGAGAAACTGTCTTCTTTGGGCTTTTCTTTTTCCGGTGACTTTTCGTTTTCTTTCTGCTTTTCTTTTTTCTGGACTGTAACCTGGTCTTGATACCGTTCCTCTTTTTCTTCTTTTGGGTTCATTTGGCTTTTTGGGGAGTGGCATTTTTCTTGGGGAGGACTTTGGGGTCATTAGGATCCCACTATATTAGGGAGCGAATAATGACACCTCCTAAGAACCGCCACCTCCAGGTTTCAAAATGGGTTGGTTTTCGGTTTGAGTGTCGATGCGGAGATCGGCCAGTTGCGTAAAGGCTACTTTGTTTCTGACAAAAAAAGCGTTTGATGAGGAATGTGAATGATGCCTTGCAGTAATTGACGTGCTGTCACCGCAAACCTTCGTAATTCTTCTTTGAAACTGGCTTCTAAGACACAAGCACATATCTGTTGATGTTTTTCGCGACTGATACCGTTCAAGGCACGAATCAATTTGATGGGAAGATGAGACTGAAGGGACGTCAAGTTGACGCTGTATGAGACAGACCCAAAGTGACCGAGGTTTTATAGAGTTTTTGTTTCTTAAGTCAACAACGGAGACGTGTGCACGACAGGCCCTCTGTATTGGCATCAGTGGTGAAACAGATGGGTACGAGACTGCAAATAATCGGGGATGGTTGGTTTTAAATCTACGAGTAAATATGCATGTGGGTTTAGAGTAGCATCGTCGTACGCATGAGAAAGCCAAGGCGCTCCTAACTGTTTGGGTAAGACTTGTACTTGCGATTTATCTCTAGGGCTTTTAAACAAGACCACGTAATGAGCATTGAGACTGATGGTGCGATGGGCTTTACTTTGTTGAAACAAATTTTGGATAATGTAAATGACACTGGCATTACGATAATGTCCTCTGTTCGTAAACTATAATTTAATTTCTTCTTCGTCTTCTACTAACATGTCGTCGAAAATGACCAGATGGGATTTACTGGGAATCAGACACGATCAACTCGTCTTCACAATGAATGGCTTCCACAAACACGATGAAATCGCCTTGACTTTTTCGCAAGAGACTGTACGCTGATTGCCACTCTTTTTAACACCACACGATCCGTTGACGTGAACTATCGAAAATGATATTTATGTTCGATCAAACGTTTGACAGCTTCGGTTTTGCCTGAACCACTATTTCAGGCAATTAACATGTTAAAGGGAAGGCGAAGATATAAGGCCTCCCTAATGGCACGATCTAAGTGTTCATCAATGACTTTGAAAGTGGATGAAGAGGGAGCAGAGAAGCAGAGGTATCCATAGTGCATGGAATGTCACGTTTGACACGAAGACAAACAAGACAAGATTTTGTATACTTTTTCAGGATTACTTTCTTTTTTACGTTTATTGATTTTTAAAATGGAAGAAGACGAAAGACAAAAATACATAAAAGCCATAGGGTTAAGTACGACGATGAAATACAAATCAAAACGATCAAAGTGAAATATAAACAACTCACTGTACAACATGTTTTTTGTAACAAGGTTCTTACAGTCTTTACATTGGATACAGTCACACAGGTGTCCTCCCAGAATGGTCTTCGGGAATGTCCCTGACAGTCCTGTACAGAAGGGAGTGGTTTTCCTCGGTGGCGGTTTCTTATTATGGCACTGTCACTAACACAGGTTTAAAAGTTACTTTTTAAAGGTTACGTTTTTCACTGGACGTATGAATTGAGGATCACAACTCTTGGGAATAATTGGCTACTTCTTTGGTCATAGCCTCGAAACCCCAACTTTTCCAGTCACGCACATCTGTTCAGTGAGGGTTTAAGTCACAAGCTACACACATATCGTCGTACACATCTTCAGTACCTAAAAGTTGACGAATCTTTTTTCCAGTAGAGGTTAAGAAGTATCCAGATGAAAACACAAGGCTTTGAAGAAAATGAGTCTCTCGTGGACATTTAAAGGGACCACTTTCATGTCTTATTTGGTGGTAAGTACTGTTTGGAAAGAGCCAACAAAGGAATCGGCTAGTAAAATAAATCCCAGAAAGCAAATCAATAAGACACACAACACACGTCTACCCCAATTCATGGGACACATTTATTATAATAAGTGTTGGTAACCCTCCACCCTTTGAATGCTCTCATTGATTTTCTTCCACGGAATATGTTATATCACGAGTCATAAAGATCTTCGCATGGTAGCAAGTGTTACACCCTCTTTGGTGTAAGGTAATTAGTGTGCCTTTTTAACCGCATCAGTTTTATTTTAAATCCGTACCAAAATTGTTTAGTCACTAACTCAAACACCACAAGTCGTACAAAAGTTTCCGCTTGAACCAAGATTTATTGGTGTAAAAGAATTTGGTAATCCTCTAACTCGTCCGTTGAAATTCGGTCTACTAGGATCACCTTTTAACAAAAATGAGTTGCATCCAAAACTTTATGAACCTCACGCGATTCATCAATGCCTGACCAATGGAACGCTTTGCAGTGAATCAGTCCTCTTATGCCCTTCAGGTAACAGTGGCTCCAAAATCGGTGACGTAACGGATGCATTTGTTCTTTGCGTCGAACTTTTATTTCGACCAACTCTCGGTAAAGGCGTCCTCTTAACTCCGCAGCAAACCACGAATATTCTCTTACAATATTCAGGGAAACGCATAGGGAACAAATACTCGTCTTTAACGGGCTCATTTCGATGAGGGTACGATGAAATCCTCAGGAGTTTGGATGACACCCGTAGGATGGTAGACACATGGTTTTACGTGGAGGATGACATCACCATGAAAACCAGTAAAATGATAATGTGTTCTGTAACGAGTGGCATCGCTTTAGCATCCGTCAGGTTTGACACGTGCATCAACACTTTCCATGATACGTTTAGTGGTAGTAGTCATAACAAAGTTCCCATGATGTCCTGCTGAAGTAGTCATAACAAAGTTCCCATGATGTCCTGTTGAAGTAGTCATAACAAAGTTCCCATGATGTCCTGTTGACGTAGTCACCGCAAAGTTCCCATGATGTGGTACTGAATTGCTGGGGTTACAGGGTACGACATCGCTCACATCGAAAGGCACATCATTGCTCTCCACTTGAGAACCACCGAAATTTAATGATGTCAGTTTAAAAGTATTCATCTTTCTCGCTTGGTCTTGGTAGTTACAATGAACTATCGGTCTTGGACGTTGTCTCTTTTTATATGCTGAAAAAATATACGTGTCAATACGGCAAAGTGAAGTGGTTGGAAGCCGTACTCGCTTCTGGTACACAATTTGATAGACCTTTTCCAAAGGTCGACTGTCGATTTGATGTGTGGGTAAACGTAAGTTCTTGTACGTATCGTAGGTTGTCACTTTAAAGTTTCCATCCTGTCCAGACTGCAAAATTTATGTCAGTATACCAACGTTCACCACTCGACTCGTGCGATGATCGAGAGTCAATCCTTTCACTTTACACTCCGTGTGCACTTCTCCTTATGGGTCCCGGTATTCGTAGACTAATATTTAGGACGGCCACTAGCAAAACTTAAAATCTTGTCGTCAGGGTGCTCGTCCGTTCAGGTACCTAAACCGTCTCCTTCGACTTCAGGGCGACGTTCACAAAGACGATCGATGTAGATACAACTGTCGTTGTTGTTGTTGAGTTTAATTATAGTAGCGTTCGCACAATTGTGCATGTGCCACGTTTTTCTGACTGCACCGCAGCCTGCTAGTTGTTCCTGGGGAAGGGGATGGTGCCACCTCCCCCAGGCTTTTATGGATTCAAGGAACCCTGATAGTTTGGCCTCAATCTGTGGGTCCATAAAGGTCCCTACAGTTGAATGGTTGGCTGTCATTAGTGGGAAGGAGAGCTCGGGAACGGTCCTGCTTGCTTTACATCGCTGGTTTCTTGTTGCATTTGCCTTTTTTTTTTTTTTTTTTTTTTTGAGATATTTTTTTCCGATTTTTTTTTTTTTTTCCTCTTCAAAATGTTCTAAAAGGAGGGGGGATGTTCTATGCTGTTTATAGAGGTTCTTAGTAGATATCATGTATGAAGAGAGATTTTCAAGATTATTATGGTATTACTAGTCGAGGTGTTTAGGGTGTGTTTCCTACGTTATGTTATTTATAAGTTTTTAGATATTACCTCTTTAAGTTATTTATTAATTGATGTTTTTAGAGATTGAATGTTATTTATACTTTATTTAGCAAGAGACCGGAGTCCTAGCCGATTACACGGTTCGTTAAGGACATCTAGGACAGGAATCCTAGCTGATTACTAGGTTCGTTAAGGACATCTAGGGCATCCGATTTTGCGGTTTCCTTAGTTTTTTATAGGTGCTTCGTAAGTGAATTATTTTTTAATACTTTTATAAAATTGAATGATATGTTATGGTTTTTTATGTGGTGGCTTCTACATTTATTTAGCTAGTTACTGGGTCTTTTGGTTTTGTGGGGATAGTAATTATATTTTGTTCCTAAGTCCTGCTGAGTCTATGAATTGATTTATATTTTTATATGCTGATTGTTTATTTTTATTAGAGTCCATAAGTAACTCTGGGTATGTGTGTGGTAATCCAATCTCTTTTTGGTTTTTGATAAATATTTTCCGAGCGAGTTGATATTTTGGGCATATATTAAATACGTGGTGTAGATCTTCGGTGGTGTGGCAATTAAAGCAGTTAATGGTTGCTGGTTTGGGTCCTATAAACCTTCCAAAACTGCTTGCTAGTTTAGTTTTTCCAGTTATTATCCTGTTTATGGTTTTCTGTTCTAAATAGGTACCCTTAGGTAGCTGTATGTTCCTATCTACGTTTTCTTGGGTTTCATGGTGATTTTTCCCTTTTGTGGAGGAGTTCCAAAAATCTTGCCATGTTTGGTCTATATATGTTTGTGCGAAGCTTATTGCTTCTGTAGAGCTATAGTTAAGTTTGATAGAGTTTTGATCTCCTAGTTTGGTTTTTGCAACTTTGTCTGCTGTTTCGTTGCCAGAGATTCCAATGTGCGACGGTATCCACATGAGCTCGACTAATTGATGTGCTGTGGTGATATCGTCGATTAATTGGCATGCTCTGTCGAGGAATTGTTCCCTAGAGTGTGTATTGCGATTTTGGATCGATTTGATAACGCTTAGGGAATCGCTTATAATGACTGCTTTAAGTATTTGGTTGTCTTTGATCCATTGTAGTGATTCAAGTATAGCCCAGAATTCAGTGGTGTAAATGGAGCAATAGTCAGGTAATCTGGATCCCGTTTGTATATTGAATTCAGTGATGACTATTGCTGCTGCTGTTCTTGGTGGGTTGTTTGTTTTTGATCCATCGGTATATATTTTAACATAGTCCGGGTATTTTTGGTTGATTTCGTTTACCAGTACAGGTTTTAGTAAGTTTTCTTGTCCTTCTTTATTGCCTAATTTGGTAGCTTCAATGTTAATCCTTGGTGGTTTTTGTAACTATGGTGATTTGTTCTGGTCTGTATTGTTTGTTACCTGTTTTTTTAGTAGAGGTATCTTTTCTCTTAGTTCAAGGATTACTTTGCACTTGGTGTGATAGGTATGATTTTGGGTTTGAAGACAACTTTACACTTATTTATAGCTATTTTGGTGGGATGGTTGTCTGGGTGGGTATCTAATCGAATGGAGTATCGGAGGAGCAGTTCTTGCCTACGTAATTTTAAGGGTAGTTCTCCTGTTAGTGTTTGTAGTTCTTCTAATGATGTTGAAGGGAGTGTTCCTGTGCATAATAGCAAGGCTTTTCTCTGGATAGTGTCAAGTTTTTGTAGTACAGGCTGCTTAGCCGAGTTCTGTGCTTCGCAACCGTAATCCAGTTTTGATCTAATTAGGCTTTTATATATCGTGAGGAGTGTTTCCTGGTTGGATCCCCAGTCAGTCCCTGTGATGTTCCTGAGTAAATTGAGATCTTTGTTACAATTCTGGGTGAGTTGTTCAATGTGCTGTTTCCATGTGAGGTGGTTGTCAAAGAACATTCCTAGGAATTTTACTACTGTTACGTATTTGATTAATTGATTTTGTATATAGAAGTTTGGATAGACTAGGTTGTTATTTCGTTTGGGGGTGAATATGATTGCCACAGTTTTTTCATGAGATATTTTGAAACCCCATTTGTCCGCCCATCTCCCTATGTTGTCTAGGCTCTGCTGGATTTCTTTAACTACTGTGTTATTGGCAGGATTTCCATTCCTCCATATGCCACTATCATCTGCAAATTGTGACAAGGTTATTTTTCTGGAGGCTACATTGAGGTCAAGGTCGTTTACCATTAGGTTAAATAGTAACGGACTTATTACACTGCCTTGCGGTGTTCCATTTTCAAGTGAAAATTCTTCCGAATGGGTGCTGCCTATTCTTGTGGTAATTTTCCGGCCTGTGAGGAAATCGCCAATCCAGTTGAACAAGCGTCCAGTTATTCCAAACTGGTTTAATTTGGCCATTAGTCCGTTGGTCCATACTAGGTCGAACGCTTTTTCTAGGTCTAAAAAAACCGCTGTGAGGTTGCGATCGGTTTTCCTATGTGCGTTAAAAGCGAGTTTGATGTCTGTTTCCAATCTGAGAAGTTGGTCAGTTGTGGACCGTTTGTTCCGAAAGCCACATTGATTTATGGAGAGTAGGTTATTGGTTTCTAGGTGGTGTTTTAACCTATTTGCGATTATTGTCTCCATTATTTTGCAAATATTGTTTGTAAGGGAGATGGGTCGGTACGAATTTATGTTGTTGGGATCTTTACCTAGCTTCGGGATTGGTATTACTATGGCCTGTTTCCATTTGGTGGGTAGTTGGCCTTTATCCCATATCCTATTAAACAGTTTGATTATGGCTATTGTTATATTGATAGGTAGTTTTTTGTAGATAATGTAACCTAACTGATCCTTACCAGGGGATGTTTCGTTTTTGGATTGTAGGGCTATCTTCCATTCATGTACTGTGATGTCGCTATTTAGGTGAGATTCTTTTGTTCCTTGGTCTTGAAACATTTGAGGTTGGGTTCCCTCCATTAGTTTTTTGTGTTCTTGAAAGTTTTTGGTGTGATTATTGTTGCTACTCATGTTCGAAAAATGCTTCGCTAGGAGGTCTGCCTTATCTTTATTTGTTATGGCATTTTTAATTTTACTGATTTATTGATAGGGTTGTTTGGTGGTTTGTGTATTTGCGTGTTTGGATTGAATAGAGCCATTTGTTTGGACCTAGTTTGCATTCTTCTACTTAAATTGCGTATAGCATTGAATGATGACTTATCTTTTGTTTTTGTCCTAACCCAGTCTGCTCCTCTGCTAGAAGTCTCTCCTTTGTTTTCTGTTACGTGTTCCTATCGTTCCTTTGTTTGATAGTTCCTTTGTTCTGTTCAATTCCTTTGTTCACGGCTTGGCGGTTTGCTAATCGTTTCCTCTTCTTGGTATTATTTCTTTGCTCTTGTTTTCCTGTTCCTTTATTCTATTTTAATCGGTGATGGTGGTGGCCGCACTCAGTAGAACTTTTAAAATTATACACGAAGCCGGTTTTACACAGTAAACGATACAACTGTCTGTGTCAAAATACAACACACGATCTTCTACTTGGTATAACACTTCGTACAGTTTTAAGCGAGCATGGCCTCTCACGTAATCCACAATGATGACATTTCCTAATACGTCGACTTCTACAAAGTCCAGTTCTTCTTCGTAATTGACTAGGATCAAGTCTTTACGAACGACGTCCACGTGTTTCATGTATTTGGTTTTGTCGTGAATCATCTGGAAGTAGCGGGAAGGTTCTGTCAGATACTCCGTTTCGGATAAACACTATCGTTGTGCCATTTTGCCCCACAAGCCATTTAACATCACTTTGGCAAACGATCGCCTTTCTTCGTTTTTTCCACATGGTCTAAAGTGATGCCTTCCTGCTCCGAGTATTTCTCTTTGAATTTCATTTGGTCTTCGGGAGTGTGGCACCAGGAAGGATAGCCAATGGCTTCTTGTTTCAGTTTCAAAAATGCGTCCACGTAGTCTACGAAAATGCCTTTCTGAGTCTCGCTCTTGTGGCATTTTTCTGTCTTGGGAAAGTGGTAACTTTCGTACTCTTCTAACAGTTGGTATCCCAGGTCCAGAGCTTTAAACAATTCCAAGCTGACCTACGTTCCCGTCAAGACGCGTTCTTCCTGGGTGTGCTAACAAGGTCGGTCTTGGTTGCACGTTTCGGCACAAGTACGGCACAAAGGAAACATCAGTTTTGGTAATGGTGTGGTAAAACAGTGTGTGTCTTTGGATATCCAAGCTTGCTGTAACACGAGTTCTGCTTCACTTCGCTGTTTGGCTCGGTCCGATTGTCGAATAGTTTTTCCGGCTCTTTTCCATTCTGCCGTGTCGTTCTTGTCAGCACACGTTCGTCCCACCACGATGGCAAGGGCTAAGCAAATATGCTCTTGAAGGTTGTTAATTCGAACAAAGATCGTTTTTGTGCTACGAAGGTCGTCCACCAACAACACCTTTTTGCGACCGGTCCCTTGGGGAAGAGACACGTGGGTCATGAACAGTTTCGCTTTTCCGTCAGTGATGTGAGACTTGCTTTGGATTGTTGCACGTGTTTAATCTTGTCGATGACTTTGGAAGGTGTTAATTCTGTTGGGCTGCTAAACTGGATCCGAACGGGGGACTTCAAACTATCATGATAAAGGGAACGTCTCAAGCGATCTTCTTCTTTGGCTTCACATTGCCGTTTCAGTGTGGTTAGCAAAGGAGAATCCCACTGCTCAGTAATGAACCCCTCTGCTTTCTCCAACAGTTAGTCGACTTGAAATCTTTAAACTTCACCGTGTACGTATAGGCTGTCGTTCTAAATTTTCTAGAGGAGCTATTTTCTGTCGCTCGAATGTGGTAGTACTTTTGAGGAGTTAATGGTGGACTTTCGAAGGGTGTAGACTCTCTGGGTCTGGATTCTGGCTCACTTATGTCATATTCAAATTCACTGGCATGAATTTGAGCCAAGGCTTCAGCTACTGTGCGAGGCGATATATCAAGTTTCTGCCTCTTTTTTCTGCTTTCTCCACGAAATAATGCGATCGTTTAATTTTGACTTCAAAAAGTCAAATGACTACATCTTAAACGCCATGGGGCCCTATATCTATGTCAGACAGATCAGATCAGAGCTTTGCGAGGTGTCATACGAACGTTTTCTTCACACAAGCCGAGGGACTACTCCCCTTCCTTTCGATATAAAAGGTCAAGATACCTGATATATCTGTAAGAAGAAAAGACATTGGGCTACAGAGTGTCCACACAATCAAAAAAGCAAGACAGGTGTCAGAAGAAACAAAAGTCAAGATACATGTTATCATTGTCATGAGAAAGGACATTGGTCTGCAGAATGCTCTATAATATGAAAAAAACCAGGAAACAGAGGAAGAGAGGGGATCAGAACAGGAAGAGTTACCCTATCAAAAGGAAGAACCCAGACATGTCTAGAAAGAGAAAAAATATAAGAAAGGACGACTAGGAGAAAGTGAGGAAGAAGAGGAGAGAAAACCTGTGAAAGTAAAGAAATTCAAAACACAGAGTAAACAAAGACACATAAGAAGTCTATAAACTTTTTAAAGTGTTATGTTGTGAATTGGATTGTAATATTTGTACCAGAACAAGGCCTACTTCTGGACTTGCTCGTGTCGATGGTGATTCGGTAGAAATCACTAGGGCTATTATCTAGGGTATATTAACAGGGTTGGGTTGTTTGGCTCGGGAATGTATTTTTCTCTTGGTTCGTATTAAAGAAGTCTGATACATTTGTTTCAGACTCCTTAACTCCGCCAAAATGTCTAAGAGTACCGTTACCATTTAACTTTCACTGTCCTCCTTCTCTCCTAAACCTTGTTTCTTCTCTGCTGCTGCTTTTCCTTCCTGTCGTTTTCTTCTTCTTGCCTCTTCTTCTTCTTCTTGTTGCCGTTGAAGGAGAAAAGTTTGTTCTGCTGCTTTCTGTTGCTGTAAACATTTCTCCAATTCTTCTTTCTGTCTCTGTTTAAAATCTTAGACGTGCGATAAAGAAGGAGATGGTGGCGATGGTACTGGCACCGGAACAAATTCTTGCGAAGAAGAGAAAATCGACAAAATCCCAACTAAAGTCGGTCTCTTCTTGAAGTAAGACTGTGATGACTTTGGTAGCCGCTGTTATGCCATCACTTCTCGTCTCCACGGCAGGTGCAGTCATTTCATCATCTTAATACTTTCCGTCATGTTTGAAAGTTTTGTCGCATTGATTCACTGCTCACAGACGCTACCGCATCTATATAGGGAATGTGACGTCACAGGCAGCTCTCTTCGAATTGGAAGATTTTATCCACACTGTGACTAAATTTTGTCACGCGTGTTAGGATTGGTGAAATAAACTCAATCCGTTTCGATCGCTCTTCCACTATAAATAACTGCAGTTCATTTCATTCCCTTCACCTGCTCTCGTCGCGAGATGTAAACTAACGTTGAATCATCTACTCTAGTATCGTCGATGCTGATCCGTAAGGACTTGCTCATGTATGTCAGATAATCATAGGCAATCATCCGGATCACCGATACGAGCGTTTGGAAAATAAGAATTTATGTGGCGAAAAGGGCTGTTTGAAAAGAGTCCTCATCTACGGTCCAAAAGTCAGAAGAAGTTTGAGGAAGAGAAGAATAAGTATGCGATGCCGTCTATGTTAACGGAATGGTGTTAACAAAAAAAAAACAACGGTCGTTTTCAGGACCACTCATATGCCTCGAAAAGATATTTATTCTCTTTGCCATCTATGTGTGTGTGTGTGTGTGTGTGTGTGTTTATTGGTTCTATACAAACTCACTCCATTCCATTGTCCGCAGACAGACCCAATATTCTCAATGTTCAATTCTCCTTGTCGCCAAACGTGTCCATGACTTTTCAAAATCCATTGAGGCTATAGTTGCCCACGACCTTTCAAAAACCCTTGAGGCTAGGGTGTCCCACGACCTTTTTGATTGGGAGTTCCATTGATGCTAGGGTGTCCCAATCCCTTGTCGCTATGTTCAATTCCCCGTTCACTCCATGTTAAATTTCCCCATGTTATGTTAAGTTCCCTTTGAGGCTAGGATATCCCAATATACTACTATCAAGGCAATGTTACTTAAATTCAGTTTATTCTTGTATTTCATTCCTGATCAAGAAATGAACTTCTTTATAACCGATTAAAAAATGTGTATCTTCTTTGGAGATAGAATGAAATTTTTTATGAACGCTTGATTCCGTGTGGTATTAGGGTTGCCATACGTCTCAATTCTCCCAGAAATGTGCTCCTTTTCGGTCCTTAAATCTTTATATAGATTCACCCACTCTACGGAGTGTCCTCTTTTTTGAAATTTCAAATATGGCAACGCTATGCATGCATGGTAAAGTTCAAATGTGGCAATGGTATGCATTATGCATGGTAAAGTTAAAATGTGGCAATGCTATGCAGCATGCATGGTAAGCTCAAATATGGCAACACTTTGCAGCATGCATGGTAAAGTTCAAATATGGAAACGCTATGCAGTATACATGGTAAAGTTCAAATGTGGCAATACTTTGCAGCATGCATGGTAAAGTTCAGATATGGCAACGCTATGCAGTATGCATGGTACAGTTCAAATGTGACAGCGCTCTGCAGTATGCATTGTAAGCTCAAATATGGAAACACTTTGCAGCATGCATGGTAAAGTTAAAATATGGCAATGCTATGCAGTATGCATGTAAGTTCAAATACGGCAACGCTATGCAGTATGCATGTAAGTTCAAATATGGCAACGATATGCAGTATGCAAGGTAAAGGTCTTTCAGTATTCTTTATTTTAGGTTCAGACACCTTTCAGTTCAAAGTTCTATATATGTTGAAAATAGCGTTTTCCTATATATGGTAAAATCATACATGTTATTACCCTTATTCATCCGCTAAATCTGAATCACAGCTTAAAAGAACTTATTTAACGTTCTTTGCTTTGCCTTTTAATAAATTGTATCTTTTAATCCTTTCTTCCCAAATATACAGGCTCTTTATCATTACTTGTAGTCTTGTCCGTTACATTTGTATATGTTGTCCGTTACCTTTGTATCTATTGTCCGTTACATATCTATCTATTGCCCGTTCCCTTTGTATATATTGCCCATTATAGATGTATATTTTGCCCATTATAGATGTAAGTAATGCCCGTTATATATGTATCTGTTGACCGTTACAGATGTATCTATTGCCAGTTACAGATGTATATAATGCCCGTTACAAATGTATCTGTTCCCCGTTATAGATGTATATATTGCCTGTTACAGATGCATCTACAAAGGAGTAATATCTCTTTTCTTGGAACATTTCAGGCCAGAAACATAAAACAAATGAATGAAGAATGGTCTATGAGTACTGATGGCGTTGTGTATGTCTTTTCACGTGTATACTACAGAACAAGCATGCATCCATCCATTCATCCATCCGAATATGCATCTATGCATACATACATACATACATACATACATACATACATACGACAGGGTGTAGTGTGTCGTTTGTGGAGCTCTTGCTGAATCAGAGAAACTTGACGATGGGCAAAGTTATTTGGTTAAATGTATATGGCCAACTCAGAATCAAACCTACTGATGCTAATCAAGTAATTATCAACTTAAAAATAATACCATTTAAGAAAAAGTCATTCAGTCTAAACTTTATCTGTTTTAATGGCCATACTCCGGTCACCCAGATATGGTGCATTTCTTTTAGTTTAACTGTTTTCAGAGCTATCGTTCTTTAGTTGCCTAGCGTTAATATTATTTTGCGATAATGTTTTGAGTAGAGACTGAAAAATAAATGCATTGCTGGCGGGGTTGCGACACTCGTGTATGCACTAACTGCATTCGTCACCCTGTTCGCTCTCTGTAATATTGATCTAAAGTTTTGATATTTCCCACTGACTCAAGATGATATATGCAAAGAAGACACATTGCATGCACATTTTCGCTGTTAAACCTCTTTTTTCAATGGTTCTAACAAGGTTTTTCAACATTAAACCTGTTTTCAATGGCTCTGACAAAGTTATTCACTGTTAAATCTCTATTTTCCATGTCTCTGAGTATGTTATTCATACGTTTATACATACTGCATGTAACAGGCATGGACTGATTTTTTATATTTTATTTTTTTTTTTTTGTTTTTTTTGTAAGATTACTGAAAATTGTGTTTTCTCGAAACACGGCAGGTTTAGAACCTTATTTTTAGCAAAGAATCCATTTGATTAAAATCAGATATCAATTTCACATAGAACAGTGGTGATTTGATTTAGATTGTGCTGTGTTCAGGCATGTATGTCAACATCTTGAAAATACATTTACTCATTTCACCAGCGCGGTCAAAGTTAACTCAGGCAAACAATTTTTGTTTCGACAAGCTCGACGGGCACCTCAGTAGTGAAGTGGGATACTATAGGCTCAATGGGAATTAGCATTAAAAACACCCTTGGGAACATATAGCCTCAATGGAAATTTAACATGGAGAAAAATCGTGGGAACATATAGCCTCAATTGGAATTTAACATAGAGAAAAATCGTGGGAACATATAGCCTCAATGGGAATTTAACATAGAGGAAAATCGTGGGACGATATAGCCTCAAGAGGAATTGAACATGGGAATTGGGACTGTATAGCGTCAAAGGAATTTAAACAGGGTGGGACTATATAGCGTCAAGGGAAATTGAACATGGGATTTTTTAAAAAAAATAAAATAAAATAAAATAAAAAATGGGGTAGGCAATGGAAAGGCTATCTCTTTTCGAGAAATATGGGGGCCCTGAAAAGGGCCTTTGGGTTTTCTTCTTCTGCTTCTAATTTCTTCTTTTCCTCCACCAACTTCTTATTTTATCTCCAACACTCTTTCTCTTCTTTTCTTTCTTTTTTTTCTCCTCCTCTTCTTCTTTCTTCTCTTCCTCCTCTTCTTCTTTCTTCCTCTTCTCATTTTCTTCTTCTTTTTCAATTTTTTCGTTCCATTTGCGTATTCTTATTCTTTCCTCTTCATCCTCCTAATCCTCCTTTATCTCTTTCATGACACCACTAATCTTGTCCTTTGCTTTTCTTAAGTTATTAATTTCCATCTTTACACGATGGGGACTATAGGAATAATGGTCTTCAACGAGTCTTATTAGCATCTGTTCCATTATTCCTAAGTTGTCTAAAACGTCTTGCAAGGTTTGTATTTTGTCCATTTGGTTTGACGCCATCTTCTTTTTATTCTTTGCAGAATGGTTTGAACGACGAATACTGTGGGTTCTTATACTTAAAGCGCGTACGTGAAGGAAAACATCCCCCTAAAAACATAAAATGGATCTTACCTAGATCATGACCAAACAACGCGCGGACGTGAAGGAAAACATCCCCCTACTTTTTCATTTCATATAATATAACCCAAACTATACTCTCCACAATTGCTAAGAAACAATAAAGAAACCCATAGTCTACTATTCTCACAAACATACCTTTACTCTTACAAACACAAACACACAAACACATACCCTCACATTTTTTTAAAAAAGAGTTAGTGTTTATATACACACTACTCTACCTACACACATTGGCAAATTAATAGTTATTTCTTTTCTAGAGTATTGGGTAGCCCTGAAAAGGGCTGTTGGTTTTTTTGAACTCCTGATGCACCTATCTAATGGTTGCACCTTCCTGGCCTGGCGCCACACACGCATCTTCTTCCCCAGTCTTCTTTCACCTTTCTTCTGGGGAGCGCAGAGGGAGGATGATTCGCTTCAACACCCCAATCCTCTGTCTCGGGAATATTGAACGACATCCTCTCTTCTCTTTTCTTTTCCTCTTCTTCCCGCTCTCTTCTCTCCTCCTCTTCTTTCTTCATTCTTGCTTCTTCTACGATAGCCTCCGCTGATAGTTCGTTTACTATGCGCCTGGCATATTCCAGGTGCATCTGGAGTTCTAGCAGCTTCACAATCCTTGTATTCATTGTCTTGCTGTTAACAGGTCGACGATGGGCCAAACTGACGATTAGTTTTTAATTTATACTGAAAGCGCGGACGTGAAGGAAAACATCCCCCTAAAAACATAAAATTCATAGTTAGTTAGTTAGTTGGATTATAGTGGTTTTCGTTCTTTTGAACATGTACCACTTTTTTATTCACGCACTGCGTGATTTTTAATTACTCCTGGGGGAAGGAAAAGGAGCCTCATCCCCCAGGCTTTTATGTACTCAAAGAGTACTTTTTAATTTAGCCACTCAGGTGTAGGACTAACTAGTCCTTAACAACCTGACTGAAAGGCTAATAGACATGAGTGGGAATAGTCACACCACACACTCGTGTTTCTTAGTTGGATTGAAATGCCCCAGGTGTCAAACCAAGCAGTATGTGACTCCCGCCACGATTGGTCGGCAGCGATGAGGTCACATTAGGACACCCGGTCTTGTGGCATTGACGAAGTGGCCCGCTTTTTTGATATCATAAAATTCATCTTCCCTAGATCATGACCCAAAACAACGCGCGGACCTAAAAGAAACACTCACTCACTTTTTTATGCTACCCATCACTATTGTAAAATTTTTATAAATCACTTCAATAGACTATCCACATACGCAAAGCAATCCAATCTAACCCAAAATATACACCTCTAACAGCCAAAAAAACAAACATCATTTTAATCTACTATCCATACCAACTTACTTAACCACTTACAAACACAAACACACAAACACATACCCTGACATTTTTTTTAAAAAAGAGTTAGTGTTTCTTTTCACACTACTCTACCTACACACATTGGCAAATGGATCGTTATTTCTTTTCTAGAGTATTGGGTAGCCCTGAAAAGGGCTGTTTTTTTGTTTGCTATGGCATTCTTTTTTTAGTTTCTAAGAATGCGATGTCCTCTGAGGATAGACTTTCTGGCGATAGGTCTGCTTCTTCGGAAAGAGAAGAAGAACTCTTTAGTGTCGATACGGCAATCGACAAAGCCTCTGTCAGCTTCAGGTTGCTGCTGTTGTTGCTGCTGTTGCTGCTGTTGCTGCTGTCTCTGAAGTCTGTACTTCTCTGTCCATTCTTCTTTCTCCCTGTTCATTTCTTCTCTGAAGAGCTCTTCTATCAGGTCTTCAGTGATTTTTAACATTCTCACATTCTCTATTTCTTCTGGCTTCGGTATCAGACTGTGTCTGACCCTATGCAAATTCACGTAGGCTTCGTTGAGCTTAGCTAGTTTGGAGCACATCTTCGTAGGAGGATGAGTCGACAATGGATGGTTAGACTGGGAACAAACCGGTTCTTAAAGTCAAAGCGCGGACGTGAAGGAAAACATCCCCCACACGGTTTTTCGAGCCGAAACGTTCATGAGAGGGATAGTAAGAAATGAAAGAGCATCAATCCAACATTCTTATAGCTAAACAAAAGAAAAAAGCATTTTTTCAAAACACAACATTTTTTATTCAAAAATCACTTAACACTAAACAACAACTCTAACATTTTTAACAATAATCCAACACTATAACATCAAACAATTTTTTTCAAATCACAAACATTTTTTTCTCATTTTACAACCTACTTTAAACAGGGCTGACAACGTTGTGAATGAAATTGTGATTTCCACTGTTGGAAATCATTAGGCCATTGATGGACACTACGTTTCCTAGCTTGAGACAAAAGATAAGCATAATGGTTACAAAACCATCGATCTACTTTCACATCGTTTCTAGCAGAAGAACGAGGATCGAAATGAGTCACTAAATGTTCTAAGGAATAGCCCAGGCTGCGATGATGCAGAAAATACACACAGTACTGTCCGCACACCAAGGAATCTGTGCCTTGTAATTTCACATTATTGAATCGGGTGGTTTGAGCATTTCTTCTCATAAAGTCGATGATATCGTCTTCCAAAGGGGGCAATCCGTACGAATCGAAATATTCCACACATCCTTCTTGAGGAAAGTAGACGGCTACCCAGTGGGTTCCTGGGAGATGACTGTCGTCCGTGTTGATCACGTAAGCTTGATGGTCTTTAGGTTTGCGATGAGGGAGTTCATCTTTAGCACAGACGACAGGATTCCAAGAAGCCGTATACGAACTGTGGTTCAAAAGGTAATAAAGTTCCCAGGTATCCATTGTTTTGTGTTTTCTTCTTCACAGGTAATAATAAGTCGTCAATTCGATCCTGACTTTTTGCTTGAAAATGTCTGACGAATAAACGGTTATTCGTTCTGTTTCCTCACTCTGATTCAGGAGAGCTTCGATACGATGGATCTCTTGAGTGGTTAATGGTGGACAAGAATGTTCACGCAAGTCTTTATACCACTGGTGCAACACGTCTTTGTTCGAGATGAGACTCTAAGCTTCGTCCAGATACTCGTCCAATTTTTCTTCTTGACTTAACATTAGGCATTTATCGTGTTGAATTTGACTGGGATGATCGTTTTGACATCCATAGCAATTTTTCTTGATCAATTCCGTCATTTTATCGACCAAGTGTTTGGCAAAACAGGAGACTAAATGGGCTTCTTGTTCTGGCCATCTCGACTTCATTATGATCACTTCTTCTTCTTCCACAGTCTCCTCACATTTCATGTCCAAAGTTTCTCCACTAGGTAAAGAGGGATAACAGTCTTCCATGACTTCTAGTAATCTAGAATGACTTCTCTCAAACTGTTGATTTCTATGGTATTGTCAAATTCTGCATACAGGATGACGTTCACTGTGTGATCTGGAGGTGGATTTGCAAACTTAAGTTCCACACGAATCTGGCCTGATTTTATAGGGTGGAAATGTCCCTCGTCGCTGCCTTGGTCTGGAGTGAAATCAAAACCCTACAAAGCATAGCCTCCTGCATAATCGTCGTACGAAATACCGTGACTGGTGTTGGTTCCTAACTGTCCCGCGGCTTCGTACAGGGACAAGTACGATCTCAAATAATTCTTTGCGACACCAAAGTTGGGCTCAAAGGGTCGGGTACACAAGGTCTTGCCGTCGCGACTGACTTCGATCTTGGACACATTGTAATGTTGAAACTCAAAAGGATTTTGATCGTGGGTTCCGTTGAAGGCTGAATTCCTGATGATACCAACAATCAAACGTTTGGGTAACTGTCCTTGGAACAGATGATCTTCGATCATAGATCGCTGTCCAGCAGGAATGGTGAACGTTTTCACTTCTACGCGTCGTATCGGATACTTGGCAGTCGTTCTGCTCAACGTCTGACTGACGTCGTTTCCCACTTTAGGTAACACTTCCACACGACGCACGTAAAGTCGGGCTTCTTGAATGATAGTTTTGTATTCATTGGCATGGGCCATCAAATGGAAAGTGGCACTGCTACGATTCAGTCTCAGACGGATATCCACCCCGTTGAGCAAATACTTTTCTTGTAACCACATGTCCAAATGCAAACGATCCATCAGTTCTAAACTTCGCCCTTGCAGAATTTTCTTACGACGGTCGTTAAACCCCACATTGTGAGGATTGTCATCTTCTGTCAGGACTGTGTCGCTAAACGTGCCTACACCTGCTGTGTCAGGTTTCCATACCACGCAAGCATCCAGATGAGTATTCTTGGCTTCTTTTCCGTACGTCAAGAGATTTTCCAAGTAGGCACGATATGGGTAAGTATCCATGCTGCTGCTGACCAGTTTGTTATTCAAGTACAAGTCCACTTCGCTAAATAAGGAATGCATGAAATTGTTGACAGGAGCTACTCTAGCATCGCCTCCTGGATTGGTGTTGTCCGTTTTGATCACTTTCACTTTCAAATACAGGTAACTGCTATTCAGATCGATGTAATCTTCGGGTTGTCCTTTGATTTCAAACTCTATGGGAGCTGATTCCGTCAAAGAGGAGACGGGATGAAATTCCACCCACTGGGATTCTTGCATGGTCATCATGGTGGGGGGCATGGCAAACAGGTCCAGTTCCGTCTTGGAACAAGCGCAAGACTCTCGGTGCATCATTTTTTTCTCTTTCTCAATAATCGAAAACGTCTAAGTCTCGAACGGTTCTTCTTTTCTTGGCCTTTCTCGCTTGAAGTCTGGTGAAAGGGTGTTTTCTTCGTCGTCTCTTTCTGCCTTGTCCTTGCTGAATGCCTGACTCGGTAGCGTGCAGGGCATTTATAGGTGTGTCTCGTCGGCCCAAAATGTCTTTACCCGTTTGCAGCAAGACATTTTTGCCTGCCCTCATGAAGGCTTCTTTAGGGTTTTGTTTGTCGATGATGACATTTTGGAGAAATTCTTTGCCTTGCGTCAGTGCCGCATCTTTCAAGGCGTGCAATCCGCGTGTCACCATCGGTTTCAACACCGGAGCCACCGAACGAAAGGCCGATTTCAGCATGTCTCCTAAACCGTGTCCTCGCTGTCGAGCAACCCCTCGGTACACTGGATACATGACTTACTTACGAATCGTGAGAGAACCGTTTTCGAAAATGGAGTTTCACCGTGACTTTTCCTTTGGTGAATGGAATATTTTGTCCCAAATCTCCTTTTATAGTAATGTTGACCGTGTCCAAATACGATTTGCTGACAGGCAAATAGTGAGGATGGACAAATTCGCGGTGGACGTGATAAGTGTTTCCACCTTCCTCGTCAACGTTCGTGGCAGAATCCACTTTGAAAGGAATGACACGCAGTAACGGTACAGAGGTGTGTCCCACCACGTTATACTCCACCACATCGGAGTACACAAACATCAAATTCAGTCCTTGGTTCAGTTCTACCGGGGCACGAAATAACTTGCTAAAAGACTCGTTGTCGTAAACGATGGGTGATTCGTTTTTCTTCATCATGGCCATTCTCATGTCCATGTCTCCGCCCAACATGTCAAACAATTCAGGACAAAATAAAATGGACAGGATTTTACTCCCGTCAAATTTCATCAAGAAGCGACGAGCTGTTTTGTGGTATTCCATGGTGACACTTTTTTTGACACTTTCCAAAGCTTTCAGAAACACGACATTAAACCTGGAGGTAATGGTGCTCACCAAATGTTGACCACTAAAATAATACCCTGGGGGAATGAACAAGTGATAGGTGGTGTACTTTTGATTTTTTGTGCCAGGGGTTTTCTTGTCATATTTGCCATAGGTATCCAAGTACTGTTGCAATTGTTCGTCATGAACTTCCACATCAAAAACATTTTGATTGGGAAGGACATTGAGGACTTGGGTCGGGTGAATCATTTCCACTAAAGCCACTTCCCAATGGGCTTCGTGATCTAAGGGGATGGTCTGAGGTAATTTGGCCGTGTAACAGCACAACGTGTTGTGGGGAAACACCTCCATGGAACTGTCACTGGGTAAGGTTAAGTAAAATTGGTTTTGGTGACTCATAATTCCAGAGTTCTGTGGCTGTCCGAGGGGTTATTAATGGACGTCAGAGGCGTGTCTCCGCCCAAAATGGGGTTCTGATTGTGGTTGGAGTGGTGACTGGCACTGGCACTGGACACAACGTTCCCGTTCGAGGAGAATTTCAGGGAGGGATTGGGAAGCAGGTAACCGATGCAACTGCTCAATAAAATGGTCCACAATTGTTTGTCTCCTTGTTGCAAACTCAAATTGGCAATGGCTGCCCCGATGACACAATACACCACGAAGATTTGGCAGAAAAAGACGATTTGCGTTTTAGGCACACGTTCTCCACACCACACCCACAAAGGTTGTTTTTGTAAATCTTGCACAGAAGAACTGGGTGAAGAAGGACTGGTCGACGTAGCTGCGTCTGCTGTGTGAAAGGGCATGATGGTCACTTCTTCTTTTTATAGTCGATGACTTGCGAAGCGTCGATCCAAGAATCGAAACTGGGTGGATATCCTTTCCAACGTACTTTGACTTCTTTGACACGTCGTTTGCCCACTTTACGGGTTCTGCGTTCGAGAATGCTTTCGATGTCGTACACGTCGTCTTCTTTTTTGGTGACACGTTGTAACTCGGGCAAATAAAACGTTCCTTTGAGTACTTCTCCGTTCATGTCTTCCAATTTATAGACGGCAGGATGACGGCCATGCACTCGTCCAGTGACGCGAAACAATTCGGTCGTCCAGTTAGGTAAGTAACCTTTGTCGAAAGTGCGTTTGGTTTTGCCAATGCGCACCCAATCTCCTACGGCCAACTCTCCACTTTTCTTGGGGACAGCCCTCGTCGGGGACGTACCGAACAGACGCTCAAACACCAGCACTTCGTTGTCGGGGGTCACGTCTTGCGGGGCACGTCCGATGCTTCGATGGTAAAATTGGTTGTACGCTTGCACCAGGTGTGGTAAGATGTCGATGTACTTCAGAGTGTGGTGATGCGTAAAATATTTCCACATGCGTTCTTTCAAAGTGCGTTGAAAACGTTCCACGATGCTGGCTTTGGTTTCGGGATTCTCGGTGGTAAAAAAAATGAATGTCACGTTTCTTTAATTCTTTTTGGAAAGCTTGGTTTAGAAATTCGGTGCCTTTGTCCGTTTGCCATCGAAGAGGGTGACGACCGCTTTGTTTCAACACCCGTTGCAGGGCTCGCACTAACTCGCTGCTGGATTTGGAAGTCAAGGGCACGACCCAGGCAAATTTGGAAAAGACGTCGATGACACAAAACAAATATTTGTAGCCACGATTGTAGCTGGCCAAATGAGAGACATCGGCTAAATCGGCTTGCCATTGATGATCGATGCCTTCCACTCGGGTGTGACTTCTGGCAAACTTGCGTCGAATGGGTTTGTGTAAAGTGTAGGTAGCTTGTTCTTGTAACCATCGTTGCACTTGAGGTAAACGGAGACTTTTCAGTCGCGTTTTGGCAGCACGATACAATTTTTGAACTCCTGCGTAACCTGCAGGATGGGAGGGATCGTAGTAAATGCTGGCTAAGACTTTTTCCATTTTTTATTTTTTGTGTTGGTTGATGTGTTAATAAGACACCCACTCTTGGAGGATGCTACTCTTTTTCTCTTGGGGTATTTTCTTGGATTGCAATGCTTTGCGTGTGCGGCCAGCAATAGGTGTTGAAGAGGAGGATGTCTGAACGGGGGATATCGGTTCTTGTTTCACTTCTGTCTTCACTTCTGTCTTCACTTTCTTTTTCTCTTGTGATGAAGAAGGGGTGGCCATCATCTTTTTAATCCATCCAATTCTGGAGGTAGGTGGTGTTGTTAACTTGCGTACTTTTTCTGGTGGAGTTTGAAACCCTTCTTCTTCTTCTTCTTTTCCTTTCCCTGTCTTGGTCACTGGTACTGGTACTGGTGATGGTGCTGAACTTTTCATCAAGGTCTTAAAATCTTTCAGAGTGGGTAGAGCTGTTTCGTCTAAAGCTTTCTGGTGAAAGAGTTGCAGTCGTTGCAAGAGTTGACCGTACTTTTGCGATTTTTCTGTTTCGGACAAATCTTGGCGATCCATCAAGGACTGCAATTCGTGTTGTAACTGGGACATTTCGCTCAAATTGGGATTGGGAGGTAAATGCGGGGTGCGTTGTTCTTGCCACCGATGGTATTCCATCCATCGTTTGTAAGGCACTAAAGCTAGTTTTCGTCCTTCCATGGGGTTGTCAGGGGTCGATTCTGAGATCTTGGGACTTCCGAAGGCCTTTTTATCTTGCTCCCACTAGTCCTCCCAACATGGTTCCCAAGACTCCTTTCAGTATGGGGCCTAACAAGAGAGGCAAAATGCCTCCACGTTGCACTAACATCTTTTTTTGACGAATGGGAATTTTCTTTCGAACCATTTGGCGAAGAACGTGACGATGTTTGCTTAAGCATTGTTTCTGGTGTTTGGACAAAGGAATCGTGCCTTTCAAAACGTTCAAACAACATTCGCACACGGTATCGATGACCTCTTTGGAGGCCGTTTGAATGGGTTTTTTTCGTAGGGGTGGAGAAGCTTTGGACAGGACAGATAACAGGTCCCCATGTTTGGCTAAACGTGGTGGCAGTCCTTTCCTTTTCTTTCCTTGGGGTTTTCTGGAGGGTGAGTCTTTAGGAGCACCTAAAAACACTGATACCCTACTCGGTCACAGGCCTTTTTTATACTGGAACGCGTCGCCACTAATTGTCTTTACGGCGTATCAGTTTGAGGACAGGCATGACACGTCGTGCAGGGGTACGTAACGGACTAAATCGAGCCAGTTCTTGCTTGGACAAATCCAGTAAACTTTGTAACATGCCCGATCTTTCATGGACTTTGATTTTGGGAGAAGGTACTTTGTGAGCAGCAGCCACTGCCACTAAATTGGAGGGTCCTGCCACTGGGGAAGTTCTTTTGGGGGTCATCAACGGAGAAGTTCTTGGTGTGATCAACGTCTCCAAGTACTCTTCAGTTCCTGGTGACATCAACGGAGAAGTGGATAAACGTGAGGCTGCCGGAGACGCAGTCACCGCTGTGGCAGGTCGTGGTTTGCGAGTGTAAGGTTGCGTCCTGGCCGAAGTGCCTCTCTTGCGACTAGTTTTCTTCTGTGGACTTTTCTTTTTCTTGGGGCTTCTTTTCTTTTTCCGGGGTGGTGTCTGGTAAGAGGAGGGTCCCGCCACTGGAGAAGTTCTTCTCTTTGGGGTCTTTTTCTTTTTCTTCTTGGGGCTTCGTTGGACTTTTGTCTTGGGGATAACTTTGGGGGCATTAGGATCCCATCTTAAGAGTGAGCGAATGATGACCCCTCCTAGAGTACCGCTCCCTCCAGGTTTCAAAATGATTTGTTTTTTGGTTTGAGTGTCGATGCGGGGATCGGCCAGTTGGACCAAAGCGACTTTGTTTCGATCGAAAAAGCGTTTGGTTTGATGAGGAATCTGAATGATTCCTTGGAGTAATTGGCGTGCCGTCACCGTGAACCATCGTAAGACTTCTTTGAGACTAGCTTCTAAGACACGAGCTCGTGTTTGTGGATTTTTTTCTCGACTGATGCCATACAAGGCACGAATCAATTTGACGGGAAGATGCGACTGAAGGGACGTCATGTTCGCACTGTGTGAGACAGACGAAAAAGGGTCTGAGGTTTTTATAGATTTTTTTCATGGGGAGTGAAATGAAGTCGAGGACGGAGACGTGTACAGGACAGGCCCTCCGTCTTGGCACCAGTGGTGAAACAAGTGGGTACGAAATCGCAAATCCTCGGGGGTCGTAGGTTTCAAATCGACGAGTAAATAGGCGTGTGGTGTTTGAGTGGCATCGTCGTACGCCTGAGTCAGCCAAGGCGTTCCTAACTGTTTGGCTAAGACTTGCACTTGCGATTTATCTCGAGGGCTTTTAAACAAGACCACGTAATGCGCATTGAGACTGATGGTGCGATGGGCTTTACTTTGTTGAAACAAATTTTGGGTGATGTAAACGACACTGGCATTACGGTGATGCCCTTTGCGCGTGAACCACAGTTTAATTTCTTCTTCGTCTTCTCCTAACATGTCGTCGAAAATGACCAAATGGGTTAGACGGGAGTCAGAGACGATGCCGTCGTCTTCTTTAGGAATGCCTTCCACAAACACAATGGAATCGCCTTGACTTTCTCGCAAGAGGCTGTACGCCGATTGCCACTCTTTGTAACACCACACGATCCGTTGAGGGGGCCGATCGATCAAATGATGTTTATGTTCGATCAAACGTTTGACGAATTCGGTTTTGCCAGAACCGCTAGGTCCAGCAATGAGCATGTTAAAGGGATGGCGAAGATACAAAGCCTCCCAACTGGCACGATCTAAGTGTTCGTCGATGACTTTGACAGTGGAGGAAGAGGGAGCAGAGACAGTAGAGGTAGCCATGGTGTGAGAAATGTCACTTGTGACACGAAAACAAACAAGACAAGAGTTTATATACTTTTTCAGAACACGTTTATTGAATGTTTTTTTATCAAACATGAATACGAAAGACAAAAATACATAAAAGCCAAAGGCTTAAGTACAATGATAAAAGGCACATGATAACGATGAACGTGGAATAAAAACAAGTGTCTGTACAACATGTTTTGGGTAATGTTCTAACCAGTTCTATAGTAGGGGGTAAGGTCACACAAGTGTCCTCCCGAAAGGGTCTTTCAGGCCTGTCCACGACAGTCCTGTCCTGGGTGACGGGTTCTTCTGGCACCGTCACTAACACGGGTTGAAAAGTAACTTTTTTCCTTGAACAATTCTCGTGCATACTGGGCCACTTCTTGGGTCCAAGCCTCAAAACCCCATTCTTTCCAGGCACGGACATCTGTCCAATGGGGATGTAAGTCACAAGCTACACACACATCGTCATACACGTCTTGGGTAGCTAAAAGTTGACGAATCTTTTTTTCCTGTTGAGGTCGAGAAGTATCCAGATGAAAACGCAAGGCTTTGAGCAAAAGGAGTTTTTCGTGATCATTTAAGGCCATGGGGGTATGGTAAGTACTGATCGTAAAGAGTCCACAAAGAATCGGCTGGTAAACGAAATCCCAGAAAACAAGTCACTAAGACACACACCACTTGTCGTCCCAAATTGAATGGATAAAATTCTTGTAATAATTGATGGTAATGATCCACGGTTTGAATATGGTCATTGAGTTCCTTCCACGGAATCTGTTGGATGACATGTGACATAAACCGTGGCATGGCAGCCTGTTTTTATATTCTCTTTTTTTTTGGATGCAATACACGTACTTTCTAGCCAGAGATCTTCGTTCTCCAGCAGGGAATATAAATCTTGCATACTGTAACCGAAACGTCAGAGTTCGTTTAGAAGTTTCCTCTTCCGCTAAGTAGATTCCACGTAACAAATGTTGGTAATCCTTTAACTTGTCTTCCTCAATGTATTGCTGTAGGTGAATCTCGAAGTAACCATAATTATGAACATGTCGATCATTAGCGACCTCAAAGGGTTGAACAATGTCTGACCATTGAAAGAATTTCTGACGAATCAGTTCTCTTATACCATTCAGGTACCAGTGGTTAAAGATCTGGTGACGTAACGGATGCAATTGTTCTTTACGTTTCACTTGTATTTTGACCAGCTCTCGGTAAATCCTTTCTCTCAACTCCACAGGCAAAGCACGAATGTTCTCTAGCAAAGTATCCATGAATAGGTCATACTAAATCCTCTTTGGTCTGACACAAGAAATGTACTGTTTGCACAAACATGGTTTTAATTCATTGTCGAATCTAAATCGTTTCACCACTAATCTACACATTACAATTCGTTCAGAAGTTTCCTCTTTCACCAAGTTGACATTGCGTGAAAGATGTTGGTAATTCGTTAACTCTTCCTCTGGAATTCGATGCAGTACGTTTACAATGTAGTAGATAGAATCGTCAATACCAAACCATTCCTTTTTATAACCAGGAGGTCGTTGATCAATGTCTGTCCAATGGAACACTTTCAACTCAATCAGTCCTTGTATAGCCTGAAGGTACCAGTGGTTCAAACACCGGTGACGTAACGGATGCAATTGTTCTTTACGTTTCACTTGTATTTTGACCAGCTCTCGATAAATGCGTTCTCTCAACTCCACAGGCAAAGCACGAATGTTCTCTTGTAAAGTATCCATGAACAGATTATTATGGTAAGAAGTTACTTCAATGTCTCGGTCCCACTAAAGGTAAGTAATGACAATTCGGTGACCATCGAACATGTTCAACGTAGGCCGAATCTTGCGGTTCCCAGTGGTGAAGTGACACACTGCAACTGAAGCACTTCACTTTATCTCCTTCGCCCAAGTAGAAAAATCCGGCTCTGGCTAATTCTTCAGGGGTCGGTCCTCCCAGATACTTTGGCCATTTTCCTTTGAACGATTGAAGACGATTTTCAAAGTCGCAGTATTCCGACAAACGCACAGGAAACGAATATTCGTCTTTCACAGGTTCGTTTCGATGAGGGTTGGGTGACATGAACAGGAGTTTGCTCAGGGCTGGATGACATCCGTAGGGAGGTAAACGTGAAGGTCGACATTCCCCTTTAAACCCGGTAAAATGTCTAAGAGGACGAGCGGCATCGCTTTCGCATCCCTCAGGTTTGACACGCACAGCATCACTTTCCATGATAGGGGCAGTGAGAACAAAGTTCCCATGATGCTTTACGGCATCGCTCAGGTCACAAGGTACAGCATCGTATCCATCGCAAGGCTCACAATCGCACTCGTCTGCAAACTCCGTTACGCAATTACAATGGTAACCACATGGACAATCGCAGTTTCCTTCCGGACATTTTCCGTCGCAATGCATGGGTCTTATCCATCCAATATTAGTCACACTAGAGGAAGATACAACTTTTTTACAATCCCCAAACTGGAACGATGTCTCTTTCAAAGTATTCATCTTGTTCGCTCGGTCTTGGTAGTCACAATGAACTATCGATCTTGCCTAGGGTTCCTTTTGTATATACAGACCAATACCGACGTGACCGTACGGTAAGGTGAAATGATTGGGAAGTCGCACTCGCTTCTGGTATACAATTTGATAGACTTTTTCCAAGGGTCGACTGACGATGTGGTGAGTGGGTAAACGTACAATCTTGTTCGGTTGATAGGTGGTCACTTTAAAGTTTCCATCCTCTCCCGATTGCAAGGCTTCTTTCAATACCCCAAAGTTGACCACACGACTGGTACGATAATTCAGAGTCAGTCCTTTCACTTTGCACGTCGTGTGCACTTCTCCTTGTTTGTCACGGTATTCGTAGCCGTAATTTTTGGGACCGCCACTGACGAAACTTAGAATCTTGTCGTCGGGATGCTCGTCTGTCCAGGCTTCTAAACGGTCTCCTTCGATGTTAGGGTGATGTTGAATCGGGTGATGGATGTAAATGCAACTGTCCGTGTCAAAGTACAGGACGCGTTCCCCTAACAGTTCTAAAGCTTCGTACAATTTTAAGCGAGCATGGGCTGTCACGTAAGCCGCAATGATGACATTTCCAAAAGGGTCGTCTTGTACAAAGTCCAGATCTTCTTCGTAATTGACCAAGATCAAATTCTCTCGAACGACGTCCACGTGTTTCATGTATTTGGTTTTGTCGTGAATCATCTGGAAGTAGCGGGAAGGTTCTGTCAAATATTCCGTCTTGGGTAAACACGGTCGTTGTGCCATTTTACCCCACAAGCAATTTAACATCACTTTGGCAAACGATCGCCTGCCTTCGTTTTTCTCGATGTGGTCTAACGTGATGCCTTCTTGTTCGTAGTATTTCTCTTTGAATTTTATTTGGTCTTCGGGAGTGTGACACCAGGAAGGATATCCGCTGGCTTCTTGCTTCAGTTTCAAAAAGACATCCACGTAGTCGGCGAAAATGCCTTTCTGCGTGGGGTCACCCTTGTGGTATTGTTGTGTCTTGGGAAAGTGGCAAATTTCGTACACTTCTAACAGTTGGTATCCCATGCCCAGAGCTTTGAACAATTCTACGCTGACCCAGGTTCCCGTCAAGGCCCGTTCTTCCTGGCTGTGATGGCAAGGTTGGTCTTGGTTGCACGTTTCGGCACAAGTACGGCACAAAGGAAACATCAGTTTGCCTTGCCAATGGTGAGGTAAGACGGGATGGTATAGGTTCGTGGGAGGCAAAACTTTACACTTGATCAAGCCTTCGTATTGTCGAATGTTTTTCAGGTCGATGTGTTCCGTCAGCAATTGCGGGTGCCCTACGGGAAAGCGACAATATTTGCACACGTAGGGATACAGCGAACACACGTCCAAGTATCTGATTTCTTCTCCTTTCTCTTCGTCGGCTTGGTACAGCAAACAGGTGGCATTGGTCCTTCCTCCGTACAAACTATCCCTCGGGTTCAGCGGGTCCATGAACTGGTAACTTTCCACGAGGCGTTTAAACTCGGGATCGGTTTTCATACGGTGATCGTACTCGTGTTCCCACATTTCCACCACTTGGTATCCTTGCTGTTCTAACTTTAGGCGCCGCTGACAAGTGTCCTGGTACAAGTCTTCCATGGTTCGTTGCAAAAACTGATTTTTAGTGCCACGGTCAGGGTAACAGACGGGACATCCGTGAAATAAGCAACCGTTAAACTCGTACACGATCTTGGGGTTTTCTAAGTCCCAGCCATCGACCGAATACGTTCCGATGGTCTTTTCGCCCCCTCCGTTGCGGGCATGCTGAATCCACTTGTCTTCCTTGTCGCACAAGTAATGTAACCAACGTAGGGCTTTGACCGAGTATTGACGTTTGACAAAGTGGGTCGTTTGAGGACTGATGACAGCCACGGTGTTTTCAGGCATGAATCGTTGTCGATACACTAAGGAACACGCTTTGGCAATGGTGCAAGCTTCTTTCAAAGGATCGACCCCTCCGTGTTCCATGAACAGTTCTCGAAATTTTCCACAGCAACGCCGTAAAATGTCCACGTCGGAACGACAATACTTTAGCATTTCTTCCTGAAAGTCGAAAGGGTCCGAGGCGTGAGCCTGGTACCAAGCGTAGAAAGCTTCTCGTTGTTCGGTACGCATGTTGTCGGGGTCGTAATAGTGAGCCTCAGGTAAATGGGGTAGAACGGCGTGTTGATTGGCTTCCGTATTGAAAAAGTGTGGAAAGTACCCTTTAGCCATTTCTGTCATTCCAAACGTTTTAGGCATTCGACTCAAAGGCATGGCCAAATAGCTCATCGAATCTTTAAACTGTACTTGTCCCACTTGCATGAAAATGATTTTGGCTCCGTTCAAAGTCACTTTAGGACGCTCGGTGCCTTGTTCCGTATAGTATCTGAGAAGAAACTGTCCATCGTATCCGGAGAAATTGTGAGCCATCACCGTGGCATGGCGATGACAATCTCCGTAACGTTCGATGTCCTCTTGGCTCCACGTCTTGTCGACGGGGTCTAAAACCCATTGGGCAAAATCGGCTAACGTGTTCGGTCCTCGAAAGATTTTTTCACGCCCTCCGGGAATCTTGCTGCAGTGAGGGCAATGACTGAAGATAGGTTCTTGAATGCACTTCTCGCACGCTCGATGAGCCACGCAGAAATTAGGAATGTGAATGCCGGTTTCTTGCATGCATTCGAAATCGAAAAAGATGAAATTGCCTTTCTTCTTGTGACCGTCCTCTTTCTCTGGTGGAGGTTGGTATTTTTGCACGTAACATTCGTGTTCCAAGTCCACGATGTGGTGACAAATGTGACATTTTTTCTTTCCTCGACATACGTGTGCCTTGGCATTGTTGGTAAGTATGCCTTGTCCACACGTAGGGCACAATCTCAGGAGTTGACAAGCACATTTCTTCTGTGAACCTTGTGTTTTCAAATGTTGCTGGTAACAGGTAGGGCTGACAAACGTGCGCAGACAAGTTGAACAAGGCACTGGTTCTTCGCTCAGACAGGGTGGAGAGGCCAAACATCCTGGGCATTTCGATCCACAATGCTTGTGTTGCTCTCGATTGTTATAACCATAATCACATTTCTCACAATAATAACCGTATCCTAGGAATCCGGTGATACTGGTAATGGTATCGAAATGGTCATCGTGATGATAAACATGAATGTATTTTCCGTCCTTAAAATCTTGGCCTCGAAACAACAGAGGCCCACGCACTTCTTGAGGGTGCACTTTCAAGGTGTATCGTGGAGCTAGGGCATCTTGCAATTTTTGCATCTCAGGAATGCCACAGGGTGTGTCTTTGGACAGACCAGCTTGTTGCAACAGGAGTTCTGCTTCGTTTCGTTGTTTGGCTCTGTCCGATTGTCGAATAGTTTTCCAGGTTCTTTTCCATTGTACCGTGTCGTTCTTGTTGGCATAGGTTCGTCCCACCACGATGGCACGGGCTAAACACATCTGGTCATGAGGGTTGCGAATTCGGACGAGACTCTTTTTGGTGTTGCGAAGGTCGTCCACCAATAACATCTTTTTGCGTCCAGTCCCTTGAGGAGGAGAGACGTGGGTCATGTCCAGTGTGGCTTTACCATCGGTGATGTCAAACTGGTCATTAGATTGTTGCACGTGTTGAATCTTGTCCATGACTTTGGAAGCAGTCAATTCTGCAGGGGTGCTAAACTCGATCCAAACAGGGGATTTCAAACCGTCGTGTTGTATGGAAAGTCTCAAGCGATCGTCTTCTTTGGGTTGACATTGTCGCTTGAGTGCAGTGAGCAAAGAATCCCACACCCCAGTGATAAACACTTCTGCTTTCTCTAACGGCACTTCAGCCTTGAAATCTTTAAACTTCACTGTGTATTTGTAAGCCGTAGTTCTAAATTTTCTAGAGGAGCGCTTTTCCGTCTCTCGAATGGAATAGTACTTTTCAGGGTTAACTAAGGGTGGTGAACTTGGTTTAGAGGGTTCTGATTCTGGTTCACTCATGTCCTCTTCAAAGTCACTGGCATGAATTTGTGCCAAGATTTCAGCCCTGGTACGAGGCGATAGATCACGTTTCTGCCTCTTACTTTCTTCTTCTTTCTTCTCGAACGAATTAGATCGTTTCATCTTGAAAGCAAAAAGTCAAATGACTCAAGTTCAAACACCATGAGTTACTTTATAGTCATAGCAGACCAGCGTATATAAAAGGGTGTGTGTCTTATCCTTTCACTATTCATTTCACTCTCAAGCCGAGCACAACGATGGAAGAGACTAACCAGATGGAACGTTTCGTCAGAGCTTTGCGAGGGGTCATTAGAAAATTCTCTTCAGACCAGCCGACGGACTACTCTCCTTCCTTTCGAGATAAAAGTCAAGATACTTGCTATATCTGTCAGAAGAAAGGGCATTGGTCTTCAGAGTGTCCAGACCGTCAAAAAAGAACAAAAACAGGGACTAAAAAAGACAAAAGTCAAGATACCTGTTATTATTGTAAAGAAAAAGGACATTGGTCTCCAGATTGCCCAAAAAAGAAACAAGAGGAGTCAGAAGAAAAGAAGGATTCTTCAGAAGAAGAGAGGGATTCTTCAGAGGAAGAAGAGGAAGAAAAAAGACAATTCTATTTACAAGAGGCAAAGAAACAGGAGAAGAAGAAAAGAAGAAGGGAAGAAAATGAGGAAAAGACGGTGAAGAAATTCAAAAAACAGAGAGACTAAAAAAGGAGAAAGAAGAAGTCAATGAACTTTTTATTAAAGTGTTGTGTTGTGAATTGTGAATTGGATTGTAAAAACTGGATAAAAGAATAAATGAATGATATAAGGTAAGAGTCTTTTAGTTCTGATTTTAAAATAAGAACGTACACTCACGCACTCATACGCAGACACGTACTATAAGGGTAAAATGGGTGGGGTTTTTTTGAGTTATTGGCAAATTGAAATTGTATTTCTTTTCGAGAAATGTGGGTGGCCCTGAAAAGGGCCTTTTTCTTTATGGTGAAGGGGTGAGTTTAAGCAATCAACTTTAACTGCCTTAAGCCTTTGCCACGGCCAAGGCCTACTTCTGGACTGCGTAATGTTGATGATGATGATAATGATTGGGTTGAAATCACTAAGGGTGGTACGGTAGGCTTAGTCACAGGGTTGACGTGTTTAGCTCGGGAAGGTCGTATTCTCTTCGGTCGTGATAAAGAAGTCTGATACATTTGTTTCAGACTTCTTAACTCCGCTAAAATGTCCAACAGTACCGTGACCGTTTGATTTTCACCCTCTTGTTTCTTTGCTGCTACTTCTTCTTGCTGCTGTTGCTGTTGTTTTTTTCTTACCTCTTCTTCTTGTTGCTGTTGCTGTAGGAGAAAAGCCTGTTCCGCTTCCTTTTGTCGTTGTATAAATTTCTCCAATTCTTCTTTCTGTCTCTGTCTAAAATTCTCCACTTGCGGTAATGAAGAAGGTAACGAAGGTTCCGGAACAAATTCTTGCGAGGAGAGAAAATCCACAAAATCCCAATTCACCTCTTCTGAAAGTAAGTCCGGGTTCCCTTGGGCGGTCTCCCCTGCTGGTGCACCCCATTGGATCGTTTTCTGAGTTTCCGTCATGTTGAATCACTGTCGCATAGATTGACTGCACACAAGCGCTAGCGAATCTATATAGACTACGTGACGTCACAGACTGCTCTCTTCGAATTGGATGCGGGCTGACTGAATTCTGTAACGCGTGTTCGGATTGGTGAATGAACTCAATCCGTTTCAATCCTACCTATGCCTATAAATAAGCGCAGTTCAGTGCATTGATTCACCTGTTCTCGTCGCTTCAAGATGTGGACCACAGTTGAGTCATCCACCCTTGTGTCTTCCATGATGTTTAGGACAGACATGCTCATGTATGTCCGATCCAAGTGGACCGTTGTCCACATGACAAACACCAGCCTGTGGATACGTAGGATCTACGTTGAAAGACAAGGATGCCTGAAAAGAGTGCTAATTTACGGGCCAACAGTGAGACGCAGCCTAAGGACAAGAAGAAGACCAATGCGGTGCCCTTTATGTTAATGAATACATTAACATAAACCCAAAGGCCCTTTTCAGGGCCAGCCATATTTCTCGAAAAGAGATAGCCTTTCCATTGCCTACCCCTTTTTTTATTTTATTTTATTTTATTTTTTAAAAAAAGTCCCATGTTCAATTTCCCTTGACGCTATACAGTCCCACCCTGTTTAAATTCCTTTGACGCTATACAGTCCCAATTCCCATGTTCAATTCCTCTTGAGGCTATATCGTCCCACGATTTTTCTCTATGTTAAATTCCCACTGAGGCTATATGTTCCCACGATTTTTCTCTATGTTAAATTCCCATTGAGGCTATATGTTCCCACGATTTTTCTCCATGTTAAATTTCCATTGAGGCTATATGTTCCCAAGGGTGTTTTTAATGCTAATTCCCATTGAGCCTATAGTATCCCACTTCACTACTCACCTCACTCTGAATACATGATGGGCCCTAACTAAAATCAGAGGGGCCCCGCGTGTCGGGCTATCCGATTTTTTAGCACTGCTGCTGTAGATAATAGATCTGTGAATTGATTGTTGCATTTTGTGGTCACTTACTCGGCCTTCTGCCTATTTTCGTAGCTCACACGTTTAACACTTTTCCCAGGATTTAAAATATCCAACGGTATGTCTGGAACAGCGCCAACTTTTACTCTAGGCCTAGCATTTGTGTATCCTAGAGCTGCCATTTTTCAGGATCCCTCTCGTAACATTCCTTTGAGAAATGTAACAAGCAGAGAGTGATGTATGGTGTTGCTTTGCAATCAACTCGCTTGTATTAATGTATCCATACTTTCTTTATACCTTTATCTTTTGGAAAAAGAAAAAAATGTTGTCCACAGGCTTTTCTTAATGTTCTATTACAACCGTAAGCAACGCAAAACGGCATTGTCTTTTACTCTGGCAACTCCCACTTGGGATGCTGTAGTCGCTACTGTGACGTCACATCTCGAAAGTAACCAAATAGGCGTAGAAATTTTGCATACGAGGTCACGGAAAATCACTCCTAGAAGATATGCTAATATTTAAGTATTGGCATTACGGTCGCAGATGATACTTCAGAATAAAGTTTTCTTTTATAGTGCTTTAATTATTATTCTATTATTTCCATTGATTTCTGGTCTCCTTTAAACCTCTATTATCATTGGTTCTAACAAGGTCTTCCACTAATTAACCTCTATTTGCAATGGCTATAACTAGGTCATTCACTGCTAAACCTCTATTATCAATGGTTCTAACAAGGTCGTTTACTAATTAACCTCTATTTGCAATGGCTATAACTAGGTCATTCACTGCTTAACCTCTATTTTCATTGGTTCTAACAAGGTGATTTGTGTGCCATGCTATTGACTGCTAGGTGTGTTGCACAGGTGTATTGGGCAATGCGGCGAACAGTCATGGTCTATTAAATTGCCATCGGGCGTTCACGGGCGAGAGGACTACCTCACAGTTCAGTGGGCAATTTGATACTTTACTCCCAAAGCCTAAGGTTAGGGATACGTAAAGATTTGTGATTCAGGGTAATAGCTGTCATTTCTTATCAAATTCTCAAATCTAGCATGTTGAGTGCCATATATTGACCCAGTTGTATTTACTTGATGTTTGAATGTGGTTTCGTATCAATACAGCACAAGGGCATATAGTTATCTAACTGTAACTATGCTTTTTTTTAGATGTGGTTTCTTCCTTAAGGGTATTTTTATAAGATAATTTTTATTTGTATTTAACTTGTCTTCCATTTATTATTATAATTATCATCATCATCATCATCATCACCGCGAATTTTATAAGTTTCATATCAAGTAACTTCAGAACATCATGTCGTAATGGACACGATACTTAGATCATCACCCTCATTCATCCTTACATCGTACGGACTCGATTATAAAAAATAGATCCGATGCGCTTTTCTGCACATCGTCAGAGGCGACAAATGGATGCTGCAGCCTCGGCGAATCATTAGTTATCATGGTGGACTTGCGACCGAAAAGGGTGAACACTGGAATCCTTCAATCAGACAAAACCCATGCTGGCATCCGTCGCGTGTCTTTCGATAAGGTATTATTCTCCAACCTTAGCACTAAGTAACCTATTTTACGTTGATGTGTCGTTAACACCAAATCAAACCATTGGTCAGTCTTATAGAACACTGAGAGATTGATTAAGATTGTTGTGCCCATTTTGGGGTTTTGCAACATGTATTTGGGCCATATGACTTGAAATGACCGTAGCAGAACCTAAATATTGCATTTAATTGTTCCTGATAAGAGTATGGACATTAGCTTTGTTTAAATACACATGGTACACATATTTCATCAAGTGCCACTAACTCAAATGATTAATTTTGTCTTTTTCTTTAGTTTTTAAATCTTCACTAAAACAACACCAAATCCAAACATTTCAGAGCAGCTAGTATACTGAAACAACGCTTTGAAATGGACACGAGAGCAAATGCGCGGGTGACTTCACACCATATTGTTCATCTATTCAGACCTTTGAGCAAAGTTTACAAATACATGTTTAAATGGTCAACTAAAACATAAATATGAATATTTCGGACTTTGTCAGTTTTTGCTGCAATGTAGCACATAAATCTTAAAACTAACAAATTGATGACGAAATATGTGGTCTTTTGTGCATATGGGTCGATTTTAGTCTCTTTTGAATGAAGGCAGCTTTTTTTGCCAGATCTTTTCCATGCTGACTGTTGATGCCAGACGATGAGAAATTGGTACTTTTCTTTCAGCAGCGGAATGTTGTCAGGGACCAGTGACAATTTCTGTATTAATAATATCCTCAACTCTATGTCCAGATACTTTCTCATTTCCAGTCCTGCCTTCACTACTGTCTAAAATGTCCGGCAGATGTTTGTCAAATAGTCTTGTACTGTTCAACGTATATGCACATATGACATGTTAATTAGCAATTTGGAGGAGGCAGGAGCAGCTGAAGAAATGATTGGCTACATTTGATTCTAACGGATGATGCAACACGGAAGAGAGAAAAAACAGAAACCGGGGTTGCTTAGAAAGAGGCTTATAAGGAGAACATAAGACCAACGTGGAAAAAAGAGTTTATCATCTAAAAATCGAAAAGAAGGGAGCGGTCATAAAATAAATAAGTTATACAACATGTCCTCGTAAGAAACCGGTTATTATGTAGAGTGGGAGAATCAAAGGGTAATGGCAGAGAAAACACATGGGCTAAAGCACCCTCGCCACTGGCCGTTTAGTCGCCACTCCCTACAATTCGTCTGGTATTCCACTCGCTCATATCGCTTAACTAGTACATATTTCAGTTATTATGTAAAGTATTGAGACTGGGAAGGCAAATTAGTTCACCAGCTCGATAAGTTTTATATGTATACACAAATGTTTCGCGTATTAACTCCGGTAGGCATCTTGATTCAAGAAGATATGCCATTCTAACCTGTGAATTCGGATGCAGGGGGTCGCGGGTTCGAATCCCGACTGAGTCATGCCAGAGACTTATAAAAATGGTACAAGCAGCTTCCTCGCTTGACGTTCAGTATTAATAGGTTAGTGTTAGGACTGTTCGGCCTGGTGTCAGGTAGTCCGAGTATCCTGTCATCCTTGTCACTCCATTTTTAATATTTAGACATTTATGTTGGGGTGTAGGGTCAGAAACCATTCCCTATCGAAAAGTTGGAACTGGCCGACACCATTTGGTGTCGGCATGGGGTAGCCGCTTACTAGCGGGCCCAGCAAACTTGAACGACCTTTCATCGAGATATACCTGTATGAAATCGATAGGAATATGATTTATTTTTCAAATATCGTGAGCACAGCATTCGTCATGTCACGTCTTTAATCCGCTGACAGACGAGATGAAAGTACGTTGCTGAAGTTCGATATTGGATCTGGTCATTTGCATTCTGAGTCACATGACTTTACAAATCTCGCAACCTACACGTTAACGGCATTTTCTCTCCCCATGTCCTTCATACCTATTTAACCCAAACAACAGTATTCTCCCTCCCACGGGATAAAAACAAGGATAATCATAGAATCCGTTACTTGTCATATGTTCTTAGCCTTGACAATGATAGATTTCCACTATTCATAATTCAGACATTTTGAATAACAGCAGCAAAACAAAAGGACAAAAAAATTAAAACCTTTCCACTCCTAACACCACAACCACATTAATATTTTAAAGCCAGTGTGCGCATCTTCATACAAACTTCAGCTATATCTCAAAGTTTCATGTTGCGCTTATTCAAGAGATGTCGAGATAACGGAAGGAAGCAAATGATTCTAAGACTTTTCGATTGAAATTTGCTGGGGGGGGGGGGGTACAAAAGCAGCCAAACGTACTGACATAATGTGTCAGAAACAGCGACGTTTTTTTGTTGTTTGTTTTTTTTTTTTTTTGGTCTTGTTGCTTTCTACGGCTCATTTAATTTAACATATAATTCCGAGGAAATGTTTTTATGGCACATTTAACATATCATATCGAGGAAATGTGAGCCAACTCCTCATCGAAGGACACACAGAAGAAGCTGAATTGGGCTGGCCTGGGTGGGTATTGAACCTTCGACCCTTGGATTACGCATCCAACGCTCTACCAACTGAGCTACCGGTCTCCAGAAAAACAAACAAACGGACAGACTGGAAATTAAAGAAAGTCTTTATTTTATATGTGCTCAGTGTTACAGAAGATTCCATGAGTACACCATAACTTCGGTAACATCTGTCATGTGAGATCAATTAGCAAATGTACAATTCGTACTAGGTCAGTGTAAGTAGCACCAGATTTGTACCATAATAAGATTTAAGTTCACGTGCATCGTGTTTCACAACTTAATTTTCCTCATTTGTCTTTTAGTTTCCGAACGTTAAATCCTCAGCTAACAACCATACAGCAAAACTCCTATTAGAAGCGAAATAATCCGGTTGAGAGGAAGTATAGGGAATCGAAAATTGACAGCCTTAATTCCCAATCAAGGGACCTTGTCAAAAAGAACAACATAAATTCGATTGAAATTGACAACCCTAATTCCCAGTTCTGGGACCATGTCAAAAAGGACAACACAAATTCGATTGAAAAGATTCGGTAATACAAGGATGTTGAACAGGCAAAATATTACTTTCACTACAAAACGAATGGATCACACAGATACTTGCTTGAATTTGATTTTTCGACAGAATTGCTTTAAAGTAAGGTTTTCACCTAGTTAAGTAGACGCTTTACCTTGGGAACAGCTTGGAACTAACGAGGAAGAATTTGATTGGGAGAGGGAATAATGGTTCATTGGAATGAATGGGAGTAAACATCTCATTTTCAAACATAGCGTCTGTTTGTATATAGCTCCCTCGAAATAAATCGTATGCGTGTGTGTATGTGCATGAGAGAGAGACAGAGACGGAGAGAGAGAGTACCTGCATATAGTAAGAAATTTGGCTTGTGCAATGTGCAGTCATGAACTCATGATTCCAATGTCCAGAAATAACCAGTTCAAAATGTACTATAACACCGCCTATTTTTTTTAAATCTCTGCCCTGTCAATATGTACTATTCCCTTGCTTCTTAAAAACTTCGTTTTAAAAAATTATCCCTTATAGTCACCAGGATATATACATTAAAGTTTCATAGTACAGAAGTATGTCATTGTATGCAGATTGAGTGTGTGAATATGATAGATGAACATAATGCGCCAGTATTCCTTGTCGTGTGTGTGTGTGTATGTGTGTGTGTGTGAGAGAGAGAGAGAGAGAGAGATATTTGGATTTTTAACGTAGCGTTAACAATGTTTCAGTCAAATCGCCACGATGTATGCAGTGTGGCAGTTCATAGTGATGTCTAGCACAGGGACATCTTGCCGCAGACATCTAGCATGATGTCCCACCCAGTCACATTATCCTGACACCAAGCCGACCCGTCTTAACACTAACCTCTTAATGCCGAGCGCATAGCGAAGCAGCTGTTAGTACCATTTTTGTAATTCTCGGTATGACTCGGCCGGGGATCGAACCCACGACCTTCCGCATCCAAAGCGGACGCTCTAACCACTAGGCCACGAGAGAGAGAGAGAGAGAGAGAGAGAGTATCTGAGTGTGTGCAAGTACTTTATTAAATATAACCTGTAACTATTTTGACGATCACCTGGCTGATGTGTCTTTTACAACTAAGTGGGTTATCCTTGATAAATAATGACTGAATAATAATAATAATAATAATAATAATTGTCCTAATATGGTGTTATCAAAAAGATTAATCGTGTGTCAAATGAGATTTTCTTTTAGATAAATATTACACAGCATTCATCAAAAAAAGGATATTATTTTTAAAAATCTGATGAAAATGCTACTTGTTTTGATGGCTAGTAGTTACAACTGTAAACTGTCAATAGACTGCATTATTGTTTATATCAACGATTTTCGAAAGTGTTTGAAACGTTCATTTGTGCCCATGTATGTTGAGAGTACATCATAATATGTGATGAGAAATGTTGGCATTGTTAACAGCAAACTAAATGGAGATGCACAATGTGCAACGAAATGAATTATGACGATAAACTTGCATTTCTGGTAACTTTGTTAATACTCCTTGCGTAACATAGCGGGAAGCTAAATGTAGAGTGTTGTTATTAGAAGTAATTGGTGCTAAAATTGAAACGATTAAATGTGGCCTACTTGTATATATTGTTATTGATCATAGTTTTCTTGGTCCAGCAACGTGAGAAACTCATAGTAATATATTTAAAAATAGGAATCATGAAATGGTTAGAGGTTTAATGGTTTTATATAATTTAGCACAAGAGTATGTTAATGTTATTTTTGTATTTTGTAACGAACATCATTAGAACGACGAGTACACACACGGTCGAGTGAAGGCAGTGTTTTATAATTAAATGTGTATTTCTTCATTGCCTTTTCAGTTTATTGTGATCAGACCTGTATGAACGAAAAAAATTATAAGAATTTGTCCTCTCTCCCTGGCAGTACTTTTCCGATATTCACATAAAATGCGTGTAAAATATTTGCAAGCTACGCTGACGTCATTTTGGCTTACATCTACAAGGCAATGTGATCATATCATTTTTCCTGTTTATAAAAAAATAATGTTGTGAATGAAAAACAAAAAGACAAAATAAACACACAAAAAAAACATAGAAAGAATAAAATAACAAACCAAATACTACTTGATAAACGGCAGAAAAATAAAAACCTGAAACTTTGATCCAATACATAATTTTGATATGCCAGAGAGAGAAAGAGAGAGGCCCTTACATTCCAAATGTTCATCCAAGTTACATTCTGACCTGTACATTTTAACAGTGTTACATCTAGCACTGCAAAGACGAGTCGATAATTCCAACAGGATTGAATAGTTTAGATTCGTGAATTTTTTTTTTTTCATTTTTTTTTTCCATTTTTTTTTATTTTTCCTTTTTGGCCCGTTGAATATTTTCATATTTTACACACACAAAAGCGAAACTTTTACAGAAGCTAATATTCTTTTCAGCTGTAATTCCAATTTAACTACATCATTTAATCTCTATTCTTATAGCTTGGACTTTACCATACTCACCCATGAAAATATTGAATCTGTCCTTTACTTTGGTTGAAAAGTTGTAGATACAGAGTTTAAATGAACGCTAGCGTTAGGATTTAAAGAGATGATAAGTGTGCATTTCTAATGAATTTAGTATGGATAGACCCCGATACAACAAAGAAGTTAAACAGTTTGAATGAATCGACTGGTGAGTAGAAGATCCATGTTTTAAAACGATCAAATCAAGTCAGCCTATTTTCGCATGTGCAACCGTACAATCTCTCTCTCTCTCTCTCTCTCTCTCTCTCACATACACACACAAACACACACACACGAGGATATATAGATAAAAAGTACATTTCCGTGGATACAGTCGATGAATAGACCTACATTAGTCTAAATTGGCTTCAGCCGCTTCGTTTAGTTTTTAGTCGAGAAGGCTATTGCTTGGATACAAAAATTTATTTGTTTAAATATGTTTTTGCTTTACTTTTGGGGGTGGGGTGGGGGTATTTCTAGGGTCCCTAACACTGCCAACTTGTTTGCGTTTCCATTCGAAAGAGTTTCTTTACAAACATGATCGCCATATTTGCAACGGCATCTGTCTTCAGACAACAGTTGTGATGTAGTTCACTGTCTTAGATAATCTCAGGGCTTTTTCTGTAAATTTTTGGAGCTGTACCTCGTTGAACACATGTATATGTATGTATTTGTATTATAAATATTAAAGATTGACATTCTAAATATTGGACGTCTACAGAATTTTTACAGAAATGAACTGTTCTTAAAACCAGAAAAGGACAATGAATATGTTTATATGGAGAGCTACCGTTTGGTTTGAAACGTCAAGCTGACAGTGTCAGGGACCCCCTGGTGACGGTCAGGTTGTAGTCTTCACCTGCCTTCCCGTTTGTATACACCCCACCTCCACCGATTTCAATAACGAAAAGAACGAAGGAGAATTTAAAATAATGTACAGAACATAGTCATTTCGTTCGTCAGTTTATATTTTCTGAGATGGGTGGTTGGGGTACTAACACTATCATCGTCTTCTCGTTTCATACTAAACGGAGAGCGGGGTTTCTACATCAGCATGACGCGATATTGTATACCCTAGGCGAGTCTATATTTCTCACTCAACATTGAGTGACGCAGTTATATCCCTTGCCACTTGCACATTTGTACAGGCCAATTACCCTCCTTGTCAAAACCGCGTGAAAGACAGATATATCATTCCTTTCCTTTGCTTGATTTTCCTAACATGTTTAAATAACTTTTCAGTATGTAATGGTTGGTGCTTATATTTAAATGTTTAATGTCAGCAATTTGACATATAATACACGTTTCAGTCTTGTATCAAGCTGAATTATGTACATGTTCGAACAATATAACAGTATGTAACAGTTAGAAACTCAAAATTTATATACATTTTGAAAAAAATCTGCTCTTTCTATTCAACCGGGACGCTTGGACCAATACAGTGTCTGCATAAAGTGTTTTTCCGTGGGAAGTAATAGAGCCAGTCTTCCCCTATTGTTTCAGGTAAAATTTCAAGTAACAATTTGTTTGGTGGGTTGGGTTGGGTGGGTTAGTGGATGTGGTTTGTAATAAAGTATGTACTTATTAAGAGTGGAACCAGACAAGCATAATAAACAATCTTATTTCAATGTTCTTGTATTTCATTGGCATAGATGTTTAACATGTATAAAACATTGACTGATTTAACAGTATTATCTGATTCAACAGTGTGTTATGTATATTTAATTATATTATTTGTTGGCTTTTTTATTGATCGTATGTTATATACATCAGTATTTCGTACATAACCTTGTCTAAAATCAAATTCATATTATATATGACCAGGAACATTTATTCTTTAAACAACATACTACATAGCTAATATTTCTCAACGAGTGTGGATTAAATATTCAGATCATTATCAGTGGAAATGAACATGTTTATTTGGACCTGGAACTAGGACATCAGATTTCAATTTGGAAATTCCTAAACTTTTGATAACTTCGAATTTAATTTTTTTTTGAAGGAGACATACCTACATCTAGGCTCTGTTATTGTGTCTTAACATTTTACATGATGTTATTTACTCTTTGTGTGTGCGATTTGGATTTTTTACATAGCTTTAACAAATTTTTAGTCATATCTCTAGAATGTCTGCAGTATAACAGTTCATAGTGATGTCTAGCTTTGGGGCATCATGTCGCAAACATAAGGCATCGTGTCCGGCCCAGTCATATTAACCTGACACCAAGCCAACCAGTCCTAACATTAACTTCTTAACGCTAAGCACCAAGTGAGGCAACCTCTAGTACCATTTTTATAAATCTTTGGTATGATTCGTCCGGGGGTTCGAACCCGCGACTTCCCATATCCGAAGCGGATGCACTAACCGGCGACTGGAGTGGACTGGTGTTTACTCGAAAAATTACTTATTCTTGCCTTAACATCCTGAAGCACAATCAGTCTTACTGCTCAATACTATTCTTGGACAGAAACTTTAATTTGGAATTATAGTGAATTCAGACAAGAACGTTTAGTGCGGTTAACACATTATCACAATCCTGGCCACTGTCACATTACCTTGTTCGAAACTACAGGCACATCAACACATTCAATATTTGAACTTTTTTGAAAAAACAGCAGAATTAAATTGGAACCTAACGTATTTGGACTTGTAATAGAACTTTAAGACTATTGCGGATTTAATTCAAAACAAAAGTTCTGTTAAAATTTTCACTTTGTATTCTAGGGAAATAAATTACTTGTCGAATTTCTCAAAACTTGTTGGGTTTTTTTTCTGTTGCTTAGTTTAAGACCATAGATTCCTAACAAGTGTATAATTTAAACTACATTTCCATTTCTATATAAATTTCATTTCATTTCCATATAAAATATCAGCTTTTCCTTCTCTTCTCTTTTAAATTTAACTGCAAGTTGAATTTTATTGACCTTTGATTTGAATATTAATATTTGAGCTGTGCAGTAATTTGTGTAATATACAGAGCTTAATAAAGATTCAGAGACAGTCACAAAGAAATAACACAATCTAAGTCAGAGTTTCGTAAATAATTTCACATAAAACCACAATGTAGACACGTGTGAAAATTGTGGCTCTTTTGTAGAATATTTTGTGCACAAGGAGATTGAGAATAAAAAGATTAAAGCCCCATCGATTAGATGGGCCCCTCCATAACAGCATGGTCCAATGAATGTAACAAAAAAAAAATTATACCACACCGATATTGTAGATCCTTTCCTTTGATTACATAATTTGTTAATTTCATTACAAATATGAACATGGAATAAAATGCCTTTCGTTTGGTGCAGATCATGTATGAGTGGAAAAGATTGATAATAATAATAATAATAATCATCATCATCACCAACGTTACTAATACACTGTGATGGTGAACATTTCAATTTTATGCAAATACGCTGGTACAGTTTGTCAACACCAACTCCATAAATAATGAAATATGGTTTCCAATATATATATATATGGTCTAATGAATGTACATTAATGTTACAAATCATGAAACAACTTACTGTGCAGATTCTCAAATTTAAGCCCCCCCCCCCCTTTTTGTGCAATATTTTGGGAAATATTACAGTGATTTTAAATATTGTAAGCATATGATGGACTGTTGACCTTCTGTACACCTATATGTGAAGTAGTAGTAGTAGCAGTACATCACCCCTTTGCTGAAAATGGACATGTCCAGGAACTAAAAATAACCGCGAGCACGATCGTCTTTTACACTGGCAACTTCCGCTTGGTTTCGAAAGCGATGATGTTATGGGACCTTAGTAATACTCAAGTTAGAAACTTTAATTGATGAATGAAATGACTGAGCTATGTGAATTTTTTGTTATCTTCTTGTTGCTTGTCGTTGTTAACTTATACTGTATCTATTTTTCATATACTTACTACTTTGGTTCATTGTTGTGTTTCGGGATCTTACGTCATCAAGCACTTGATTAACCTAATGTAATCTATGTTGAACGGGAGATAAAGTCGTACATACATACATACATACATCATGTATACGCGCATAGAAACATACATACATGCATACATGTTTTGTAGTAAGAAAGATGCATGTTGTTACCATTTGTATACAGTTTTCAATTTTGTGTCTTTCTTTTTATTTTGTCAGACTAGATACGGATCATTTATTCAACTTATCAGCCACCAACTTTAGAAGTCATTATAGGTTAATTCTCAAAAATAATCCAGAAACATATAAAAATCGGCGTCGTTCCTTTTCCAAGGTCATTGTTAATCATGTAACAATCTATGTTTGATGTACTGACACTCGCTGTAGCATTAGCAGTTCCAGACAAATATGTAAAAAAAGAAAAAAAGGTTGGGGTCATATTCTGTCATGGAATATTTAGGTCCAAAATTTCTTAGATATAATTTTATGATTGCCACATCATCAATGTTTGTCAAGACGTTAGTTGACGCAATCTTTCTCTTGTATATGTTCTCGGTTCTATTTTGTGGCTCATGATTATATAAATATATATATACACATACCTTCCGATTTCTTTTAATATATCATTTCTTCGCCATACATGATTACGTAGTCACACTTGGCATGTTAGTTACCTACACATTTAAAGTATGGTAGGCAGATATTGCCTTTGGAACCACCGCGCTTTTTTTTTTTTTTTTTTTTTTTTTCGTGTTAAATCTATTATCTTTCAGAATAGTTTATAACAACCTATATATATTTTTAACTTGAAAATAACTTTTTTAGCTCAGGGGAATTTTGTTGATTTTAACGGCATTTTAGCTCCTTATTGATTATATCGTGGGGAGGAAGCTTGATCTAAGTGCCTTTCCAAGGAGGCAGCCGATCCAGATTGTCCTGAACTATTATCGAAACTGAGACTCTTGGATTACGTGTCCAACGCTCTGCCAAGTCAATTACCGCGGCTCACTTACAGAGTATATTGTGTGTCTGAGGGAGCTTCCAGGTGGTAAAACCTTCCCAGCGCTTTGAGTGGCGTAGCTAGTCTATTTGGGTCCCTATACAAGGCTTACCGATGGGCCCCTGCCTCTGTTTCTATTAATATCAAATGCCAACGCCATATTTTATACTCGTAAGTATGTATTATCAATTACGGTATTGGATGGGTGGAATATTTCCTGCCCTAGTTTCTTCTATAGTGTAAAAAAAAAATAAGTTGTTTGGACGGGCAAATTGACCTCCTATATTCGCGGACCCCTATGCTGTGCACATTTTTGCTTATAGTAGCTACGCCTCTGTACGCTTTCCTCCGACCCCTTAGTGTGTTCGGTTCACACACCACCCCCATCTCAGCTGCTTCAAGTGTTCCCTAGGTCATGGATAAAATTTGGAAAATAAAATATAAGCAGATAGTGTTATGCGTGTATTTAGCTGGATTGCACGTCAGTGTGCCATATTTTTGGTTGCCAATTTGCATCATGCGCTTTTATTGTCTGATACTTCTTGGGGGGGGGGGGAGATTTCACTAGCAGATATTACAATGTTCTTGTCGCTTGATCATTATCGGAAATCTAAACTGTATTATGTTATATTTTATTAAAAATTGTTACCTGGCGCACCTGGTCGACTGCTCAGTAAATATATAGATATAATCAAAATGCAATAAGAACTAAAATAATTTATACTCTTTAATTAACCAAACTAATATTGTTCTTAAGCTGATAAAAAGGCAGTAAACAAAAATCCCGGATGTCATGCAACTGGTGTGGCATTGTAGTTCCTCTAGTTCATATAATTGTGAAGAAAAATTTCGTTTTACAAACAAAAGCAAAATTAAACATATACCCTACCCTGATCACCACTAGTAATTATTTCTAAGCGGAATAGAAGTTCGTATTGGAAATAAATAAGCACAAGCTACCGGTCTTCCTCGGGTAACTTCTATGGGGTGATGGAAGATCCCGCCTTCCGCATGTTGAAAATCTCTCATAAATCAGAGTGCACAAAAGGGGTATATATACCTGGAGATTTTTTGAAGCACTAAATTACATATTATTTTATTTTACCTTATTTATAATACGTTTTATTTAAGCTGCTATTCAAAAGCACAGCCCGTATGGTACATGGTATTGTTTATGGTGTGAGACTTTTAAAATATCTGAAGCCCTTTCATTTGCAGGTTTTCCAATACATACCTGGAAAATATCATTGTCTCATATTAAACCGGTTTCTAGCGTCTTGGCATTGAGTTTTATTGCAGTGCCCACTAGTTTAATTATTTTGCAATTATGTCGAGTTCATACTACAGACGATACTTTTGAATTAAAAAATAATTAATTTATCGATATATCTTATTGTACAATACATGTATGTGTGTGTGATTTGGATTTTTAACGTAGCTTTAAACAAATTTCAGTCATATCGCTACCATGTCTGCAGTGTGGCAGTTTATAGTGATGTCTAACACTGGGTCATCATGCCGCAGACACGTATCATGTTGTCCCACCCAATCACATTATCCTGACACCAGGCCGACCAGTCCTAACACTAACTTCTTAATGCTATTAGTACCATTTTTGTGAGTCTTTGTTATGACTCGGCCAGAGATAGAACCCACAACCTCCTTATCCGAGGCGGACGCTCTAACCACTAGTCCACCGGAACAATACTTGCAAGATAAGTCGTGAAGAGTTGAAATACGTAACCAAAAAAATAAACACTCTACACTCAAGGGTCGCACGGCACTATTGTTCCGATATCTTTGATCAAAATATTGTTTACGGATTTATCAGATATTGTTTGGCAGATTATATTGAAAGTATAGTATGCATTATTTTAGGTTTAGGTTCGTGCTTTTTTTCCTTTTTGGCCCGTTGAATATTTCCATATTTTACACACACAAAAGCGAAACGTTTAAAGAAACTAATATTCTTTTCAGCTTTAATTCGAATTTCACTACATCACTTAATCTCTGTTCTTATAGCTTGGACTTTACCATACTCACCCATGAAAATATTGAATCTGTCCTTTACTTTGATTGAAAAGTTGTAGAGACAAAGTGTGTTTAAATGAACGCTATGGTTGGGATTTAAAGAGATGATAAGTGTGCATTTCTAATGAATTTAGTATGGATAGGCACCGATACAGCAAAGAATTTAAACAGTTTTAATGAATCGACTGGTGAGTAGAGGACCCATCTTTCAAAACGATTAAATCAAGTTAGCCTATTTTCGCATGTGCAACCGTACAATCTCGATCTCTCTCTCTGTCTGTCACACACACACACACACACGCACACGCGAGGATACATAGATTCAAACGTACATTTCCGTGAATACAGTCGATGAATAACTAAACTAGTCCTACATTAGTCTAAATTGGCTGCAGCCGCTTCGTTTAGTTTTTAGTCGAGGAGACTCTTGCTTAGATATAAAAACCTCTTTGTTTAAATATCTGTTTTGCTTTGCTTTGGGGGGGGGGTAAGATGGGGGGGGGGGGTTCAGAGGGTCCCTAACACTGCCAACTTGTTTGCGTTTCGATTCAAGAGTTTCTTCAGAAACACGGTCGCCATATTTGCAACGGCATCTGTCTTCAGACAACAGTTGTGATGTAGTTCACTGTCTTAGATAATCTCAGGGTTTTTTCTGTAACTTTTTGGAGCTGTACCTCGTTGAACACATGTATATGTATACAAGAGTTCCTTTTTTTCATTTGTTCAATTTGTGTTTTAAATATTAAAGATTGACGTTGTAAATATTGGACGCCGACAGAATTTTTACAGAAATGAACTGTGCTTAAAACCAGAAAAGGACAGTGAGCAGCCCGTCTCCTTGTTTATATGGAGAGCTACCGTTTGGTTTGAAACGTCAAGCTGACAGTGTTAGGGACCCCCAAGTGATGGTCAGGTAATAGTCTTCACCTGCCTTCCCGTTTTATATACACCCCACCCCCACCGATTTCAATAACGAAAAGAACGAAGGAGAATTTAAAATAATGTACAGAACATAGTCATTTCATTCATCAATTTATAATTTCTGAGATTGATGGTTGGGGTACTAACACTGTCATCGTCTTCTCGTTTTATACCAAACGGCGAGCGAGATTTTTACATTAGCATGGCGCGATATTGCATACCTTAGGCGAGTCTATTTTTCTCACCCAATATTGAGTGACGCAGTTATATCCCTTTGCACTTGCGCTCTTTTTTTTTTTTTACAGACCAATTACACTGCTTGTCAAAACCACGTGACAGACAGATGTATCATTCCTTTTCTTTGCTTGATTTTCCTAACATGTTTAAATAACTTTTCAGTATGTAATGGTTGGTGCTTATATTTAAATGTTTAATGTCAGCAAATTGGGATATATTTCACTTTTCAGTCTTGTATCCAGCTCAGTTATGTACATGTTTGACATAATTAACAGTGTGTTATGTAAATATGTAATTGTGTTATGTAAATATGTAACAGTTAGAAACTAAACATTTATATACATTTTGAAAAAAAATCTGCTCTTTCTATTCAACCGGGACGGATAAAGTGTTTTTCCATGGGAAGTAATAGAGCCAGTCTTCCCCTATAGTTTCAAGTAAAATTTCAAGTAACAATTTGTTTGGTGGGTGGGGTGGGGTGGGTCGGTGGATATGGTTTGTAATAAAGTATGCACTTATTCAGCGTGGAATTATAAAAGCATAATACACAAGCTTATTTCAATGTTCTTGTATTTCATTGGCAAAGATGTTTAACATGTATAAAACATTGACTGATTTAACAGTATTAACTGATTCGGTGGTGTGTTATGTATAATTAATTTTATTATTTGTTGGCTTTTTATTGATCGTATGTTATACAATCAGTATTTTGTACTTAACCTTGTCTAAAATCAAATTCATGTTGTACATGACCAGGAACATTTATTCTTTAAACAACATACTACATAGCTAATATTTCTCAACGAGTGTGGATTAAATATTCAGATCATTATCAGTGGAAATGAACATGTTTATTTGGACCTGGAACTAGGACATCAGATTTCAACTTGGAAATTCCTAAACTTTTGACAACTTCGAATAATTTTTTTTAAAGGAGACCAGACCTACATCTAGGCTCTGTTATTGTGTCTTAGCATTTTACATAATGTTGTTTACTCTGTGTGTGTGTGTGTGTGTGTGTGTGTGTGTGTGTGTGTGTGTGAATGTGTGCGATTTGGATTTTTAACATAGCTTTAAAAAAAATTCAGTCATATCTGTAGGATGTCTGCATTGTAGCAGTTTATAGTGATGTCTAGCAGTGGGGCATCATGCCGCAAACATATGGCATCGTGTCCCGCCCAGTTACATTATCCTAAAACCAGGCCGACCAGTCCTAACATTAAACTCTTAACGCTAACCGCCAAGTGAAGCAACCTCTAGTACCATTTTTATAAGTCTTTGGTATGATTCGTCCGGGGGTTCGAACCCGCGACTTCCCATATCCGAAGCGGACGCAATAACCGGCGACTGGAGTGGACTGGTGTTTACTCGAAAATTACTTATTCTTTCCTTAACATCTTGAAGCAGAATACTATTCTTGGACAGAAACTTTAATTTGGAATTATAGTGAATTCAGACAAGAACGTTTAGTGCGGTTAGCACATTATCACAATCCTGGCCACTGTCACATTCCCTTGTTCGAAACTACAGGCACATCAACACATTCAATATTTGAACTTTTTTGGAAAAACAGCAGAATTAAATTGGAACCTAACGGATTTGGACTTGTAATAGAACTTTAAGACTATTGCGGATTTAATTCAAAACAAAAGTTCTGTTAAAATTTTCACTTTGTATTCTAGGGAAATAAATTACTTGTTGAATTTCTCAAAACTTGTTGGTTTTTGTTCTTTTCTGTTGCTTACTTTAAGACCATAGATTGCTAACAAGTGTATTATTTAAAATACATTTCCATTTCTATATAAATTTTATTTCATTTCCATATTTTTAAAAAAATAATCAGTTTTTCCTTCTCTTCTCTTATAAATTTAACCTCAAGTTGAATTTTATTGACCTTTGATTTGAATATTAATATTTGAGCTGTGCAGTAATTTGTGTAGTATACAGTTCTAAGTAGAGATTCAGAGGCGGCCATAAAGAAATAACACAATCTAAGTCAGAGTTTCGTAAATAATTTCACATAAAACCACAATGTAGACACGTGTGAAAATTGTGGCTCTTTTGTAGAATATTTTGTGCACAAGGAAATTGAAAATAAAATGATTAATGCCCCATCGATTAGATGGGCCCCTCCATAAGATCATGGTCCAATGAATGTAACAAAGAAAATTATACCACGTCGATTATGTAGATCCTTTCTTTATGAGCATAGTCTAGTGCGAATATCTATTTCTGTAATGGTTTCTTAATGATTTCATCCAATATGTCATTTGGCATGACCTGGGTAAGAGATAATAATACTTGCCAAAATTTGCAACTAGTATATGTAGTACTTTGATATTACTTGGAAATTTCCAACCAACCAACACACACACACACACACACACACACACACCGTCCCATATTATGCCCTCATCAGGGTGCTTGTGTAAAATGATGTTGTGTTCAACAGCTTATATGATGACATGAACAATTTTTTCCTTATTTTTGTTCGAGAGAGACTAGTGTGTTGGAGCATGTGTGTTTTCAAGTATTATATAGGATAATAGATATGCATTTAATGCTTTAAACATTAAAATAAGCAACGACTATAATAATAATAATAATAATAGTTAATAGTAGCAGTAGTAGTATTGATTACATAATTTCTTAATTTCATTAAAACATGAATATGGAATAAAATGCCTTTCGTTTGGTGCAGATCATGTATATGTGGAAAAGATTAGTCATCATCATCATCATCATCATCATCATCATCATAAAATTGAAATGTTTACTTGCACAGTGTATTAGTAACGATTACTAATACACTGTGCAAGTAAACATTTCAATTTTATGCAATTATACTAGTAGAGTTTGTCAGCACTACCTCCATAAATAATGAAATATGGTTTCCAATATATCTATATATTTCTGATGAATTTGTAAGTTATTAAAGTTACAAATCATGAAACAACTTACTCTGCAGATTCTCAAATGTAAGCTCTCTCCTCCTCCTGCCCCCCCCCCCCTTTTTTTTTTTTTTTTTGTTGCAGTGCAATATTTTGGAAATATTACAATGATTGTAAATATTGTACGCATATGATGGACTGTTAACCTTCTGTACACCTATATATGAAGTATTAGTAGTAGTACATCACCCCTTTGCTGAAAATGGACATGTCAAGGAACTAGAAATAACCGCGAGCACGATCGTCTTTTTCACTGGCAACTTCCGCTTGGTTTGAAAAGCGATAATGTTATGTATGGGCTCCCTAGTAATAATCAAGTTAGAAATTTTAATTGATGAATGAAATGACTGAGCTATGTGAATTTTTTATCTCCTTGTTGCTTGTCGTTGTTAACTTATACTGTATCTATTTTTCATATATTTGCTACTTTGATTCATTGTTGTGTTTCGGGATCTTACGTCATCCTGCACTTGATTAACCTAATGTAATCTATGTTGAACGGGAGATAAAGTCGTACGTACATACTTACATACATGCATACATACATACATACGCGCATAGAAACATACATACATGCATACATATTTTGTAGTAAGAAAGATGCATGTTGTTACCATTTGTATACAGTTTCCAATTTTGTGTCTTTCTTTTTATTTGTCAGACTAGATACGGACAATTTATTCAACTTATCAGCTACCAGCTTTAGAATTCATTATAGGATAATTCTCAAAAATAATCCAGAAACATATTAAAAAAAACGGTTTCGTTCCTTTTCCAAGGTCATTGTTAATCATGTAACAATATATGTTTGATGTACTGACACTCGCTGTAGCATTAGTAGTTCCAGACAAATATGTAAACAAAACAAAAAGGTTGGGTCATATTCTGTCATGGAATATTTAGGTCCAAAATTTCCTAGATGTAATTTTATGATTGTATGTATTAATATGTTTCATCTTGTAAAGACGTTAGTTGACGCAGTCTTTCTCTTGTATATGTTCTAGGTTCTTTTTTGCGGCTCATGATCTGGTATTATATGTGTGTGTGTGTATATATATATATATATATATATATATATATATATATATATATATATATATATATATATATTTCTTTTAATCTCAAATTTCTTCGCCATTAATGATTTCGTAGTCAAACTTGGTGTGTTAGTTCCTTACGCAGTTAATTTATGGAAGGCAGATGTTACCCTTGGAACAGGAAGGGGATCAGAATGGTCAAAACGTAGACATCACCACCGCGCGTTTCTTTTCTTTTTTTCTTTGGTGTTAAATCTATTCTCATTCAGAATATTTTATAACAGGCTATATATTTTTTACTTGATAATAATTTTATTGGGGAGGAAGCTTGATCTAAGTGCCTTTCCAAGGAGGCAGCCGATCAAGGTTGTCCTGAAATATTATCGAAACTGAGACTCTTGGATTACGAGTTTAATGATCTGCCAAGTCAATTACCGCGGCTCACCTACACAGTATATAGTGTGTCTGAGGGAGCTTCTAGGTGGTAAAACCTTCTCAACGCTTTCAGTGGCATAGCTAGGATTTTTGTTGTTGTTGTAGGGTTTAACGCCATTTTTCAGCACACGATAGGCTATACATGGCGGCCAGTATCAATGGTGGAGGAAGAACCCGGGAACACCCCGGAAAGAACCACCGACCCACCAGAAGCTACTGGCAAGCTTTCTCACATACCCATATTAGCCGAATTCGAGACTCGAACCCACGCAGAAAGAGGTGAGATGGCATTGATCCATAACGGAGAGCGCGTTAGACCACCTGGCCACTCGTGGCCCCGCGTAGCTAGGAGATTTGGGTCCCTTTGCAGGGCTTACCGATGGGCCCCTGCCTTTATTTCTATTAATATCAAATGCCAGCGCCATATTTTATACTCGTAAATATGTATCATCAGTTACGGCATTTGATGCGTAATAAATTTCCTGTCCTAGTTTCTTCTATAGTGTAAAAAATAATAAGTTCTTTGGACGGGCTTATGGACCCCCTCTATTCGCGGACCCCTATGCTGTGCACATTTTTGCTGTATGGCAGCTACGCCCCTCTGCGCTTTCCTCCGACCCCTTAGTGTATTCGGTTCACACACCACCCCCACCTCAGCTGCTTCAAGTGTTCCCTAGGTCATGGATAAAATTTGGAAAATAAAATATAAGCAGATAGTGTTGTGCGTGTATTTAGATGGTTTGCACGTCAGTGTGCCATATTTTTGGTTGCCAATTTGCATCATGCGCTTTTATTGTTTGTTTCTTTCTTGGGGGGAGGGGATTTCATTAGCAGATATTACAATGTTCTTGTCACTTGATCATTAACGGAAATCTTAACTGTATTGCTATATTTTATTAAAAATTGTTGTCTGGCGCACCTGGTCGACTGCTCAGTAAATATATACATATAATCGAAATGAAATGAGAACTAAAGTAATTTATCTCTTTAATTAACCTAACACCTATTGTTCTTAAGCTGATAAAAAGGCAGTAAACAAAAATCCCGGATGTCATGCAACTGGTGTGACATTGTAGTTCCTCTAGTTCATATAACTGTGAGTCTTGGCATTGAGTTTTATTGCAGTGCCCACTAGTTTAATTATTTTGCAGTTATGTCGAGTTCATACTACAGACGATACTTTTGAATTAAAAACTAATTAATTTATCGATATATCCCATTTTACAATACTTTTATTTGTGTGTGATTTGGATTTTTAACGTAGCTTTAAACAAATTTCAGTCATATCGCTACCATGTCTGCAGTGTGGCAGTTTATAGTGATGTCAAGCACTGGGGCATTATGCCGCAGACATGTAGCATGATGTCTCGCCCAGTCATTATCCTGACACCAGGCCGACCAGTCCTAACACTAACTTCTTAATGCGATTAGTGCCATTTTTGTAAGTCTTTGGTATGACTCGGCTGGGGATCGAACCCACGACCACAGGCATCCGAGGCGGACGCTCTAACCACTAGTCCACCGGAACAATACTTGTAAGATCAGTCGTGAAGAGTTGAAATACGTAACAACAACAACAAAAAACTCTACACGTGATCAAGGGTCGTACGGCTCTATTGTTCCGATATCTTTGATCAAAATATTGTTTACGAATTATCAGATATTGTTTGACATAGATATTAAAAGTATTGTATACATTATTTTTGTACGGTTTAATAATACACGACATGGATTAGACGGTCCAGGGCATTACTTCCTTAAAGATCTATATCGATTGGAATCCGGTCTTCATATAGTTTGTAATTAAATAACAATTTACGTCGAGCGAGGACTCTCTCTCTCTCTCTCTCTCTCTCTCTCTCATTTATTACGATCTTTATGTCCCAGACGCATCGAATACTGCATATACATATGTGCGTTCATATGACTGTCTGTCTACCTACCTATCTATCTACCTACATGTCTCTCTATCCATAAGACCTTCTGTCTGACTGTCTGTTTATATATATATATATATATATATATATATATATATATATATATATATATATATATATATATATATATATATCAGAGGCGTAGGTGGGGGGGGGGGCAGGGGGGTACATATGTCCCCGGGCGCCAAGGTACAGGGGCGCCAAAATGAGGCTTACAACGTTACATTATAATAAGTAAACAAGGGTAATATTCAAAAATGTGATTAAACGGGGAGGGGGCTGGGGCGCCAATTTTATAGTTCGTCCCCGGCCGCAAAATATCATAGCTACGCCTCTGATATATATATATATATATATATATATATATATATATATATATATATATATATATATATATAGATAGATAGATAGATAGATAGATAGATAGATAGATAGATAGTCAGTCAGTTAGTTAGTTAAGTTAGTGTCATAAATAATGCAGTTAAAACCCAGAATTAAAAAAAAAAAACTAGCAATGTACCAAGTACGTCAGCTGCAATGACCAACCTGTTCCTTGGCAATTCGTCTTGTTGTCAGATCACAACGTTGTCCATAGGCGTCGCCGGCCTTAGGTAAGATATAAACTCAGACTATATTAATAAACACAACGGGGCTTAAACGCCGTCAGCTAGCAAATGCGATAAAGTTGTATATCGTCCGTTTAAAAAACACTGCGCCAACGGATGTGAACATGCCTCCACGGTATTGGTGACAGATCAAGACAAAACTTTCTTTTGAAATGACGTCATAAAATATTTCTCTCTGGGGTTTCCAAAACAGAAGTTCACATTTGTTCAAAAACCTCGAGTCCATTATACAGAAAAGAGTACAGGCAGGCTTGAGAATTGAGCATCCGGGACCAGAAACTATCTCATCATAATGAATCCTTAATGACACGGCCATTCGGGATGTAACGCTTTCCTCTTAGCGATTGTTATATAATAGAGCTTCGTGTGGACTTGATCCGGAAATGGAATAGTATAGAGCAAGGGGATTCTAGGATTTGTACATGAAATGACACAAACGTGAATTGAATTGAAACGCTATCTAAACTTTAGTTAGCTTTTACCTCAATGTAAACAAATCTGTGGTAAATATTATCGACAGTTCAGTTTCTTAGTGCGATTTATTTTTACCTGGAAAATGCCAATTTCGAAAGGGGGAACATTTACCAATGCACATGTTGAAATATTTCATGAAACTTCCTTACATTTCTCCTATTTTTCAGGTCCTATGTGCAGAATGTGCAAGTGAAAAAGTAAATGCATCATTTCAAGTAGACGTCGATAATATCAACGGTCGTTTGACTGTTTAAGAAGGGTCTTTACCATGCGGGTAACCTTGAGGAAAGCGGTTACATGGTTCATAACACTGTGCGTTTTTTTCTTACTCGTCTTTAATTTCTACAATCGAAGTTTATGGATTTATGAATCAAACGCCCATCCATGGGGTCGTGATTTCAATACAGATAAAGCAGAACATAATAAGATGCACAAACCGGCGATGCCGTATGAGCGGATTGGCATACACACGACACTCCATGGATTAAATGTGCCTCTTTTGAGAAATTTCACCGTTGCAATAAATCCCGTGCAACCGCCAGCAGCAAAGATAAAGAGATTAGTTGTATGGCCGGACAAGGAACAGTTTGACGACGACAGGATAGTAGCGCAACTGGAATACAAACCAAAATGGCTGGAAGAAAAGGAGACAAGAAAAGAAAACTTGTCTTTGAAACAAATTCTTCTCTATAGTGGTTTTGGAAATTGGCAGGTCAAGCAAGGTCAAGAAACCTTCAAAGAACAAAACTGTAGAGTTAACACGTGTAATTTGATAGCAGATCGTAACAAGGCAGCGGAAGCTGATGCCATTTTGTTTCAGCATTCGCCAACACGCCCTTGGTTCCAAAGACCAAAAAGTCAGATCTGGATCCTATTTTTGCTAGAATCTCCAAATCATACCCCTGGACTAAATGGCTTTGAAAATCTTTTTAACTGGACCGCAAGTTATAGACATGATTCTGACATAGTTGCGCCTTATGAGAAATTTGTACGCTATAACGAGAGCGTAAAGACATTGCCACAAAACAAGAGCTATTCTGTAGGTAAAGTGAAGCAGGTGGCGTGGTTTGTGTCCAATTGTGGTGCCAGAAATGGCCGCCGCGAATTTGCCAATGAGCTGGCGAAATACATTCAGGTGGATATATATGGTGGTTGTGGTGATCATAGGTGTCCCAGGCAAGACTCAGGCCGATGTTTTGAAATGCTAAGCAAAGAGTACAAATTCTACCTTGCGTTTGAGAATTCTAACTGCAGGGATTACATTACGGAAAAGTTCTTTGTTAATGGGTTGTCGTAAGTATATTTTGCATTTCTTAATGAACACACATACAAGAAAGTTTTTTTCTTTTTTCAAAAAAGTTTATTTTCCGAATTTACTGCAACACTTTTAGTGATAGATGCTTTGTCTGAGCAATTTTTGGTGTAACCGTTGTTGATATTTTGCACGGATATATATATATATATATATATATATATATATATATATATATATATATATATATATATATATTCGTTAAACGTACGTTCCTAAGCCTTGATTTTAAAATTTTGATGTATGTTTCTCTCTGGAGGCGGGGGTGGGTGGGTGGGTTTGCAGTCTGGTTAACACAGCTTCGACGTATTAGCGATGTCACATGAACCAGCTGGTTGTTTAACCCAGTGTGGAATATCCTATTACTTTTACTGTCAAGTGATATTACAAAGCTAATTAGATTAAAGCTTACACTACATCTCCCCTCCTGAGAAGTTTACATTAAAACGAAACGTGGTCTGATGACTGCATTTCTAAACAAGCTACATCAGCTTTGTTTTTATAAGTTCAGTCTCTCAGGTTGTTTTGACGATCTTCCCGAACGTGTGAAATATCCATTTTGCCTGGCTGGCATTGCTTTGCTTTCATCTGATTCAGTCAAAGTATCAGGGTTTGAAACAGTCACTCTGAGAGGCTCAAATAGTGAGGTGGGTATGGAGATTGAATTTATAAATTTCTCCTATTACGCGGTATCTCTCCATCGTCAGTTACTACCATGTATGAACGAGGTGTAGATGCATCAGATTTAACAATGCCTGAAGAAAAACGATCTTTAATCCATACTTTATTCCCTACCGGAAGTTTTTCGTATTTCGGGCGTGATGTCTACAATCATAATTTCTCTTGTAAGTTTGCTTTTGATAGTTTTCCGATTTCTTCAGTTTCATTAAATCTAACCATTTTGGATCTAAGTTGTTTGGTGCCATTGGTAAAGTAGTTTGTAATTTTCTTCCTATCAATAATTCGGCAGGTCTGTATCCGTTTGGTAATAGTGTTGCGCGATACGTTAAAAAGAGCTATGTAAGGATTGTTTGCTTTTTTAAGCGTTTTTTTAAAATTGTTTGAACAGCTCTTTAGGCGAGACCGTTGTTCTCTGGATATTTTGGACTATATGTAATCCATAATGTGTCGCAAATTCTTTGAGTATTGCGGATGTGTATACCGGACCATTATCTGAAACTAATACTTCTGGTATACTATGTCACGCAAAGACTGATTTGAGATTATTGACAATGGCTTTCGAACCTGTGCCTTGCAATTTTGCTAGTTCGATGTATCGTGAGAAATAATCAATCACCAAGAGATATGTTTGACCATTCAGTTCAAACAAGTCTGAAACGACTCTTTGCCAAGGTCGACTTGGAAATTCATTAGGTGTCATTGGTTAAAATTTATCTCTTGTGTTTTCGATGCTGTTTTGGCAAGACTTTACCAAGTGTTCTAGCTGAGTACTTAGTCATTTCCACCAAACTGACGTTTTGGCACGTTTTCGGCATTTAACAATGCCTTGGTGACCATCGTGAATCCTCTCTACAATTTCTTTTTTAAATGATTCTGGTACGACCAGGCGTGTAACTTTTATTAAAAGACCATTTTGAATTGTAAATTCACCTCTATCTGCCCAGTACGATTGAAGTTTTCCGTCAATAGCGGATTTCTCTGGCCACCCCTTTTCACAAAATCGTACAAGTTGTTTGCAAATTAAATCATTTCGATACTGAGACTTTATTTGTTCAAGTCGAGTATTTGATGCAGGCAAATTACTAACATAGGCGTTAGTTTCAGCCTGAAATTCTCTGTCACTCTCAGAGTGATAAGTTAAAGGTGCTCTGGATAGAGCATCAGCAGTTAATAGATTTTTGTCAGCAGCATGAACTATACAAACGTTGAAATCACATCAAACGCATTCTAAAGCGTTGAATTCTAGGGGGTAAATCTCCCAAGATTTTTGTGCTCGTTGGTGGTACTAATAGCTTATGGTCAGTTTCAAGTTTGAATTGTGACCCAATTAAATAACTATTGAAGCGTTCACAAGCCTAAGTGATTGCAAGGGCATCTTTTTCTACTTCGAGCATAGCGTTTCTCAGTTTCTGACATATCTCGTGCTACCGTGCTTCTGCCGTAGCACAGCAACTAGTCCAAATGAAGATGCATCTGCAGATACAACTATTTCTCTGTCTGGATCATAATGTGCAAAAGTTGGTGAAGATATAATTTCTTGCTTGATATCTCTAACAGCTTGTTCTTGATCTGGACCCCATGTCCACGAGTTTTTACCTTTCAAAAGCTCACGTAATGGTTTTGATTTTTCTGCCAAATTTGGACTAAATTTGCCAAGCTGATTTGCCATACCGAGAACTCGTCACATCTCTGTTACTCATTTTGGAGTTTCCATTTCGGTTATAGCTTTGACTTTTTCCGGGTCAGGTCGGCAATCATTTTCGTCAACAACATGCCCAAGGAATCAAATGGATGATCTCGAAAATTCACTTTTTTCAGCGTTCAAAGTGACGCCGGCCTTTTGAATTGATTTCATGACCATTTCTAGTCTTTCGTCATGCTGTTTCTGCGCTTCCCAAAACACAAGAACATCGTCCATTTGACAGTGTTCCGCCATGTCGCTCCAGAGTTTCTGACATCCTTTCTGAAAAAAATTCAGGTGCGGTACTGATTCCGAATGGAAGGCGATTAAAATAAAACCTGTCAAAAGGAGTAATGAAAGTTGTAAGGCGGCTTGAATCTTCTGACTGGTTTATCTGCCAAAAGCCTGAGTTTGCATCAAGTTTGGTGAAAAACTTTGCACCTGCTAGTTTTGCAAGAGATTCTTCAACTGTGGGTGGTTCTGTCTTTTAACTGATTCATTCAGTATAGTTAGATCCATGCAAATTCTTACTGTACCATTTGGTTTCGGAACGACAACCATTGCCGCTCACCACTCAGTGGGCTCATCTACTTTTGAAACAACACCATTTTTTCCATTCTGTCAAACTTCTCTTGATCTTTATTCAATTAAAGAGATATGAACATTTCTTGGGGTAGATAAACCAAAAGGTTCGGCGTTTGTGTCTAGAGTTATGTTATAGAACCATTTTGTTTTCCCTAGACCATTAAACAAATTTGGGAATTTCTCGCGATAATCTCTATCTAAATTTATGGATTTATCGTGAATTTTGCTTGCATTTGTGAGTTTTTATCTGAGGCATTTACTTAGGATATAGTTACCTGTTCAATAGGGACCCCGAGTGGCCGAGTGGTCTAAAGCGCTCACCGTTCGGGATCACTGCCATCTCACTTCTGTCTGCGTGGGTTCGAGTCCAAGGCTCGGCTAGCGTGGATACGTGGGAAAGCCTGCCAGTAGCTTCTCGTGGGTCGGTGTTTCTTCCCTGGGTTTTCCAGGGTTCTTCCTCCACCAGTTATACTGGCCGCCATTTGGGCAGAAAAATGGCGTTAAACCCAAAAAACAACAACAGCAACAAAACCTGTTGAATAATCTTGGGAGTCTGAATCGCGGGCCTGCCCAAGAGTGCCTGATTCAGTTGCTTTACAACAAATATGTCTTGTACACTGAACGCATTGTTTGATTCCAGTCCACATTTAAATTTTCCCAGCACTTTAAGTTCAGAGTTTCCACGTCCATACAGTTTTCGATCAGACTTATATAGTTTTTGATCTCCAATTTTTCGTAAATCCCTCTCAGGAATTACAGTCACATCAGCTCCAGTATCAGTCTTGAATAAAAGTGAAGCGTTGTTCAATCTCACACGCTTTATCCACGGCTGACCCTTCTTTGTGCTAATAGTCCCTAGTAATCCAGGTTCTGCTCTCGATTCTTTTGTGCTAATTGCTGAATTTGACAGACAGTATTTCTTGCACTTGTAGCGTTCTGCTTCTCTTCCTGGACATTGGTCTCGAAAATGATTAACTTTCTTTCCACATCTCGTGCATTCTTTTCTACTGACACTATTCTGTTGAACTTTTGGGATTTTATGTTTGTTTCCCATATTTCAGTAAAGACGATTTTACTGCATCCATTGCAGTTATTCGTTCTCCAGTTGCTCGTATGGTTGATTGTTGCTTTTTCACAGTCTCATTTTGTCAAGCTTGACTTACGATAGACTCTAGAGTTCGATTTGCACCTAACTGCAATTTTTCTGACAATTTTGAATCTCGTAGTCCAACTACAACTCTATCTCTGATCTTTTCATCAGGTAGTGGCCCGAAATTACAAATATCTGCTAACACATGGACAGCTGTAACAAAACTGTCCACTGTTTCTCCCTCTTCCTGTTTTAAATTTTGCCCTTTCAAAACTTACATTCCTCTTTGGAATGAAATATCGCACGAATCTCTCTTTCACGGGCTCCCACTTCTTTTAATCTTCCTATGTCAGGTTGAACGAAGACAAAATGTCATCAGCCTCACTTCAAGTGGAATAAATCAAGGTATTTACTTGAATTTCTTCCTCTTTTTCACTAAGTCCAGACGCTTGACGAAAGCGTTCAAAGCGCTGAAACCACTTTTCGCAAGTTTCAGGTCTCGAAAAGTCAAAATTGTCCGGATTTGTAAATTGTAATGAAGCTATTTTCAACTCTGATAATTTCCATCTTGTGTTTTTTCCGCTGCCACCATATAATGTTATTTGTTTTGAAGAATAACTGCAGAAGGCATTCTATACTATTTATTAAATACAATACATCAATGCAGCTAGGAAGGGGAGTAAAGACTGTCCTGAGAGTGTTTTCCCATGGAACATAAACCCTAGTGATTGTATAACATAAACCAGCTGTTGGTGTGTATCAGTTCTAATCCAGTGTGGAATATCTGATTACTTTTACTGGCAAGTGATATTACAAAGCTAATTAGATTAAGGCTTATACTACACACAAACGTGTGCCAGAACAATTGAGAAAGACTTTAAACCATCTCATTTCATCCCTGGCTTCACAGTCAGACTATCCTCTCATGTTAGTTACACTGCTTAACCTGTTATTGTTATTGTTGTTTGTTGTTTGTTTCTGTTGTGGAGTGGATACAAAGGAGCACTACTGCATAAGTTTTCAAAATTGCATGTTGCTTTCATATTTTCTGTTGGATTCAAATGTCGAAAAATGTTGAAATTAACCTTATGTTCAATCAAAGAGACTGAATATCGCGTTTAAGGACGGTCAAACTTCGCATTCGTAGTACTTTTCTCATGTAAAAATAGGGCTTGTCGTGTCGACAACCGTAATACATGTCGTATTATCGTCAGTAGACAAATATAACTGGTAATCTAAGGCGCAGACGGCACGAGTGGATGTTCAATGTGTCATTTACATTGTTAACGTAGCTTTAAAAATTTTAGTCATATCGCTATGATGCCTACAGTGTGGCAGTTTATAGTGATGTCTAGGACTAGGGCGTCATGCTGCAGGCTTGTAGCATGATGCCCCACCCAGTCACATTATCCTGACACCAGGCCGACCAGTCCTAACATTAACCTTTTAATGCTGAGTGCCAAGGGAGGTAGCTGCTAGTACCATTGTTATAAGTCTTTGGTATGAATTTGGCCTGGGTTCGAACCCGCGACCTTTTGCATCCGAGGCAGACGCTCTAACCACTTATGTCAAATGAGCGGTTGGATGTTTATGTTTTTTAATTGATTTACCTGATAATAAAAGAGTATGAACTGCTGTCGCCCATGGAATGATAGAGTTTAAATACATTGTAATATATTCTCCTGGAACGAAATCAGTTTGTGTAAGCATTATTAGAGCAGTGGATAAACATATACATTACTCGTGTAATTGGATCGTGAGGGTCATCTCAAAGAGTTTTTAAAAAATGTACATTATCAGATCTCTCTCTCTCTCTCTCTCTCTCTCTCTCTCTCTCTCTCTCAGAATGATGAATCCTCTATCTGTTTATCTACATCGCAAACTCACACTAATACCATGTATACCCTTAGAGAAAGTCTAATGTTAATAAGTGTAAGAGTTTCAGCATGGACACTGAAGACAGGTTAACCCGCACACATAGACGGACAAAGTAAATCCAATATACTGCCTTCTTATTGACATGAAAGTATAAAAGGAATTATTTTGTATAGGTCACAACTCTTGCCTACTTTTCAAGAAATGAAGAAAATTTTATTTTGGCTAATGAAACATGCTTTGAAAGAATCAAGTATGATCTTGAAGATGACACAAAACAACTATAGATTTCATCATAAAAGACTTAATTGTTTTAGATTTTAACAAGCAATAACAATTCTCAAAAATGGATCCCATCTCAAGAATTCTAGTGAAAATTCTACGCCTACTATGTATATCTAAAGACTACACCAGCTTTTACCCCCCAAATTTAAAGTTTGTGTCTTTAATAGTGTAGGAGATAAATTGCATCGCTAATGGAGGGACAGACAGACATGAAGACACAATCCCCACCTTTTTTAAAGTTGCATGGGGATAATACTCGTACTGTGTTTTATACCTATTAAAATATTATGAATATCAATGATAATAATGGAAAGGTTTCAAATAATAGCAATGCTTACAGAAAAAAATATTTGGTTTACAAAAAGAATACACTTTCTATGAAAAGGCTTTTCTTGATATGCAAATGCAAAACAATTTACACATCTCTGAACTTAAAGACGTTACTAATAACTACAGACATCAACTATACTGACAAGATTTTTTTTAAATGTTTAATAATAAGTACACTTTCATTACAACTATAACCAGCATAAAACTCTTGCTGGAACATTATTTTCCATCCAAACTAATATGATATTCTATCTGTTCATAATATATACATGTTCTATTCAATTGTCATGACTGTACAAGGAATGCTTGTCAGGTACATAACAATAGGTAACGAGCAAAGGAAAACTGCACAAGAAAATTATGCGCATTGCAGTTGACTATAAGCTTTTACAGTTTGTAGTTTTTGTGTGAAGCTTTCTAGGTTATTTCATGGTGATAGCAAACTTCTTCATAATCCTGAGTATTGAAAGTCAGCTAATGTTGGAAACAAGAAAATTTGCTTTCTTTCCGTCAGTGATACTTTTAAAATGTACTGAAATTATTATTTATTTTTGTGGTACTGGACAGCAACATTGTTTTACATGCAAACAATGAATTTTGTAAACTAAACCCATTTATTGGATGCACTGTATGTAACGTATATATAGAATTCTTGATTATCCCTGTTAAACTTCTCTCAGTGTACACTAAGTCAAAATGAGTACAGTATAAACGAGCAAAATAGTTGTGATTCCATAATATGAGAGTTACTGTCAGCCATGTTCGCTCTAACACTTCTGTTAAACGCTGGTTTTAAAGATCCTTTATGTGAAGTGGTACGCGAAAAAAATAAAATAAAGAATATAAGCTATAATTCATGAAGTATGATGCCCAGCTCAATGCATCAGAAATGTTGAGTAAAGCAAGTGAATCGGAATTTAACAGTAAAGGTTTCTGAATTAAAGTATTGATGATATTACAAACAGTCTCTGATTATGCAGATGGCATGCACCACAGTCTTGCACTCAATTCAGGGTCAAAAGGATGAGTACGCGTTTGCTTTCTACGTTAATTTCCGGTAACGATAGATTTTATCTATTATATAGAATGCATATCCACTCCTCCATCACGAAAATATGTAAAAGTATCACTGTGATTTAAATTTGGTGCTAACATCGATTCGAAATCTTTCAATCAACTAGATCATTAATGCTCGCACGTTTGTAGTTAAGTGTTTTGAGACGCCCTTCTTTTTCTCGTATCAACCTATTCAAGTCATTTTCCATTGGTTGGAAACATTACGCTCCCTAGCATCGTTATACTTTCAGCCATTTATTCTTTCTCCGTCTCCGTCATGTTACTAATCCCATCTGTATAGACGGCTTTTTTTCTCAAAACACTTTTTCATAACTTCTGGTTTGCGAGTCTTCGTCTCGTTAATGTTTACATGGAAGCTTCAGCTTCTACGGTAACAACTGCAGTTATTCGAATATCTTATTGGTGTGAGCTATTTATAATTTCAAAATCGACGCTTGACACTTTTGAAAATGAAGAAGTTTGGCTAAGATTATCTATATATTCCCAAATGTTTGATTGTACTTCATGGGTCAGAAAGTTGAGTTTTCTCGAAATTTGTGATATATATATATATATATATATATATATATATATATATATATATATATATATATATATATATATATATATGAGAGAGAGAAAGAGAGATTATGCAGTAATGCTCCTTTAACGCCGTTCCTCAGCACAAGACAGGCTAAATATGGCGGCCGGTATAACTTAGTGAAGGAGAACCCTGGAAAATCCCGGTAAGAACCACCATCCCGCGGGAAACTACTGGCAGCTTTTTCACATACCGGCACTGGCCGAACCTGAAACTTGAACCAACGCGGACAGAGGTGAGATGGCAATGATCGATAAAGGCGAGCGCTTTAGACCACTCGGCCACCCGGGGCACCTGCTGAACCTATCAAACCACTTATGATCCGTATAATTTATAAGTAGATTATTAATGAAAGAACATTAATAAAATGTTAAACCTTGTCAGTTTTATCTTAAATAAAATTGTACACGTGTAATTCAAATGTAATAAAATTAAATGGCTGGAGGCTATGCATTTCGTGTATTTTTCTGTATTTGCTGCTCATCTAATCAAACGTGGTGGAAGCAATTTTGACGTTGACAGAACAGTAAACAATTATTTTCAGGGTATATTCTCTACATTGCTTTTCAGTACTGAAGTTTCCGGTATGTCCGAGTCTAACTAAATCACATGTTGGTCAAAAATATATTCCTAGAAAAATTTACGATTGAATTCCTGTCATAAGCTATCAGGAATATGGGGGGGGGGGGGGGGGGGCAGACAAAACTATAAACACAACAACGTGCCATGGGTCACAGACTACACTTCCAGGACAGCACCAATGCACTAAAGTCAAAGTACACACAGACAATCACGCCATAATTCTATATAAGAAACACTTTACTGTGAATCAGTACCTGCAACCAAGTCGAAAATTGCCGCCAAAAATAAAAGAAAGCTACCACACACAAGATTGTGACTACATGCGTAGGCATTGGAGTTATAATTCTGATCCAATTCCAATTACTAATAACCCGGACATAAACTGTTACGACGAGATAGATAACATATGCTACGAGTTACAGCACACCTATCTAAAGTGCTCTCTCTCTCTCTCTCTCTCTGTAATAGTCAAAATTGTTGCACTGACGTCCATAATGGTGGGCAGTGTTTGAGCTCTTAAAATGGGGATTTGGGTACTTACAAGATACTGGTAATGCACAATGCAGTATGGATATTAATTACGCTAATTGTGATGCACTATTTCTTTGTATTAAATATCTAGCAAAATGTAGCAGTGAGTGTGGGAAGCAACACTTTCTAATATATAAAAAAATTCCATATCTTTTTGTCAACATAATTTGATGCAATGTACAGCATATGACTTCTGTATGTAATGAAAATGAAATATCACTGAAACTTATGAATAATCCATTTAGTGGCAATGATATGTTGATTTTGTATAAAACCTGGCAATTTCCGCCACACAAGCCTCAAACCCTAAAACCTTTCCTCTCCGCTACGTAAAAGAACTTACTTCCTAGTGAAGCAAATTACCTTAATGCATAGCTAAATTACCTTAGTTGACTCAGTTTTGATATTTTGTACTAGACTTCCTTATAATTATACAATAAGTATTATCAAATACTGTTAGGTTACACAAAACTTCCTTTTTCCGAAACAATATTTTGTAATGTCCCCATTGACTTCATTTCCGGTTCTCTACGTTCGCTTTTGGCGGCAATTCGTTTCATTTTGGTTCATTTTAATTCATTTCCAGCGAACTTTTGTTCATTTTTACCCTTTTCATTTCGTGTTCGGTGATTATGAATGCTCTTCTTCAGTCGTACCCTTTCCAAACCCATTCCTTTTCTCCACCCACCTATAACCTAATTATCGTAGAAAATGAAAAGTAGGTGTACGTCAAGGTAGCAAAACATTTGCATGTAAGTAAGCCAAACCACACAAAAAAACATTTTTTTTATTATTTGGTCTGCCTTAATTTAAAGTGTCACAACACAAAACAATGTAGAAGTTCAATAAAGTAGCTTGTCTTAACAACTATATGGAATGCAACCTCGTTGTGAATCATTTGCAGTTTGCAATTGCAGCATCCTCGACCTTTGAAGTTATTTTCCTTCTAATCTGAGGCATTTCCAAACTCCTGAAGTTGAATAAATAATTCAGGTATACCTAACTTTACTGGTATTACGTATTATTTGTTAGCTTATGGGACATAAGGTTCCACATTCTATATTAAAATGTCGAGACTATTGCAGTCACTGAGGTTTGATCACTAAGGTATCAGTTGGAATTCCCTTCGATTTTGATGGTAAACTATTTGCAATTGAGACGTATACACGTCTATGTTTTCTTTGAAAAGTGCAATTAGTAATGATTTTCCTGAGCAAATGAGAATGGACGGGATTAAGAAAAACTAATGTAGCTAGATGTATCAGTTCTTCTCATCCTCCACATGATAAATATGAACTATAGAGTGTATGTATGCGGTCATTTCTAGTACCTAGAGGGCATTGTTGTTGCTGTTTTATCTTTGAAAGTTAAATTGTTTTCTACTGTTTAACACTCCTTTAACATTCAAAGACTGAAGCAGAAAAAAGCATTTAAAGGGCAATTTGTCAAATCCACACATTCCACAAACTATTCATCTTCAGTTTCATTTCATTTCCTTTATTATGATGTCGTGTGGTTCCTGTAAAAAGGTGGACAGTAGTTAAGTGGGATACTATAGGGACAATGGGACTTAGCATTAAAAAGACCCCTGGGACAATATAGGGACAATGGAAATTTAACATGGAGAAAAATCGTGGGTCACTTTAGGGACAATGGGAATTTAACATAGAGTTTGGGACTGTCTAGGGACAATGGGAATTTAACATGGGAATAGAGTTTGGGTTTGTCTAGGGACAAGGGGAATTGAATATGGGAATTTTTTTTTATTTTTTTTTAAAAAGTTTTTTTTAAATTTAAATTTAAATTTAAATTTAGAAAAGGGGTAAGCAATGGAAAGGCTATCTCTTTTCGAGAAATATGGCTGGCCCTGAAAAGAGCCTTTGGGTTTATGTTAATATTAATATTAACATAGATGGCATCTGTCACATCTTCTTCTTCTTCTTCTTCTTAAACTCCTTCTAACTACCGGTCCATACACAAGTACCCTCTTGAGACATCCTTGTCTTTCTATGTAAACTCTCCTCATCCATTGACTAGTATCTGTCCTATCAACAACAGTCCACTTGGACCTGACATACATGAGCATGTCCGTCCTAAACATCATGGAAGACACAAGGGTGGATGACTCAATGAGCGGGTACAAACACAAAGACACAAACACAAACACACAAACACAAATACACAAACACATACGCTAAGAAACAATAAACAAATCCATAATCTACTATCCACACAATCGTACGTGAGCGGGTACAAACACAAACACACAAACACAAACACACAAACACAAACACACAAACACAAATACACAAACACATACGCTAAGAAACAATAAACAAATCCATAATCTACTATCCACACAATTGTACGTGAGCGGGTACAAACACAAACACACAAACACAAACACAAATACACAAACACATACGCTAAGAAACAATAAACAAATCCATAATCTACTATCCACACAATCTTACGTGAGCGGGTACAAACACAAACACACAAACACAAACACACAAACACATACGCTAAGAAACGATAAACAAATCCATAATCTACTATCCACACAATCTTACGTGAGCGTGTACATGTTGTTGTTGTGGGGTTTAACGCCATTTTTCAGCACACGATAGGCTATACATGGCGGCCAGTATTAATGGTGGAGGAAGAACCCGGGAAAACCCCGGAAAGAACCACCGACCCACGAGAAGCTACTGGCAAGCTTTCTCACATACCCACATTGGCTGAATCTTAGACTCGAACCGCCGCAGACAGAGGTGAGATGGCAGTGATCCGTAACGAAGAGCGCTTTAGACCACTCGGCCACTCGGGGCCCCGAGCGTGTACAAACACAAACACACAAACACAAACACACAAACACATACGCTAAGAAACGATAAACAAATCCATAATCTACTATCCACACAATCGTACGTGAGTGGGTACAAACACAAACACACAAACACAAACACACAAACACATACCCTCACACTATCTTAAAAAAGAGTTAGTGTTTATATTCACACTACTCTACCTACACATTGGCAAATTGATGGTTATTTCTTTTCTAGAGTATTGGGTAGCCCTGAAAAGGGCTGTTGTTTTTGGAACTTCATGGACACCTGGTTAATGGTGGCACCTTCCAGGCCTGGCGCCACATACACATCTTATCCCCCAGTTACTTTTTACTTTTTTGGGGGAGAGAGCAGAGGCAGGATATGTCGCTTCAGAATCCCAATTTTCGCTCTCTGGGATTCTGAAATTTATTCTTCTTCTCTTCTTTTCCTTCTCCTCCTCCTCTTCTTTGTTTCTTCTCTCCTCCTCTTTGTATCTTCTTTCCTCTTCTTCTTCTTTATATCTTCTCTCCTCCTCTTCTTTTTTTCTTCTGTCCTCCTCCTCTCTTATCCTTCCCTCCTCCACAATGGCTTCCGCGGCCAGTTCATTCAACAGGCGCCTGGCATATTCCAGATGCACATGAAGTTCCAACAGTTTAGACAGTCTCGTGTTCATTTTTGGTGTTGATCAATCAACAAGGGTAGCTAGACTGCCCAGCGAGTTTCAATTTATAGTGAAAGCGCGGACGTGAAGGAAAACATCCCCCTAAAAAAACATAAAATTGATGTTACCTACATCATGACCAAAAACAACAACGCGCGGACCTAAAAGAAACACTCACTCACTTTTTTATGCTACCCATCACTATTTTAAAATTTTTTATAAATCACTTCAATAGACTATCCACATACGCAAAGCAATCCAATCTAACTCCAAATATACACCTCAAACACCAAAAAAACATGATTTTAATCTACTATTCATACCAACTTACTTAAGCACTTACTAACACACAAACACATACCCTCACATTTTTTAAAAAAGAGTTAGTGTTTATTTTCACACTACTCTACCTACACACATTGGCAAATCGATCGTTATTTCTTTTCTAGAGTATTGGGGTAGCCCTGAAAAGGGCTGTTTTTGTTTGTTTGCTATGGCATTCTTTTTTTAGTTTCTAAGAATGCGATGTCCTCTGAGGATAGACTTTCTGGCGATAGGTATGCTTCTTCGGAAAGAAAAGAAGAACTCTTTGGTGTCGATACGGCAATCGACAAAGCCTCTGTCAGGTTCAGGTTGCTGCTGCTGCTGCTGTTGTTGCTGCTGTTGCTGCTGTCTCTGAAGTCTGTACTTCTCTGTCCATTCTTCTTTCTCCCTGTTCATTTCTTCTCTGAAGAGCTCTTCTATCAGGTCTTCAGTGATTTTTAACATTCTCACATTCTCTATTTCTTCTGGCTTCGGTATCAGACTGTGTCTGACCCTATGCAAATTCACGTAGGCTTCGTTGAGTTTAGCTAGTTTGGAGCACATCTTCTTAGGAGGATGAGTCGACAATGGATGGTTAGACTGGAAACAACCCGGTTCTTAAAGTCAAAGCGCGGACGTGAAGGAAAACATCCCCCACACGGTTTTTGAGTCACAACGTTTAGTGAGTGTCATGAGAGGGATAGTAAGAAATGAAAGAGCATCAATCCAACATTCTTATAGCTAAACAAAAGACAAAGGCATTTTTTTCAAAACACAACATTTTTTATTCAAAATCACTTAACACTAAACAACAACTCTAACATTTTTTAACAACAATGCAACACTAAAAGTTTCTCCACTAGGTAAAGAGGGATAACAGTCTTCCATGGTTTCTAGTAATCTAGGATGACTTCTCTCAAACTGTTGATTTCTATGGTATTATCGAATTCTGCATACAGGATGACGTTCACCGTTTCATCAGGGTCTCGGTCTTTAAACTGAATTTCCACACGAATCTGGCCGGATTTTATAGGGTGGAAATGTCCCTCGTCGCTGCCTTGGTCCGGAGTGAAATCGAAAGCCCACAAAGCGTAGCCTCCTGCATAATCCTCGTACGTAATACCGTGACTGGTATTGGTTCCTAACTGTCCGGTGGCTTCGTACAGGGACAAGTACGATCTCAAGTAATTCTTCTTGGTAAAGTCAGGTTCGAAAGGTCGGGTACACAAGGTCTTGCCATCGCGACTGACTTCGATTTTGGACACGCCAAAGTGTTGAAAGTAGAAAGGATTTTTTTCGGCAGCTCCGTTGAAGGCTGTATTCTCGACGATACCAACGATCAAACGTTTGGGTAACTGTCCTTGGAACAGATGATCTTCGATCATGGATCGCTGTCCCTTGGGAATGGTGAAGGTTTTCACTTTCACGCGTCGTATGGGATACTTGGCGGTCGTTCTGCTCAACGTCTGACTGATGTCGTTTCCCACTTTAGGTAACACTTCCACACGGCGTACGTAGAGTCTGGCTTCTAGGATTTTGGTTTTGTAACCGTCACTATCAGCCATCAAATGGAAAGCGGCACTGCTACGATTCAGTCTCAGACGGACATCCACCCCGTTCAGCAAATACTTTTCTTGCAACCACATGTCCAAATGCAAACGATCCATCAGTTCTAAACTTGTGTCGGCTCCCGTGATTCTCTTTCTTCGTTCTACAAATCCATCATTGTTGTCTTTCTTTTCATCAGTTTCCAATATTTCAAACTTGGTAGGTTCGTCAGCTTCCCATACCACACAGGCATTGAGATGAGTGTTCTTGGCATCTATTCCGTACGTCAAGAGATTTTCCAGGTAGGCACGATAAGGGTAAGTATCCATGTTGCTACTGACCACTTTGTTATTCAAGTACAAGTCCACTCCACTGAACAAGGAATGCATGAAATTGTTGACGGGAGCTACTGCTTCATCGTCTATAGCACCTCCAGTCTTATCTAGAATTTTGACTTTCAGGTACAAGTAACTGCTATTCAGATCGATGTAATCTTCGGGCTGTCCTTTGATTTCAAACTCGATGGGAGCGGAATCGGTCAGTGAGGAAACGGGGTGAAATTCCACCCACTGGGATTCTTGCATCGTCATCATCGTGGGGGGCATGGCAAACAGATCCAGTTCCGTCTTGGAACAAGCGCAAGATTCTCGGTGCATCATTTTTTTTTTGTCTCTTTTCTCAATAATCGAAAACGTCTAAGTCTCGAACGGTTCTTCTTTTCTTGGCCTTTCTCGCTTGAAGTCTGGTGAAAGGGTGTTTTCTTCGTCGTCTCTTTCTGCCTTGTCCTTGCTGAATGCCTGACTCGGTAGCGTGCAGGGCATTTATAGGTGTTTCTCGTTGGCCTAAAATGTCTTTGCCCGTTTGCAGCAAGACATTTTTGCCTGCCCTCATGAAGGCTTCTTTAGGGTTTTGTTTGTCGATGATGACATTTTGGAGAAATTCTTTGCCTTGCGTCAGTGCCGCATCTTTCAAGGCGTGCAATCCGCGTGTCACCATCGGTTTCAACACCGGAGCCACCGAACGAAAGGCCGATTTTAACATATCTCCTAAACCGTGTCCTCGCTGTCGAGCAACCCCTCGGTACACTGGATACATGACTTACGAATCGTGAGAAAACCGTTTTCGAAAATGGAGTTTCACCGTGACTTTTCCTTTGGTGAATGGAATATTTTGTCCCAAATCTCCTTTTATAGTAATGTTGACCGTGTCCAAATACGACTTACTGACAGGCAAATAGTGAGGATGTACAAATTCGCGGTGGACGTGGTAAGTGTTTCCACCTTCCTCGTCAGTGTTCGTGGCAGAATCCACTTTGAAAGGAATGACACGCAGTAACGGTACGGAGGTGTGTCCCACCACGTTATACTCCACCACATCGGAGTACACAAACATCAAATTCAGTCCTTGGTTCAGTTCTACCGGGGCACGAAATAACTTGCTAAAAGACTCGTTGTCGTAAACGATGGGTAATTCGCTTTTCTTCATCATGCTCATTCTCAGGTTCATGTCTCCGCCCAACATGTCATACAATTCAGGACAAAATAAAATGGACAGGATTTTACTCCGTTCAAATTTTATCAAGAAGCGACGAGCTGTTTTGTGGTACTCCATGGTGACACTTTTGTTAACATGCTCCAAAGCTTTCAGAAACACGGCATTAAACCTGGAGGCTATGGTACTGACCAAATGTTGACCACTAAAATAATAGCCTGGGGAAATGAACAAGTGATAGGTGGTGTACTTTTGTGTACGGGTTTTCTTGTCATATTTGACATTGCTATCCATCCACTGTTGCAATTGTTCGTCATGAACTTCCACATCAAAAAAATTTTGATTGGGAAGGACATTGAGGACTTGGGTCGGGTGAATCATTTCTACTAAAGCCACTTCCCAATGGGCTTCGTGATCTAAGGGGATGGCTTGAGGTAATTTGGCCGTGTAACAGCACAACGTGTTCTTGGGAAACACCTCCATGGAACTGTCACTGGGTAAGGTTAAGTAAAATTGGTTTTGGTGACTCATAATTCCAGAGTTCTGTGGCTGTCCGAGGGGTTAGTGGACGTCAGAGGCGTGTCTCCTTCTAAAATGGGGTTCTGGTTGTGATTGAAGTGGTGACTGGCACTGGCACTGGACACAAGGTTCCCGGGGTTCCCGTTCGAGGTGAATTTCAGGGAGGGATTAGGAAGCAGGTAACCGATGCAACTGCTCAATAAAATGGTCCACAATTGTTTGTCTCCTTGTTGCAAACTCAAATTGGCGATGGCTGCCCCGATGACACAATACACCACGAAGATTTGGCAGAAAAAGACGATTTGCGTTTTAGGCACACGTTCTCCACACCACACCCACAAGGGTTGTTTTTGTAAATCTTCCACAGAAGAACTAGGTGAAGGAGGAGTGGTCGACGTAGCTACGTCTGCTGTGTGAAAGGGCATGATGGTCACTTCTTTTTATAGTCGATGACTTGCGAAGCGTCGATCCAAGAATCGAAACTGGGGGGATATCCTTTCCAACGTACTTTGACTTCTTTGATACGTCGTTTGCCCACTTTACGGGTTCTGCGTTCGAGAATGCTTTCGATGTCGTACACGTCGTCTTCTTTTTTGGTGACACGTTGTAACTCGGGCAAATAAAACGTTCCTTTGAGCACTTCTCCGTTCATGTCTTCCAATTTATAGACGGCAGGATGACGGCCATGCACTCGTCCAGTGACGCGAAACAATTCGGTCGTCCAGTTAGGTAAGTAACCTTTGTCGAAAGTGCGTTTGGTTTTGCCAATGCGCACCCAATCTCCTACGGCCAACATTCCACTTTTCTCGGGGACAGCCCTCGTCGGGGACGTACCAAACAGGCGCTCAAACACCAACACTTCGTTGTCGGGAGTCACGTCTTGCGGGGCACATCCGATGCTTCGATGGTAAGATTGGTTGTACGCTTGCACCAGGTGCGGTAAGATGTCGATGTACTTCAGAGTGTGGTGATGCGTAAAATATTTCCACATGCGTTCTTTCAAAGTGCGTTGAAAACGTTCCACGATGCTAGCTTTGGTTTCGGGATTCTCGGTGGTAAAAAAATGAATGTCACGTTTCTTTAATTCTTTTTGGAAAGCTTGGTTCAGAAATTCGGTGCCTTTGTCCGTTTGCCATCGAAGAGGGTGACGACCGCTTTGTTTCAACACCCGTTGCAGGGCTCGCACTAACTCGCTGCTCGATTTGGAAGTCAAGGGTACGACCCAGGCAAATTTGGAAAAGACGTCGATGACACAAAACAAATATTTGTAGCCACGATTGTAGCTGACCAAATGAGAGACATCGGCTAAATCGGCTTGCCATTGATGATCGATGCCTTCCACTCGGGTGCGACTTCTGGCAAACTTGCGTCGAATGGGTTTGTGTAAAGTGTAGGTAGCTTGTTCTTGTAACCATCGTTGCACTTGAGGTAAACGGAGACTTTTCAGTCGCGTTTTGGCAGCACGATACAATTTTTGAACTCCTGCGTAACCTGCAGGATGGGAGGGATCGTAGTAAATGCTGGCTAAGACTTTTTCCATTTTTTGTGTTGGTTGGTGTGTTAATAAGACACCCACTCTTGGAGGATGCTACTCTTTTTCTCTTGGGGTATTTTCTTGGATTGCAATGCTTTGCGTGTGCGGCCAGCAATAGGTGTGGAAGAGGAGAAGGATGTCTGAGCGGGGGATATCGGTTCTTGTTTCACTTCTGTCTTCACTTCTGTCTTCACTTTCTTTTTCTTTTGTGATGAAGAAGGGGTGGCCATCATCTTTTTAATCCATCCAATTCTGGAGGTAGGTGGCGTTGTTAACTTGCGTACTTTTTCTGGTGGAGTTTGAAACCCTTCCTCTTCTTCTCCTTTTTCTGTCTTGGTCACGGGTACTGGTGGTACTGGTACTGGTACTGGTACTGGTGATGGTGCTGGACTTTTCATCAAGGTCTTAAAATCTTTCAGAGTGGGTAGAGCTGTTTCGTCTAAAGCTTTCTGGTGAAAGAGTTGCAGTCGTTGCAAGAGTTGACCGTACTTTTGCGATTTTTCTGTTTCGGACAAATCTTGGCGATCCATTAAGGACTGCAATTCGTGTTGTAACTGGGACATCTCGCTCAAATGGGGATTGGGAGGTAAATGCGGGGTGTGTTGTTCTTGCCACCGATGGTATTCCATCCATCGTTTGTAAGGCACTAAAGCTAGTTTTCGTCCTTCCATGGGGTTGTCAGGGGTCGATTCTGAGATCTTGGAACTTCCGAGGCCTTTTTGTCTTGCTCCCACCAGTCCTCCCAACATGGTTCCCAAGACTCCTTTCAGTATGGGGCCTAACAAGAGAGGTAAAATACCTCCACGTTGCACTAACATCTTCTTTTTTTGACGAATGGGAATTTTCTTTTGAACCATTTGGCGAAGAACGTGACGATGTTTGCCTAAGCATTGTTTCTGGTGTTTGGACAAAGGGATCGTGCCTTTCAAAACGTTCAAACAACATTCGCACACGGTATCGATGACCTCTTTGGAGGCTGTTTGAATGAGTTTTTTTCGTAGGGGTGGAGAAGCTTTGGACAGGACAGATAACATGTCCCCATGTTTGGCTAAACGTGGTGGCAGTCCTTTCCTTTTCTTTCCTTGGGGTTTTCTGGAGGGTGACATCTTTGAGTCTTCAGGAGCACCAAAAAAACACTGATACCCGAGTTGGTCACAGGCCTTTTTTATACTGGAACGCGTCGCCACTGATTGTCTTTACGTCGTATCAGTTTGAGGACAGGCATGACACGTCGTGCAGGGGTACGTAACGGACTAAATCGAGCCAGTTCTTGCTTGGACAAATCCAGTAAACTTTGTAACATGCCCGATCTTTCTTGAACTTTGATTTTGGGAGAAGGTACTTTGTGAGCAGCAGCCACTGCCACTAAATTGGAAGGTCCTGCCACTGGGGAAGTTCTTTTGGGGGTCATCAACGGAGAAGTTCTTGGTGTGATCAACGTCTCCAAGTACTCTTCAGTTCTGGGTGTCATTAACGGAGAAGTGGACAAACGTGAAGCTGCCGGAGACGCAGTCACCGCCGTGGCAGGTCGTGGTTTGCGAGTGTAAGGTTGCGTCCTGGCCGAAGTGCCTCTCTTGCGAATAGTTTTCTGTGGACTTTTCTTTTTCTGGGGGCTTCTTTTCTTTTTCCGGGGTGGTGGTGGTGTCTGGTCAGAGGAGGGTCCTGCCACTGGAGAAGTTCTCCTTGGGGACCTGGTCTTTTTCTTCTTGGGGCTTCGTTGGACTTTTGTCTTGGGGATAACTTTGGGGGCATTAGGATCCCATCTTAAGAGTGAGCGAATGATGACCCCTCCTAGAGTACCGCTCCCTCCAGGTTTCAAAATGATTTGTTTTTTGGTTTGAGTGTCGATGCGGGGATCGGCCAGTTGGACCAAAGCGACTTTGTTTCGATCGAAAAAGCGTTTGGTTTGATGAGGAATCTGAATGATTCCTTGGAGTAATTGACGTGCCGTCACCGTGAACCATCGTAAGACTTCTTTGAGACTAGCTTCTAAGACACGAGCTCGTGTTTGTGGATCTTTTTCTCGACTGATGCCATACAAGGCACGAATCAATTTGACGGGAAGATGCGACTGAAGGGACGTCATGTTCGCACTGAGAGTGAGACAGACGAAAAAGGGTCTGAGGTTTTTATAGATTTTTTTCATGGGGAGTGAAATGAAGTCGAGGACGGAGACGTGTACAGGACAGGCCCTCCGTCTTGGCACCAGTGGTGAAACAAGTGGGTACGAAATCGCAAATCCTCGGGGGTCGTAGGTTTCAAATCGACGAGTAAATAGGCGTGTGGCGTTTGAGTGGCATCGTCGTACGCCTGAGTCAGCCAAGGCGTTCCTAACTGTTTGGCTAAGACTTGCACTTGCGATTTATCTCGAGGGCTTTTAAACAAGACCACGTAATGCGCATTGAGACTGATGGTGCGATGGGCTTTACTTTGTTGAAACAAATTTTGGGTGATGTAAACGACACTGGCATTACGGTGATGCCCTTTGCGCGTGAACCACAGTTTAATTTCTTCTTCGTCTTCTCCTAACATGTCGTCGAAAATGACCAAATGGGTTAGACGGGAGTCAGAGACGATGCCATCGTCTTCTTTAGGAATGCCTTCCACAAACACGATGGAATCGCCTTGACTTTCTCGCAAGAGGCTGTACGCCGATTGCCACTCTTTGTAACACCACACGATTCGTTGAGGGGGTCGATCGATCAAATGATGTTTATGTTCGATCAAACGTTTGACGAATTCGGTTTTGCCTGAACCGCTAGGTCCAGCAATGAGCATGTTAAAGGGATGACGAAGATACAAAGCCTCCCAACTGGCACGATCTAAGTGTTCGTCGATGACTTTGACAGTAGAGGAAGAGGGAGCAGAGACAGCAGAGGTAGCCATGGTGTGAGAAATGTCACTTGTGACACGAAAAACAAACAAGACAAGAGTTTATATACTTTTTCAGAACACGTTTATTGAATGTTTCAAACATGAATACGAAAGACAAAAATGCATAAAAGCCAAAGGCTTAAGTACAAGAATAAAAGGCACATGATAACCATGAACGTGGAATAAACACAAGTGTCTGTACAACATGTTTTGGGTTTAGCTCTAACCAGTTCTATAGTAGGGGTAAGGTCACACAAGTGTCCTCCCGAAAGGGTCTTTCAGGCCTGTCCAGGACAGTCCTGTCCTGGGTGACGGGTTCTTCTGGCACCGTCACTAACACAGGTTGAAAAGTAACTTTTTTCCTTGAATAACTCTCGTGCATACTGGGCCACCTCTTGTGTCCAAGCCTCAAAACCCTGGTCTCGGTGATGTCCAACATTTGACTCCTAACCAATCTGGTTTCTTCTTCGTCAACGACATGGTAAGTTACTTCAATGAACAATGAACTATCGATCTTGCCTAGGGTTCCTTTTCATATACAGACCAATACCAACGTGACCGTACGGTAAGGTGAAGTGATTGGGAAGTCGCACTCGCTTCTGGTATACAATTTGATAGACTTTTTCCAAGGGTCGACTGACGATGTGGTGAGTGGGTAAACGTACAATCTTGTTCGGTTGATAGGTGGTCACTTTAAAGTTTCCATCCTCTCCTGATTGCAAGGCTTCTTTCAATACCCCAAAGTTGACCACTCGACTGGTACGATGATTCAGAGTCAGTCCTTTCACTTTGCACGTCGTGTGCACTTCTCCTTGTTTGTCCCGGTATTCGTAGCCGTAATTTTTGGGACCACCACTGACGAAACTTAGAATCTTGTCGTCGGGATGCTCGTCTGTCCAGGCTCCTAAACGGTCTCCTTCGATGTCAGGGTGCTGTTGAATCGGGTGATGGATGTAAATGCAACTGTCCGTGTCAAAGTACAGGACGCGTTCTTCTAACAGTTCTAAAGCTTCGTACAATTTTAAGCAAGCATGAGCTGTCACGTAAGCCGCAATGATGACGTTTCCAAAAGGGTCGTCTTGTACAAAGTCCAGATCTTCTTCGTAATTGACCAAGATCAAATTCTCTCGAACGACGTCCACGTGTTTCATGTATTTGGTTTTGTCGTGAATCATCTGGAAGTAGCGGGAAGGTTCTGTCAAATATTCCGTCTTGGGCAATTCCACGCTGACCCAGGTTCCCGTCAAGGCACGTTCTTCCTGGCTGTGATGGCAAGGTTGGTCCTGGTTGCACGTTTCGGCACAAGTACGGCACAAGGGAAACATCAGTTTGCCTTGACAATGGTGAGGTAAGACGGGATGGTATAGGTTCGTGGGAGGCAAAACTTTACACTTGATCAAGCCTTCGTATTGTCGAATGTTTTTCAGGTCGATGTGTTCCGTGAACAATTGCGGGTGCCCTACAGGAAAGCGACAATATTTGCACACGTAGGGATACAGCGAACACACGTCCAAGTATTTGATTTCTTCTCCTTTCTCTTCGTCGGCTTGGTACAGCAAACAGGTGGCATTGGTCCTTCCTCCGTACAAACTATCCCTCGGGTTCAGCGGGTCCATAAACTGGTAACTTTCCACGAGGCGTTTAAACTCGGGATCGGTTTTCAAACGGTGATCGTACTCGTGTTCCCACATTTCCACCACTTGGTATCCTTGCTGTTCTAACTTTAGGCGTCGCTGACAAGTGTCCTGGTACAAGTCTTCCATGGTTCGTTGCAAAAACTGATTTTTAGTGCCACGGTCAGGGTAACAGACGGGACATCCGTGAAATAAGCAACCGATAAACTCGTACACGATCTTGGGGTTTTCTAAGTCCCAGCCATCGACCGAATACGTTCCGATGGTCTTTTCGCCTCCTCCGTTGCGGGCATGCTGAATCCATTTGTCTTCCTTGTCGCACAAGTAATGTAACCAACGTAGGGCTTTGACCGAGTATTGACGCTTGACATAGTGGGTCGTTTGAGGACTGATGACAGCCACGGTGTTTTCAGGCATGAATCGTTGGCGGTACACTAAGGAACACGCTTTGGCAATGGTGCAAGCTTCTTTCAAAGGATCGACCCCTCCGTGTTCCATGAACAGTTCTCGAAATTTTCCACAGCAACGCCGTAAAATGTCCACGTCGGAACGACAATACTTTAACATTTCTTCCTGAAAGTCGAAAGGGTCCGAGGCGTGAGCCTGGTACGAAGCGTTGAAAGCTTCTCGTTGTTCGGTACGCATGTTGTCGGGGTCGTAATAGTGAGCCTCAGGCAAATGGGGTAGAACAGCATGTTGATTGGCTTCCGTATTGAAAAAGTGTGGAAAGTACCCTTTAGCCATTTCTGTCATTCCAAACGTTTTAGGCATTCGGCTCAAAGGCATGGCCAAGTAACTCATCGAATCTTTAAACTGTACTTGTCCCACTTGCATGAAAATGATTTTGGCTCCGTTCAAAATCACTTTAGGACGTTCGGTGCCATGTTCCGTATAGTACCTCAAAAGAAACTGTCCTTCGTATCCGAAGAAATTGTGAGCCATCACCGTGGCATGACGATGACAATCTCCGTAACGTTCGATGTCCTCTTGGCTCCACGTCTTGTCGATGGGGTCTAAGACCCATTGGGCAAAATCGGCTAACGTGTTTGGTCCCCGAAAAATTTTTTCACGCCCTCCAGGAATCTTGCTGCAGTGAGGGCAATGACTGAAGATAGGTTCTTGAATGCACTTCTCGCACGCTCGATGAGCCACGCAGAAATTAGGGATGTGAATGCCAGTCTCTTGCATGCATTCGAAATCGAAAAAGATGAAATTGCCTTTCTTCTTGTGCCCATCCTCTTTCTCTGGTGGGGGTTGGTATTTTTGCACGTAGCATTCGTGTTCCAAGTCCACGATGTGGTGACAAATGTGACATTTTTTCTTTCCTCGACATACGTGTGCCTTGGCATTGTTGGTAAGTATGCCTTGTCCACAGGTAGGGCACAATCTCAAGAGTTGACAAGCACATTTCTGCTGTGAACCTTGCGTCTTCAGATGTTGCTGGTAACAGGCAGGGCTGACAAACGTACGCAGACAAGTTGAACAAGGCACTGGTTCTTCGCTCAGACAGGGTGGAGAGGCCAAACATCCTGGGCATTTCAATCCACAATGCTTGTGTTGCTCTCGATTGTTATAACCATAATCACATTTCTCACAATAATAACCGTATCCCAGGAATCCAGTGATACTGGTAACGGTATCGAAATGGTCATCGTGATGATAGACATGAATGTATTTTCCGTCCTTAAAGTCTTGGCCTCGAAACAACAGAGACCCGCGCATTTCTTGAGGGTGCACTTTCAAGGTGTAGCGTGGAGCTAGGGCATCTTGCAATTTTTGCATCTCAGGAATGCCACAGGGTGTGTCTTTGGACAGGCCAGCTTGTTGCAACAGGAGTTCTGCTTCGTTTTGTTGTTTGGTTCGGTTCGATTTTCGAATGTTCTCCCAGGTTCTTTTCCATTCTACCGTGTCGTTCTTGTTGGCATAGGTTCGTCCCACCACGATGGCACGGACTAAGCACATCTGGTCTTGAGGGTTGTTAATTCGGACAAGACTACGCTTAATGTTGCGAAGGTCGTCCACCAATAACATCTTTTTGCGTCCTGTCCCTTGAGGAAGAGAGACGTGAGCCATTTTCAGTGTGGCTTTACCATCGGTGATGTCAAACTGGTCATTAGATTGTTGTACGTGTTGAATCTTGTCCATGACTTTGGAAGGGGTTAGTTCTGCAGGTCTGCTAAACTCGATCCAAACAGGGGATTTCAAACCGTCGTGATCTATGGATAGTGTCAAGCGATCGTCTTCTTTGGGTTGACATTGTCGCTTGAGTGAGGTGAGCAAAGAATCCCACATCTCGGTGATAAACCCTTCTGCTTTCTCCAAGGGTACGTCAGCCTTGAAATCTTTAAACTTCACCGTGTAGGTGTAAGCCGTGGTTCTAAATTTTCTAGAGGAGCGCTTTTCCGTTTCTCGAATGGAATAGTACTTTTCAGGGTTGACTAAGGGTGGTGAACTTGGTTTAGAGGGTTCGGATTCTGGTTCACTCATGTCCTCTTCAAAATCACTGGCATGAATTTGTGCCAAGATTTCATCCCTGGTACGAGGCGATAGATCACGTTTCTGCCTCTTACTTTCTTCTTCTTCTTTCTTCTCGAATGAATGGGATCGTTTCATCTTGAGTGCAAAACGTCAAATGACTCAAGTTTAAACACCACAGACTAATTTATAGTCTTGGCAAACCAGCGTATATAAAAAGGGTGTGTGTCTTGTCCTTTCACTATTCATTTCACTCTCAAGCTGAGCACAACGACGGAAGAGACTACCCAGATGGAACGTTTCGTCAGAGCTTTGCGAGGGGTCATTAGAAAATTCTCTTCAGACCAGCCGACGGACTACTCTCCTTCCTTTCGAGATAAAAGTCAAGATACTTGCTATATCTGTCAGAAGAAAGGGCATTGGTCTTCAGAGTGTCCAGACCGTCAAAAAAGAACAAAAACAGGGACTAAAACAGACAAAAGTCAAGATACCTGTTATTATTGTAAAGAAAAAGGACATTGGTCTCCAGATTGCCCAAAAAAGAAACAAGAGGAGTCAGAAGAAAAGAAGGATTCTTCAAAAGAAGAGAGGGATTCTTCGGAAGAAGAGAGGGATTCTTCAGAGGAAGAAGAGGAAGAAAGAAGACAATTTTATTTAAAAGAAGCAAAGAAACAGGAGAAGAAAAGAAGAAGGGAAGAAAATGAGATAAAAACGGTGAAGAAATTCAAAAAACAGAGAGACTAAACAAGGAGAAAGAAGAAGTCAATGAACTTTTAATTAAAGTGTTCTGTGGTGAATTGTGAATTGGATTGTAAAAAAATGGATAAAAGAATACATGAATGATATAAGGTAAGTGTCTTTGAGTTTTGATTTTAAAATAAGAAGCTACACTCACGCACTCATACACAGACACGTACTATAAGGGTAAAATGGGTGGGGTTTATTTTTGAGTTATTGGCAAATTGAAATTGTATTTCTTTTCGAGAAATGTGGGTGGCCCTGAAAAGGGCCTTTTTATTTTGGTGTAGGAGTGAGTTTAACCAATCAACTTTAACTGCCTTAAGCCTTTGCCACGCCCAAGGCCTACTTCTGATGATTGGGTTGAAATCACTAAGGGTGGTACGAGAGGCTTAGTCACAGGGTTGGCGTGTTTAGCTCGGGAAGGTCGTATTCTCTTCGGTCGTGATAAAGAAGTCTGATACATTTGTTTCAGACTTCTTAACTCCGCTAAAATGTCCAACAGTACCGTAGCCGTTTGATTTTCACCCTCTTGTTTCTTTGCTGCTACTTCTTCTTGCTGTTGTTGCTGTTGTTTTTTTCTTACCTCTTCTTGTTGCTGTTGCTGTTACTGTAGGAGAAAAGCTTGTTCCGCTTCCTTTTGTCGTTGCATAAATTTCTCCAATTCTTCTTTCTGTCTCTGTCTAAAATTCTCCACTTGCGGTAATGAAGAAGGTAACGAAGGTTCTGGAACAAATTCTTGCGAGGTAAGAAAATCCACAAAATCCCAGTGTACCTCTTCTGAAAGTAAGTCCGGGTTCCCTTGGGCAGTCTCCCCTGCTGGTGCACCCCAATGGATCGTTTTCTGAGTTTCCGTCATGTTGAATCACTGTCGCATAGATTGACTGCACACAAGCGCTAACGAATCTATATAGACCACGTGACGTCACAGACTGCTCTCTTCGGATTGGATGCGAGCTGACTGAATTTTGTAACGCGTGTTCGGATTGGTGAATGAATTCAATCCGTTTCAATCCTTCCTGTACCTATAAATAAGCACAGTTCACTGCATTGATTCACCTATTCTCGTCGCTTCAAGATGTGGACCACAGTTGAGTCATCCACCCTTGTGTCTTCCATGATGTTTAGGACGGACATGCTCATGTATGTCAGGTCCAAGTGGACTGTTGTTGATAGGACAGATACTAGTCAATGGATGAGGAGAGTTTACATAGAAAGACAAGGATGTCTCAAGAGGGTACTTGTGTATGGACCGGTAGTTAGAAGGAGTTTAAGAAGAAGAAGAAGAAGAAGATGTGACAGATGCCATCTATGTTAATATTAATATTAACCCAAAGGCCCTTTTCAGGGCCAGCCATATTTCTCGAAAAGAGATAGCCTTTCCATTGCTTACCCCTTTTCTAAATTTAAATTTAAATTTAAATTTAAAAAAACTTTTTAAAAAAATTTTTTTAAAAAAATCCCATATTCAATTCCCCTTGTCCCTAGACAAACCCAAACTCTATTCCCATGTTAAATTCCCATTGTCCCTAGACAGTCCCAAACTCTATGTTAAATTCCCATTGTCCCTAAAGTGACCCACGATTTTTCTCCATGTTAAATTTCCATTGTCCCTATATTGTCCCAGGGGTCTTTTTAATGCTAAGTCCCATTGTCCCTATAGTATCCCACTTAACTACTGTGGACAAAGAGTTCATAATTTATTTCAAAAGCTGAAGACATAGTTCATAACCTTATTATCTAAAACAAACCAGTCATTAACCGATTATAAATCGACATTCATTTAAGGAGATAATTTACTCAGTAGTTATTCCACGACTCCTTCAACTTCAGCGATGATAATGCTTCGGAAAAACCGTCGCTTGTTGTTTGAGATAAATTAGTATAATGAAAGGAATAAGAAAATGCATTCCCATGATTTTCAGAATTTTTATTTTAAAAAATGGCGAATTACTCCTATCGAAAATTCGGCACAATATGCAATAAAGTCCGAGTAAACCGAATGGTTTCATCTACCGGAGACAATGATCAAACCCTTATGTATAAGTTCAGGATAGATACAGTACATTTTTTCATGAATGTATTTTTTAAGTTCTCTTCATGGTCTATTCAAGAGATTATTCTTTTACATCAAGATGCATATATTAAGTTTCTATCTTTGATTCTTTCCCTTCACAGAAATGATATCATTCCAATCGTGATGGGAGCCGCACCCGAGGACTATGCAAGATCAGCGCCACCACATTCCTACATCCACGTCGAAGACTTCGAAACTCCAAAACTACTGGCTGAATACCTCCATAAATTAGACCAGAACGACGATTTGTACAATGAGTATTTTGCCTGGAAAGGTACAGGAAGACTGATCAATACATACTTCTGGTGCCGAGTGTGCGCTATGCTGCATGACGACACAAGAACCCCTTCTTCCTACAAAGATGTTGAGAAATGGTGGCGCGGAGATGGAGTGTGCATAGGAAAAGATACATGGCGATCGCATCCTAGAAAATCCAGATTTATTATTGAAGATTATTTGTCTTAGATCATTCCATTTTCTTTCAAGAATTGTGATATTTACTCTGTCAGATCTTTATTTTTGTTATACTGATGATTTCATAAGTAAGGTGGAGGCTATATTCAAGATTATGCATCGGTTTTTGTAAAAGTATAATTTGTATTAATCAGAACAAAATACAGCTTAGCACATAAATAGTAACTGGTGTCTTATGCAATAGTTTTTATTGTAGAGGCGATTCGATCGTCTCCATTTCTACCATGAAAGTCCAACATAAATTTTTGTTTCCCAGCTAAGCCTCGGCTACCTACCATAAAAGTCCCAGTTAAGTTTTAGTCCCCATTTGCTAGCAATCTATGATTACATATCACAAAAGTAAAAGTTTCTGTTTTAATAGCATGCTACTGACATTCATATACGAAATTTACTTTAAAATATTGAATAATGAGAGAAACAATATTTGTGATCCACTCTTGGTAAAAATGGATTACTGTGACCCGTTTAGTTATCTTAAAGCACCTACAGGCAATTGCATAGCCTTTTTAATCAAGCTTTACTGGATTCAAGTTTCAAGTGTAAACGACAATACATTCTCACTGGAACTTATATTCTTTTGAACGTTTAGTGTTTGAAATACTTCTTTTATTTTATGTCAACGGTACAGCCAGTTCTGCCAACTTATAATATATGCTCTCGATAACCCAGATGTTGATATAATATTGTCTTGCAAGTGTCGGAAGTTGGAAAACCTGGAGTGAAACCACCGTCCTTGATTGCCGCCATGAAACCCTTGCATGTGACAAGGGGTATAACTCAGTACCGCATAGGCAGTACTGAGTATTTAACCGCTACCTGTCTTGGCTTCATATATTATTTGATAGGCCAGCTCTTGATTGATCAGCACCCTCGGTGCAGTCATGAGCAACTCTATGTATATTCGCACACATAAACATACTGGAACCCTATAGGAATTACCTTTCCTTCTGTACGTTTATTCGCACTTCTTGAAATCACCAAAGCTCCGCAACACTGCACATAAATGGATGCCTATTGGTAAGTAATTTTTTTTTTTGATGTACATGTACCTTTCAAAATTTTGGCCTTTGCCGGTCCAGTTTCGGTGGAGTTATTGCCCCTTTTCCATCAAAATCTCCACTGTGGCAGATTATTGTAACCTTTATTGCTAAGTAACATTACTATTCTGATGCAGTTTGGTGTATATATTGTAACACAGACCTATATGTGCCTGTTCTGGGGTTTTGTCTCGTCAACTTCACCCAGGGTAGAGTTATGTCCCTTTGATAATTAGCATGATCATCACATATGCTACTTTTAACGAGCACATCTAAACAGTTCGGCATGTTATAACACCATTTAGTATGGATACTGACTCATAAAACCATTTAGTACGGATACTGACTCATAACACCATTTAGTATGGATACTGACTCATACCACCATTTAGTACGGATACTGACTCATAACACCATTTAGTATGGATACTGACTAATAACGCCAGTTAGTGCGAATACTGGCTAATAACGCCATTTAGTATGGATACTGACTCATAACACCATTTAGTATGGATACTGACTCATAACACCATTTAGTACGGATACTGACTCATAACACCATTTAGTACGGACACTGACTAGTAACGGCAGTTAGTGCGGATAGTAACTAATAACGCCAGTTAGTGCGGATAATGACTAATAGCGCCATTTAGTATGGATACTGACTCATAACACCATTTAGTATGGATACTGACTCATAACACCATTTAGTACGGATACTGACTAATAACGCCAGTTAGTGCGGATACTGACTAATAACGCCATTTAGTACTGATACTTACTAGTATACGTATATGAGTTTTTTATGTATTTTGGGCTCGTTTATTCCATTGTGGACAAAGTTATGCCCCATGCTGAGCCAATTCTTGTTGTTTCATCGAAACGTGGCATTTTGCTTTCCACAGCATAGATAAAGAACTATTGAACATTCGGATGGAATCGGTAAAAACATTGGTTCTTATCTCTAGATTACCTTACATGGGTTTCATCAGGGCTATTTCATTTTAAACATATTTTTGGTCCTTGAAAATGGATCGTTCAGGAACAGTTTAACATATTCTGATGTAATTTAATTTGAGCCGTTCCTTAAACTGCTCCGGTGGCCAAAAAGGTTAGAGCGTCCACCTCGGATGCGGGAGATGGCGGGTTCGATTCATGCCAAAGACTTTTAAAAAAATGGTACAAGCAGCTTCCTCGCTGGGCCCTCAGCATTAAGAGGTTAGTGTTGGAACTGGCTGGACTGGTGTCGGGACAATGTGAATGGGTGGGACATGATGCCACGTGTCTGCCCCAGTGCTAGACATCACTATCAACTGCCACAGTGCAGACATCGTAGCGATATGACTAAAATTGTAAATTCTACGTTAAAAATCCAACACACACACACACACACACTGTTCCTTATATATAGACGTGGTTTGTTGGGGGGGGGGGTGGAGGGAAGCAGATGTAGTTGTTGTCTCGTCTGCTCCATTTTGACAGGGTTATGACCAGTTTCAATCAATTTCATTGCTTTACACTAGAAGTCGCTTGCCCTTGATGCGACCTTGAAGGCGTTGGATTAAAGCAGTCATGGCCCCAGAATGCCTCTCTTCTCCTGACTTGGCTTTCCCAATACATGGTCCTCTGTTTAGTGGCACAGAGAGCCATTTTTAATTAATGCTGTCTATTATGATGCACTCATCGCCAAATGTGCAAGTTGAAAGAATTATCATGATATTTTTATCAACCTTCAGAGTCAGTTACTTTCAATTTTCTAAGGCAGTAGCAATGTTACTTAATATATTTCTAGCTGATCAGTACTTTTCCTTTCCGTAGAAACACGAAGAGAACAGAATTATTTGCGACTGAGAACTTAATTTTCTTTGGTGTTATATGTGATTTATTGCATTGTACACAAGTTGTAATCTCACGGTGAGCAGTGTATGATTTTAGTCCGAAAAAAAATTGCAATGCTTCTCACTTTATTAGTATGTGATAACTTTTTTATCGTTTTGATTTCAATTTGTGTTTATTTGTGTTTTTTCTCTCTTGCAAAATGTCACACGTATGACAGTCTTGTACATTCACATCATGGTGTAATATTTTGAAATATAATTCATATCAGTTTATAGCATATTTCCTCTTTATAGCAAAGCATGGCAATCCTATGTAATGATTTTTATAATTACGTTGTGGCTGGTATAAATGCTGCTCAACCAATAAGAAGAAATTATTTGGATTTCATTTGAAGAGTTTGATGGCTCGGGTTTTTTTTTCTCCAGTACATAAGATCATATTTAGTGTTCTCCGGATCAGACATTGGTTGGTTGCTTTTAACGACACTGTCAGTACTTTATTTGACTGTATTATTCAGAGAAAATGAAAACTAAGTTCCTTTCCCAAGGACGATTTGGGGGATGACCACGAATCCGCGTCCGACCAGATGAGGTTCTGCGGCTCCAGCTGATCAAAAGAACGCGATATTAAGAAAGACAGTCTCCCATTTTTTTTTTCTAATATAGTTTTGCTTGTAAGATTACCCATTATTGCACGTTAGCATAATTTCATTCCAATGTTTTGGCTTACAAATTTGCTAAAAAGAACATCTTTGTGCGATTCACGATTTTTTTTGTCTTACACGGCTTTATCATTATATTGCAAGTTAGGTCATTACGACCCTTCAGACTGTATAATATGTACTCCAGTTAGTGTAATTTATTATGAATTTAAGTGTGGGATACAGAAAATTAGTGTATCATATTATGTGTCATTTAATGGAAACGGTTTTAAAGTCAGAAAATACATGAAAGATACTTGGCAACAAAGTCGCGTGCAACAATTTTTATCAAATTTCATTCTTTCTATAATACAATGCTTCCGTGTCAGCAGTGCCTGTTTGTTTTATACACTTTAAGCTTGCAGGGGAGGGGGGCAATTTGAACTCCAGTTAGTTTCCAGTCCGTATGTCCACCGATCTGTCTTAAGGAACTTGTTAGGATCACGTAAAAGCACTTGAAGCAAACAAATGAAATTTGAACGGCATGTTTATACCGCTTTATATGTCAAATAAACTCATTAGATTATCCCGCTGTTTATTTAGGTTTCATTTCTCCTTAAGACCTAGACTGGTTTGTGATAACTTGTTAGCGCACTTACACATAAACCGCTTTTCCTGGACTAATTAGGTATCTATTTTTATGTGCATACGTACATGTTTCTTTTGATTTCTCATATTCATGCCATTTGATTATTGTAAGGCCTATCAAATTTGAGGATTTTAAGGTCTCTGACTTTTCTGCAGTGTCTGGGCATGCGTGTTTAATAATAGAGCTAATGTTTATTTTCACGAAGATGATTCACGACTTACGCTGTAACTTGGTTCGTAAAGCGTTGGACTAGAAATCAAATGGCCGCCGTTTGATACCCGCCCAGGCCAGCTGCCTCAACGTACCCTTGGGAAATGCACGTCACTTCCTTTTCCCTGGCAAGATGTGTCCATTAATATTTAAAATGCCATTAAAACCAACAAGCACAAAATTCAAATTGGCGGTTAACTGTCTATTTTATTTGAATAATGTTGTACCAAAACCATATTCCATATCATATAAGTTTCGCATGAAATTATGATTTTCTTTCTTTTTGCCTTTCTGATGCATGCTTGCAAGCGTTGATTTAAACATATTTTAACTATTTTGCAAAAGGCACGAGACTTCTATTTTTCTGTCCTTTTTATATCGTTTACCATCAGTAGTTATCCTTTCATCACACCAAAATTAGGGATTTCATGTGAGAGATGTTGTTTACAAGGGATACTATCATAAAAAATGAGTGTGGTTTCGATGTTATGCACTAAATCAGGTAATAAAAAAATTATTAAACTTTGCTCTGGCAAATATGAAACTTTACGAAGCAGCAGACGCATCGGTCAATCCTTGGACTACTGGTCATTAAACTTCCTACTCACCTGAACTAAGGTCAATCATTTTATAATAAATGATCCACTAATCTGTATTGTACTGCCTCTCACATTGCACATGCTGCCGCATTCAGGATTTCATGATGTCTTTTTTATATTTAATTTCTTTTTTCGATACGTTCACCCACCCACCCACCCACCTCTCTCTCTCTCTCTCTCTCTCGATCGATCGATGGATCGATCGATCGATCGATCGATAGAAACAACCTGTTTATACCATTGTAATATTCTAAGTACATCCGAGCTGCAAACATCGGCATCCTATATATGACAAAGAACACTGTTTTGATCGAACAGTTTACAAAGAAAGTTTATGTGTTGACGACATGCCGTCGAGCACCATTTATAACCATTCTTGTTACCATAGCTATAACATATGTCAAACATATCAGATATGTTATTTGTTGATTGTAATCTTTTGTAATGAATATCATCATCCACGTTGTTGCCCGTTATCTTCAATACCACAACCACCACCTCGATCATGGTTGTTATCATCTTAGTCGTCGTCATCGTCATTATCATCTATTGTATGACATTCAGTCTAGTACTGCAACAATTTGATTTTACCAAAAAATTTTATCCATTTAGGGCTTTTGGGTTTTTTTATATAGAGTTTTGCCTACATTTTGAAACTAATCAGCTACCTGTTTTCTTTTTTTGTGTTATTTTTTAATTCAAAAGAACAAATATTTATGGCCCCAAAACAAATATTATTGCTCTGATTTATAGAGAAAAATGAACTAATTATATCTATTATGTTAGTTGCTCAAATTCATTATCTCGAGGTCAGAGGAAACCCAAAATATCTAGGTTCCAAATAAATTCCCAAGGCATTTCCTTCCCACACACACATATATACATAAACATTGAAAATTACATGGACGGTTCGTTACAACCTATGTGCTCCTGCATTCCCAGCTTCGAGATGAATCCTCCAGATCATACATCGAATGCATGCAAATAACTAACATAAGCTGCAGTTCGGACCACCTCGGTTATTTACGAAACAAGAATATACAGAAGTTGCGAATGCTTCGAACTGTTTTTCCATTCGGATCTCCTTGGTCAAACCGATGGTCAGTCCAAGCGTAGAAATAACCAAGCTTGTCAAAACAGATTGTAGTTTCCTTTCGGCGAAAAAAATTCCGGCGAATCAAATTTATGATTTGTTTGACAAATGCTGTTTCGACTTATCTGTTCCATTCATGCATTTTAAAATACAGGAGAGTGGGTTTATTCGAAAGTGTTTAAACATAAGGTAACATAGCGGTTTAAAAAAAATCGATAAAACTTTAGTTTAAAAAGCATCTCTGACACAGTACACAACCATACATTTGTGCAATCTCTCACTTTCCCACGCACTAATTATGCAAAACGGCTGAAAATGACAGTACTTTAAACAAACTCTCGCTACTTCTTAATTGACATAGTTGGGACTAATGCAGTGAAAAACCCCGTGGCGTCCTAGATGGAAAGAACTGATTAAATTGCTATTTTTTAATTGCCAATGCATTTTTGTATAGTTTTCGCCATTTTGAATTTCGACACCTGTATCGGCCATTCAACAGTATGTGCCTGGCATCGCGTACGGAGCATCATGGAATGCCAGGATACCAGGCCGTTTCATAACCAACACATGGGAGCCACCCACCCCCGATTTCTCCTTTAGGCACGTTTTGGCCTACACTCTTAAAACTTAATAGCTGACCATTACATGCTTGCCTCGATCCCCAGAAAATAAAGCTGCAGGCGCCCTTGAATCCACACCCCAGCCGAGCTACCTAATCGTAAACGTGATATTGAGAAAATGTAGGTGAAACTCTAAGCTGGTTTGAGTTATTAAGAGAAATCTTGTCCATTAAGAATATCTGTCTCGATACCACTAGTGTCATTTAGTTTCTTAATTGTTAAGATTCATCTTAAACTCTAATTATATATATATATATATATATATATATATATATATATATATATATATATATATATATATATATATATATATATATTGATATGGATAGCTTATATGTAGTTTAATTGGTGGGTGAGTTGCGTGTGTTATTGAAAGAATATGTATATCTATTATCCAGTTAATAACTGACCATTGTTTTTACTTTTTTGAAAGAATCTCGTGTTTATTAACAGAATTTATTTGCACAAGTAAGTGGATAATTTGCTTATTTTTAATTGAAATCGGTTGTTACTATCTCCGCAAAATTTGACCGTATATCAGTTCTTGCAAGAGAAAAAAAAAAACTAATCTCCGCAATACTTTACTTTTTGTGGTTTTATGAAAAAAATAAAGAATCGGAACTCTCACAATAATAATAATAATAATAATAATAATGAGGACTTTGTATAGCGCCTAATCTTTAGAAGCTCTAAGCGCTGTACAACATTAGACAACACCTGTAAGATAAGAAACATAATAATATTATTACAAAAACAAACAACACGAAATTAGAAAAACTTAAAAAATAAAAACATGCTGAGAATATTTCAGGTAGGAAACATTATTAGGTCTTTAAGTTTGTTCTTGCAGTCGAAATAAGTGAGTTTTGAGAGCCCTCTTGAATGTGATCACTGTGTCTTTGTGTCTAAGTTCAGTGGGCAATTCATTCCACGTTGCTGGGCCCTGGTATGCAAAAGAACGCTGTCCATATGGCTTTGTTTTCATAGTGGGAATAATGAGTATACGATTGTCAGAAGAGGAGCGTAAGTATCTTGCTGGTGTGTACACATGGGTGAGGTCAGATAGGTATGTTGGACTCAGTCCGACAGTGAAATGTAGCACAGAGAACAAATTTTGTGTTTGATTCTGGATCGAATGGATAGCCAGTGTATGGTACAGAGCAACGGGGAGGTGTGCTCTGATCGTGGTACTCTAAGTATGATCCGAGCAGCTGTGTTTTGAACTTTTTGAATAACAATAAGCCTATTTTGTTACTGAATGCAGTGAGAATGTTTTCAGTTGTGGTATGTGTTTATTAATTAGTTTATTAAAAAGATAATTGGGGTTATTAACTGATTCAGTTTTATTTTAGAAAAGAAAGGAGTCATTTAAAATTGTATACATGGAAGTTATACATTATATAACAAAGATCAGTGTTTCTAAATGCACCGGATGATTAAGAGAACATTTCTGTAAAATGTTCATCACCGAGATAATCAGTATGACGAAGCAATATGTGTGTGTGTGTGTGTGTGTTCCCAATTTTTTCTTTTGGAATTGTGTGTGTGTTTGTGTGTGTTTCAAGCATTCATTCAATTTTGAATCTGCAGTAACACTGATAGATCATTTTGTTTCTCATTCTGTCAAATATATCCTTGGTGATCAACAAATTATATCAGTGATATTATATAATATAGATACCCTCTATTCTTAATTTTTACTGTTATTGTAAGTATTTCTCATGTCTTCTTTATTGATTAAAAGTGCCTTTCTTTGATACGTATTGTGTTTCTTTTCTTCCCTCTGTGAAATCAAATCTTGCAAATTATGTTCTCTGTTACTTCTAAACAAAACGTAGCACAAAAAATCAGTACATGTCTGTAACCTATATAAACGGTACCAGTCCGTCTCTATGAGGCGCCGTAGCAGACAAAAGATGGCACAATCGGAACGTTGCCGTTGAAATTTTCAGGTCATATGTCCCGAATTCCAGTTTCACGTGTTGTATCAAAAATGCTTGTCCTTAAAGTTCCATTTTTTAGGTCGAGATTTTAGATTGTATTGTTGAATTGAACAGTAGTGATCGAAAGTTATATTTTCTTTCTCGAGGTTTAATATTGTGTCGTCTGAATTGCACGGAGGTGGTTGAAATTTCAATGTCATGCGTCGAGAATTTCTAATTTATGTATTGGTTCAAAGAGTTTATATTGAAAGTTCCATTTCACGTGCTGAGTATTTAGATTTCATCTAGGGAATACATTGCACTGTCTGAAAATTCGGAGTCCAATGTCGAGGTTTTTTATAACATATTCTTAATTACATGGCGGTTGTTGAAATTTTAATGTCATATGTCGAGAGTTTCAATTTAACATGTTGAATCACATTGATTGTGCTGAAAGTTCCATTTCGTATGTTGAGGTTTTAGATTATATCTGTTGAATTACACAGCGGTGATTGGACATTTTATTGTGCTTGTCAGAATTGTTATTTTTATATGGTGAAATGATGTGTTGGTGTTAAAAGTAACATTACACAAAGTCCAAATTTTAACAATTCAAAATAATATCGAGTATTAAGATGTATCATTCGTGTATTCAATTATGAGGCGCCATTACATTTCACGCATTGACAGTTTGAAAGTTACCATTCACAGGTCGAGAATTACTATGAATTTCTTCGCTAGAGGTCGCTCTCGTGACCAGACCGCGTTATTTTTAAACATGGAGGCTGCTTCTCATTGCTGTTATATTCAGCACGTGAAATCTAAATACTGGCCATATGAAATGGAACTTTCATCACAGTTACATACAGTTTGTGAATTGGGGATTCTCGATATAGGATATTCGTATTTCAACCACCGCTGTGTAATTCAAAATATACACTGTAAAACGTCGACGTAGGAAATAGAACTTTAAACCACCACTGTATAATTCAACATTAAAATTTAAAATCTCGATCTAGAAAATGGAACTTTTAGGATATGCAATTTGATTCAACACGTGATATTGGATTTCTCGACATACGACATCGAAATTTCAGTTGCAACTTTCTCACTGGACCAGCTTATGTCCGCTACGGCGCCTAATACCTTGTTTGAAATAACGCGGTCCGTTCACGATCGCCCAAACCTTTAAGTGGCGATTATTCATTTCATTTGGACCCTCGCACATCCGTGTTCGCTTGGAAGGTTAATATTTATACGCTCCGAAAAGTACAATGCTAAACTACGTGGACATGTTTGGACGAGGTCAACCTAAAGACGTGATCCAGTGCAAACCAGACTGAATGTAGCGCGCTTTGACGTCACAGTCAAAGCAGCGTGCGTTGAAAACAGATTCGCAGTATCAAATTATTTATTACGATAGACCCGACGTCCTCTCTTCTTGAATCAGTTTACTACCTGGACACCATTGTAAAAGTCCATAGCATTAAAAACAAAATTCATCTGGAATAATTTGTATGACATTAAATGTCATCATTGCACATCATTCAACAACCAGGACTGAAAATACTTTGGTAAAACTATTTTAGTATTACATTTTAGAAAAATAATTTATATAACATTCCCAAACTCAAAATGCCATGCACTGTGTGATAGGCTAATAAAAGTGGACCGACAATTACAAAGGTCATCCGACGAACAGTTTTCTTTGTGTCTTTTTCTTAGAGGAGCCTTGATCTTCAACCTATAAACATTTCATACATTTTTAAATATTCGTTCAGCTTTTAATGTTTCAGCAATTAATAATAGATTAGTTTTTCCCATTTTCGTTTGTTCTGGCCCTTACGTGTGAATAACTATGCAACTTGTAGCGCAAGAAAGCGCACATCAACCAACACATTATTTTATATTATATTTGGACTGTTTGGCCTCTTCGCTTTGTATCAAAATATCCATGCCACAAGCAGTGATCCTGAAAAGAACAGTGTGCATCCTGATAGGAAGCAAGATGAAATCGGAAATTCGAATTAGCTTCCTCGATAAACGGGAAGTAACCGTACTCGCATAAAAAGATTCCTTCAAACATGAATAACTTATCAAGAAAAGTGCAGTGTCGAAGAGAATCAATCTAGACAATAGATCAAATAGACATTGAATGACCAAGATTGCGTAAAGAAGAATGAAGAGCAGGAAAGTAGGTTTACATATCAATGCTCTCAACAATTTAGTCTGGCCGTTAAATAGTCTGATTTGTGCCCACACGTTCCCTCTTAAAGAGTCCTTTCCCGCGTACGACAAGTATAGCTTTTTCTGTTTTCCTTAGTTCAGTATCACAAATTTAGTGTATAAAATAAAATGGACAAAAAAACGAATTTTCATGTGTGTGTGTTTGTTTGTGTGTGTGTGTGTGTGTGTGTGTGTGTGTGTGTGTGTGTGTGTAATTTGGATTTTGAACATAGCTTCAGCAATTTTTTAGTCATATCGCTACTTTGTCTGCAGTGTGGCAGCTTATAGTACTGGCACATGGGCATCATGCCGCAGACATGTAGCATGATGTCCCACCCAGTCACATTATCCTGACACCAGGTCGTCCAGTCCTAAAACTAACATCTTGTTGACGTGCGCAAAGCGACGTAGCTGCAAGTACTATTTTTATAAGTCTTCGGTATGACTCGGTCAGGGTTCTAACCCGCGACCTCCCACATCCAAGGCGGACGATCTAACCACTTAGACCACCGGAGCGTTCTTCATAAAGTGACCTTTCCCGCGTGTGACCAGAATAGCTCTTTTTGTTTTTCTACATTTGTTCAGCATCACAAATTTGGTGTATAAAATAAAATCAAAAAGAAACCATAGGACTTTTGATGATATATTCATTTCTTAGATTTGACATATTAGGATTCATATAAGCTAGTTCAGAATACATTCCTTTTGTAAACATTGACTCCCATGGCTACATAATTTGTTTACCATTATTTAAATAATTGGTTTAAATATGTAACAATTAGTTCTTCAAAGAAATATCAGATTTACAAGAACGCGGTCCAAAAATAAATAAAGATTTGACTGTTATCGTCAGTCTGTGAATATAATAGTTAGGACAATCGATCACGTTTATAGGTAAAATCTTTTCACCCAAAATGCAGTCTCCATTAGCAGAACTAAAACCTACATTGTATAGTTATAGATGTTAAGAAGGGATACTATCTGTAACGAAACCCGATTTGAGAGTTAACAATAGTTCAAGAACAGGTAACGGTGTGATTCTTCACTTGGGCTCTCTACGGGAAATGAGAACCTCTCTCTCTATGTACATACCTGTATGCCAACCAACCAATCAGCATACATACATACATACATACATACATACATACAAGCCAACATCCGAAAAACACAGTACATATTAGTACATGTATTAGGACAGAACTTTTTAGTAAAAGTAGTAAGATTGAAACTTCTCTAAATTGTATTAAAAGTAATTTTTGTCATTAAATTATATTGAAAGTAATTTTCTATTAAAATATATTGACATTAAATTCATTTATTTCGATATTACAATTATATAATAATTGATAAAGATTGCGCCCTTATGAGCAAAAGGCAAAACTCTCTTTACATTTCCCTTGTATCATAAGTCAGCAAAAAACAACACTCGATACGTTGTGTAGATAGATAAACTAAACAAATTCCAAAGATTCTTTCTAAATGGGTAATTGATCTGACGTGGCAGAATTGTCTGTCTAATGGCGTACATAGACCCAGACCATAGTCTGTAAGAAACTATGAAGCCTCGCTTTGAGATTCTGGCGAAGCTCAAGAACCATACGTATGTCCATATTTGGATTCTTCCTAAAAAACTGTACAAAAGCAGAAGATCTGTTTGAGAATCAGTCCATTCGTCAGAATCTCAAAGAGGCTTGTGTCGTTATAGGTAAGATTATCGTCTATGTACAATTTTTTAAATAAAGTATAAGGATTTTTAGTGTTAAGATGTTAATCTAACATCAGTACGTTGCAACTTAGGATTATTTTAATATTTCTTTACTATTCTTTAAAATAATGTATTAGCAAGTTTAATTGTTTGAAGAACTTATATTTACTTGTAATTATATTATTAATACTAGTAAAATAAACGACGTTCGCTACCAACTTCATACTTATTAATAATTAATCAAAAATAAAATACTCTTTAAATAACAGTGTTTAATATGTTGACATTTTAGATTAAATTCAGTAAATTATATTTCTATTAAATACTTGCGGTATTATTCTGAAATACTGAATTTTAGATTCTTTAGCTATCGTGAATTTATTCTGTATTATATTCTAAAAGGCAGAAATTATACGATGTATGATGCTGGTAAGTGAAGGAATATCGTAGTTTTATAGGTATCTCTTATATATGTAATTTAAGTTTTTATAGCTTGATATTGAAATGTAATTTTATATGTTGAGTATTTCAATAAAATGAGTCCACTCGTCGGAATCTCAAAGAGGCTTGTGTCGTTACAGCATCCCGTACCTCCACTATTTTTGTGATTCTATGTAGTTCATTTCATTTCTATACTTTATCTTAAAATCTTCAGAAAATGGAGGAATAAAAGAATGTCAATCAATCAATCAATCATCTCTCTCTCTCTCTCTCTCTCTCTCTCTCTCTCTCTCTCTCCATGGGCAATGACATTTCTTAACTGATGAGTAATTTCTTCTCATAGCAAGAAATGAGAAGAAGGTTATGAGAAAAATATTTTTCATAACATTATTTATATTCATCTAATAAAATTAAGCGAGTTTTATCAGGTAACCATAAGTGTGTAAATTAATACCCTTGCCCAAGCCTATCACAAGTCTGTAAATTAATACCCTTGCCCAAGCCCATCACAAGTCTGTAAATTAATACCCTTACCCAAGCCCATCACAAGTGTGTAAATTAATACTCTTGCCCAAGCCCATCACAAGTGTGTCAATTAATACCCTTGCCCAAGCCCGTCATAAGTGTGTCAATTAATACCCTTGCCCAAGCCCATCACAAATGTGTAAATTAATACCCTTGCCCAAGCCCGTCATAAGTGTGTCAATTAATACCCTTGCCCAAGCCCGTCATAAGTGTGTCAATTAATACCCTTGCCCAAGCCCGTCACTTTGATTGAGCACAATTAAACTTCTTACAATGCAGGTCAAGTCTTGACAAGCAAGTAGTGGCGAAAACGTATACACTCACAAATTGTCAGACGTACATCGGCATATACAAGCCATTATTAATCAAAGAAAAAGAAAAAGACACTGCAAACCAAACTTACATTCTTGTACTATTCGGGATGAACATTGGCTGATCTATTTGATGTTAAGCGAAAGCTTAATGACGCTCATATTTTCATAGTGGTGAACTTCATACGGGTACATGCAAAGAACGGTTAATCATTCCAATAAAATGAAGGTCGTTTCTGGATTTCCTATTGAGCCAGCAATGAGGGCATAACATAATAATAATAATAATAGAACACGTGTAAACGTTGACAAAAACAGTTGTATGTATGAACTCTCCTGCTTTGGTGACACGCCCATGATATACGTGTAGAATCATTATAACAAGGCCCTTTCTTCGTCCATTGTTAAAGGTAAGTTCTTTGAGTTAACTTTTCCTAGTATGGTCTTAAGATGCATTTTTTTAATATCTGATTTTTAAATACTTCCTATTATTTTTTTTTATAATTTTGTCCTGTAGTGACACATCCAAATGAAGGAAAACAAAAAAATGCTTTATCGTCCTGAAAGGTTCAATCACTCAACTGACCATCTGTTATGAATAAAAATTTGTAACAGCAATGAAGACTTGAAGTAAATGCTAAACTTTATGTTTCTTATACAAAATGATAGTCACAAATCTGCAATATTCATATTCTAATTTATATCCTTTATCATATGCCCCTTTTCAAAAAGACAATATCATTTACTAGCTTTCGTTTCATATTCAAGAATGGGCTTCAGATTGATACTCTACTCTCTCTTTCTCTCTCTCATATATATATATATATATATATATATATATATATATATATATATATATATATATATATATATATATATATATATATATATATATATATATATATATACATAGTACATACATATGTATATACATATACATAGTAATTATGTATATGTTGAAAATAAGTATATACACTTATGTTATAGTCCTATTCATGTTTTCGGTTCGTGGGCAGATATATAAATTTCATGGGCAGTTTTGACCTTTAGGTTGAAGATGACAAAGTAACTGCCCAAAAATACGTTCACGAAGAACAAACATATAGCATTCTGCCCGTGAATACGGCCACGGGAACAATATATAGCATACTGCCCACGAATACGTTCACAAGTAACAAATATATAGCATGACTTTCCGGTGTGCGCGCGCAAAATGGTTGTCAAGACACGACGATAAACATTAATCTATTAAAGCATCCTTTGCAATGGCCAGCGTACATATAGCGGACGTGAGGTTCGTTTTTCACAGCTTGTTTGAAATAAATGGATGATTATATATCCAGTGTAACAACTTGTCTTGACAGCTTATGGATGCTAATGTTTGACATTTATTGTGAAGATGATTGTTCACTGCTTGTTGATGAATTCGTAGCTTCTGTTAATCGATGCTATAGCTCAATTTAACTGTCATACACTGATATGTTTAAGTCTGCTTGCACAGTTAACTATGCAGAGTTATGGAAATATAACAAATTGGTTTTAATAACTTTCAGAGTTTGTTTTACTATTACTCAATATTTGTTTCAAGTACTATAAAGGCTGTGATAGGTTGGGTGGCTTAGATTACAAATCAGGCCCTTCTCACTTGGGGGGTGGGGGGTGGGTACTGCCCATTATGAATATTACTGGTCCTAGATGTCCAACCTGATATTTATGACATATAGGTTCAACATCTTACTGCCAGCAGAAATGGTGTTCTGTAGTATTTTTCCCAGTCAATAGTTTATAGATATATTATGTCATGTACTATGCTTGTTTAATTCTCTCATCTCAGTTCTGACGTTACCATTGAATGCTATAATGTTCCCAGACATCCGGTATTCTTGGTTATTAAAATAATATATATACACAGATAACTGAAGGTGAGTTCTCATTATTCCCTAACAATTGTAATTAGTGGGGCTGTAGCAATTGATGGTCTGAGAATTCAAGTTAACTGGTTCAAAACTTGGGTAAACAACAAACTGTTTTCTTCCTTTGACAGGCATCATAAAGTTTTGCATCTTTGTCTCTCTGATGACTGTGGTACACAAGTTACAGACTTTGCCTTAGAATGAGCCTGATTTTTGATACTTGTTACTGAATGGGGTGGGGTAGGGAAGTAACAAAATTATTAAAGGTGGAATGTATGCAAACCATGCTGGAAATAGATATGTGCCAGCAACTGCAACATGTAAGCTTCAATCAATTTGGAAACTATAAGCTTTATCCTGTAAATATTAACAGTTCACACCCTGTATAAAAGATGATTTTGTGTTTGATTAACTGGAACTGTTAATTTATTATGTTAAGGAATTTATTGTTTTAACCCTAGTAAATGTAATATAATTAGGTCAAAAGTTCCAGTTTGTTTATTGTTTCCAGAGTTGATTATTGTAACTGGAAGAACCTGTTTCTAAGTGTTAAATGAAACGAAAGAGATATTGTTTACTCAAGTGATATACAATAAAAGTTTAAAATGAACTGAAAGAAATATTGTTTATTCAAGTGATACAAAATAAATGCAAAAGTGTATATTCATTAAGAAGTGTATTGTCAATTGCAAATAAATGAAGATTTATCTTATTTTGTTCTTTACTTGTGTACAAAATTATACCTGGATTGGGCAATAATTACTTGGACTCCATTTGGAAAAGAAAAATCTATATGTCCTAAATACCTAATGTTCATATCATAATGCTCTTTTAATGGATGATTATACTTTTCAGCTGACGTTACCATATTGCCAAGTGAACTAATAGTATGGCCTTCGGTGTGGCCCACTAATCACATTTGTAAATGAATTATGCATACAATAGAGAAATAGCTTTTAAAATATCTTAGGAGTTGAACAATGTGTGTACACAAATAAACATGAAGCAAATCTTTGAACTTGTATGCCACACATGCAAGTGAATTGGTGGTTTTCATATGTAACTTGTGTACTCTTATGGCTTTTGTCTATATTACTTTTAGCCATTTCTATTCACACACCAGAACACAACCTTTTTTGTCTGATTCAGGTACTAATGCAAAACTTATTTCAGCTGTAACTGAAGTATACAGAATTTTTCCTGACGTTGAGGCCTACTGTGTAGACAGTATAGCTGTAAGTCATCAAATCAAATGGAAGACAACAGTGTGCAGTTGAAGAAAATGATATATACCCAGTACCATTTAGAGTTATCTTAAAGAAAAGTCACAATGCACACTGATACAAGTAGTTTTAGAAAATGCATTTGTTCCACATACATTTTAACTTAACCCAAAAGTTCAGTCTCTTGCCTAAAATTCAATCAGATGTATGCATTTATTCCATAAAACACAAAGATATAATGAACCAAATCATTTTCATTATTGAGTTAGGTAGTAGGCTATGTTAAAGAGTGCAATCACTTTATCGATTTTTTTTTCCATTACATTTTTATTTATTATAAAATGACATTTCTTAGTGGAGTGCTAGCAACTGTAACTTGAGGAATATTTTGTACATGCTGGCCTAAGTGTCATGAATATACTGTGCTACATTTTGCTTTATTAGGTATAATACTATCATGAGACTTGCTTGATTAAATCCTGAATTTGTCAGTTACACTTACAAGTCCACTGGTAGAATTTAAAATCTGTGACAGTTTGGGAACTTTTTTTGCAGTAACTGCAAATCACTTTGCCTTCACAGTCAATGAATTCAAGCCATTGATAACTGTCAAACCATTGTGACTGAAAATGTGATTGTCTCTTAGATTATAATCAGGAAATTTAAATGTTACAATGTCAGCTTCGGATATTTTGTACTTGGTTGCGAAAAATCTTCTATAATCGCCAGATGATTCAAAATCCAGGTTTATGATTCTATTATGAAAATATTCAATAGTATCAGCTATATGATTTAAAATTTCCACTCGTTTAATAATTTCTTCACGCGTAGATGTCAAATCAGACAAATATTCATGAAAACTATCACGTAAATTAACCAGTTGTTCTTCGTGATCTGAATTTATGATATTAATGACATTATTGATATTTATATCGTAAAATGAATTACCACCATCAACGTTGTGTAAGAGCCAATAGTACTCACCAATATTATTGACATGAAATTGATCCCGTTTATCCCATACACGTTTTTCTATATTCCACCAGAAACTTGTATAATTCATTTTAATATTATGATGAAAACTTTTCGATGATGTAAAATCATCCCGAGTTGGTTCTGGTAGTCCTTCATACACCGGGGGAATTTCAGGCCAACCTAGTACGGATCTGATTGAAGATTGATAAATATCAACGACGTAATCGGGAGAATGTATTTCAACCGTCGAGGACAGGGTCGGTTCATGAACATTAATTGATATTTTTGCTTCTTTTCCCGTTATTGATTTTATTCTACGTTGAAATTCCTCATTGATCTCTTCAATCTCGTAACTGCCAGTTGGTATTCCAACAACAACCCAGTCAGGTGTTCCATCGGGTTTATCTTTACTAGCAAATACAAGCGAATTATTTGCTGGTATACCATGAAATGATTTTGATCTGATATTTGGCCAGCTGTAATATACTCGTAATTGTGCTAGTGCTATTTCTTTTACTGGAATTGCAGTAGGAAAATTAACACTAAATTCAGGATTAATTGAACTTACAAAGATCATCGTTATCTTTGGCGGAGTTGTGTTGGTCACGATCTGCTGGAGTAATTCTGTCATTATTAATACTTGTATCTTTAATACCGATACCTTCGTCGTATATTTTGGTCATCATTGAAAATTCGAAATCAGATATAATTCCATCACTGAGACTCGCTGATAACAACGAGGATAATTTCGAGTATGCTACCGTAGCTGTATGTAATTTTATTATGTAATCGGATAATTTTTCGTTCGTGCAAGTACATATTTTTTTTGCGATGATATTAAACACACCTGCAATAGTTGTTGCTGCTGAAATACAAATAGTCACAGCTACTGGTGCCATCGTTGTCAACGCTGATAATATGACACCGGTTCCAGCAACAACAGCGGATACTGAATAAACAATCACATCAACGATAACCAATCGTCGTCGATATTTTTTTAATTTTACTGTATATTGATCGACTTGATCTTTTAGCGCCGCCTGCCATTCACGCGCTTGATTGTACCTGTATTGTGCACCATCCATATATATTTTTATGCAGTAACCAATTGAGGTGTTTCAGCTACAAATTCCAAACACCACCAGTAAGATGTTGCGGTTAATTTCTTATCAGCTGCTTCCAGAATAAATATTTCTTCCGTTCCGCTATTTAATATAACAGATACAACCCCGGAAAACCTGTCGGTGGAATGACGCCATGGAAACGTTGTAAATATTTCAAATTTTGCAGCACTAAACACAGACAGCCTGTACACGCCAGTGATTGTTGAGGTATATTTGATAGTATTATTTTGCTGCGACCATGTTGCAAATCCCGATGATACCGTGCATACGATGTTTGTGATATGCCCGGGAGTTATTCCAGCTGGAATTTTAATCAAATTGGTTTTATTGACAATCTCAGGAATTCCCGCTACGATGTTTTGCTGTGTTTGTTTGATCGTGTCTATGTTAGTTTTGATATCAACGAGTTTCATATCAATGGTGTGCGGAGTGCCGAAGAATTTATCAATGGATTCGTCGTTTTTTTGAAAATTTCTTCGAAATCTTGCAAAAGAGCCCACGTGAACATCATACTCAGCCCGCAACGTGGATAATTTACCATCTACGGTGTCGACGTATTTTTTTGTTGCTGCGTCTTCGTCAGATGTTGAATCTCTTAAAACTACTATTTTATTTCCGTTCATGCTGAGTTCACCCGTCATTGTGTCACCGGTGTTCTTCACACGATTAGCAACGTTTCTTGCAATTTCACTTCTAATTGTTGCTAATGATACACTTGAATCTCTGATTTTGCCGCTATCAGTAAACACGGGAATATTATCCGTAACTGCACCAAGTACTCGTCGAACTATATCATTCCATTTGATATTGCTGGTTTTTAGTTTACCATATCGATCTTGAAAAATAACAACCTCATCTGGGTCAACTCCAGCCAGGTTCATAATATCAGCGAGGTCATCCTTAGTCGCATACTTCGACAGATCAACGTCGCCGGGCTTTTTCTTAACGCGTGAAGAAGATCTTCCGTAAATATCAACCATTATATAAGATCCTTCGGATCTAAGATCTGTTTAAAACGCTTTACGCGCAACATATCGGTTGCTTGTATAATCGTGCACGACTTTATGTGGCGGCCTGGATGATTTTGATATAGCGTCGAGTACATTAATTACTTCACGGCCGCATATTGGCGGATCTGTCATTGTTTGTGTGGGTAGCGTTGAATACCAAACTCTGGTTGTTGCGTGAAGTGGTGCGACATACTTGATAAATTCAACAGGTGGAGCTAACCCGTACGAATCAAAATAAATGATTCCACGTGGATCAACCGCGTATGATACCCAATGAGTACCGGGTCCGGAACGTTCGTCAAGATTAATAATACCTGTTTCGAGTTTGTTTGGTTGTTTCGGTAATTGATCTCGCATAAAAACACCTCTAAAGGCTTTTATTTTTAATTTTTTAGCAGCATTAAGTAAATCAAAATTTGATGCTGGAACGTCTAACGAAGTGATCCTGGAAGCCTTAGGCCTCTCCCCCAACGAGATCCTGGCAATCTTAAGCCGCGTCCCTTTTTTTGTATCCTTGCCCTGTTGCTTTCTTTAGTGCCATTCCAGCAGCTGTTCCAACAGCACCTAACGCGGCTGCTTTTGCTACGGCTGGAGCAGCTGCAGCTATTAATGCCGGAATGGCCGCGAGAAGTGGAAATATACCACCTATTTTAACCATGTCTTTGATGGCGCTCGGGGAAAGATGAAATTGAACTCCAGTTTTTGATTCCAGGGCTTTATTGAAATGTTTAATCTGATTATTTGTCAACGATAATTTGTTTGGACCACCACTAATCTGATCTCGTTTTAGTGATATTTTAGTTCCGCATTTGTTGGCGGTTTTTGATTGAAGCTTTTTTACCTGACCGGGAGTCAGAGTAACATTAACATGACTATACGACATTTTTATATAAATAATATTTTTTCTGAATAATTAAAGATTTTCCATTGGTGCATCAACAACTCTCATTCGACCACTACCACCTTCAAGTAACATGGCTTTGTCGCTAAGTATGACCGCGATCGCTCTGTAATCAACACCACCGGTATTTAATGTTGCTTTGAGATGTATATCAACGACAGATTGTTTTGATAGATCAAGATGTTCTAATGAAAAATAATAAATCGGGTACAAGTTTTTAAAATCTAGTTGTGATATTTGCAACCCAGTATCAACATTTTGATCACGTCCCATAAATGACATCAAACGATGATATGCACGTCCTATATGATTTTGTACATAATTTAGTTGTATATTCTCTGTTGGTTCTTGTTGTCTGTTTATCCGTAAGGAAATATTTGTGAGACCTAGTTGGTCAAATATTATATGAGAGTGAGTTTGTGAGTTTAAACGATTAGTTTCCTGAAAAGCAATAAAAATATGTCGTGGTGCAGAAACACCCTGTTGTGATGCTATATGCCATGTAAACTGACCGTTAACGTTAGTTTGCATGCTATCCGTGCTTGTTGTTAACCATGACAACAAGGATTTACCACCTGCATCCATGAAAGAAATCAATTTTTGTTCTTCTGCGATCGTTGGAGTCATTACCGGCATCCACAGTGAAAGTTTCGATAATACTACTTTACCAGCATCACCAGCGGGTCTCCACAGAGCATCATTATCATCGTTCTTTCTTACAAGAACAACCGTGTGTCTAGCTCCAAAAATAACCTTTTGAACATTCCTGCAAAATCCAAAAATATGCGATAGTGGAATTGTACATGAAAAACCTCTATTGCCTGCTAGCAACATATTTCTACGTGCTGCAAATCCCAAGTTGAAATTTTCATTAACACTTTTAACCACTGACTCCACATCAGCATCAGCGTTATTGGCATTATTTCTTGGTCGTCCTGTATTATACAGAGTACTTTCAGGGTGATTAGAATTATCTTTCACAAACATCATTGTAGGACCTGCTGATCTTGTATAATCATCAGAATATCTTGCTAATCCTATTATTGTTGCAGCAACGTCGACATCATTCTGAATTGATTCAATATTTTTTCCATCAATCATATATGTGGCGCTACTAAATAATGCCATGATCCCGTTGTTGACAAAACCAATTTTTACTGGATCTAAGTAATTAGTATTATCCGTTTTCACAATTGTACCTTCTACCTCAAGAAAGGCATCAGCGGGTAAAAAGTATCTACTTGTGTCATGAACTTGTAGTTCAATTCTTCCACGTTGATCTGGTTGTTTTGCGTCATAGGAATAAAATTGATAATCACGTACCGATTCATCCTTAAGGACGGGTGCTTCCATGTCAAATGCTGTGTCGGATACGCGCTTGAACATTTTATTATAATTATTTTTCGTCTAACACGTTGATTACCGCGTTCGGGAAATTCCACTTCGGGAAGTTCCAATTCCGGATATCAAACTTGAGATATTATTTCCAGATTCACCGAGTCCTTGATCTGCTAACGCTGCTAGTTTTTGATTTGCAGCTTGATTTATTATTTTACTAACATCTGCAGGCATCACCTCAGTACTTGGTAATTTTACCGGTTGTTGTTTTCGTCGCAATAATTGTGCTAGTCTTTCTTTGATCGCCGAGAACGCCTTACCAGCAACATTGACAATTGCACCAGGAGCTTTATCACGAACAATATCAATAGCCTTCATCGATAATTGTTTTGCTACAGGTGCTACTTTTGGAGCTATCCTTGTAAATAATCCCTGAATAACATCACCAAGTCCATCTCCGTAAGTAGCTCTATAGATTGGTAATCGTGAGTTTACCGCTCTGACCTGTGCAGGTTTGCGATGATTATTATGTATTATCATCTTATTTTTATTTACCATTTATCTAACAACTAGTCATCAACAAGTTCATCGATAAGTTCTCGGTAAACGCCGATATCCATGATGCCGCCGCGAAATAATCGCTGGCAAATATCAGCTGCTTCATTGGTTATTTCTGGTGAATTATTTCCGGCACGTTTTCCTCCCATGAGAACCTCTAACCGTGACACGTCATTGAGGATATTATCAGGACAAATAAAATTATTTCCCAGACCACTTCCCGTTGCTCCTTCTTCTTCTTCTGATTTCTTAAATAGTCTTAAGGGAGACCTTTTCTTAAATAGTCTTGAGGGTGATACTTCTTCTTCTTCCTCACTTATTGTTCTGAGAGATTGTGATACTTCTGATTCTTTTTGTGCAAGATACATGTCTATTTTTCTGCGATAATCATTATATACCTCATCATTGGAATAAACTCTATCTTTATCGTAATGTATACGATATATCCATTTATACCAGATTTCGGGATTACTAATACGAGCGGAACTATATTCAGGCTTTAAAAGTTTTTCTTTTTTATCAAAACTTTCTACTGCAAGTTTTGATAACGTATTAATATCCCTAATTTCTTTTTTTTATGAAATTGATACCCTCCTCGGTAAATTTATTGTTCAGCGTAATCATTCTCCCTTCTTCTGATTTTGTTGATTCACGATCTTTCATAACACCTATCTCATCACGAAGTTTTCCAATTTCTTCAAGTATTTCCTCACCAGCAGGTGGAGGTTGAGCTGCAGCTATTTCCCTGGCTATGCCAGGTGGAAGATCTCGTAAAATCTTTTTTGTCTGTTTAGTTCTTCTTGCTATTTTTTCAGTCTGCGCCGCAGTTTGTTTTGATACCGGAAGAAGATCTTCTTTGATGACTGTTGTAACTTTCTCAGTAGCTGCAGTGACGGGCTTAAATAGTTTTTTAGTTTCTTCTTCATACTCAACTTGTGCTTCTTGCTGCGCTTGCAGATTTTTTCTGAATGAGTCTCTGACAGGAAGAAATTTTTTAATTGCTTCTAATCGTTCTCGAGCTGTTCTTGCAGTATGAGATTCTGGATGTATCATTATTTTTTTAATATAATATATCAATCTTTTAATTAATATCAGCAGAAGAGGTGTAAATTTAATTAAAAAAATAATGAACAACTGTGCGTGGCTGCGTCAAGGAACTACTAACAATTGTAATAAAAAATGCCGTGGAGAATATTGCAAGAAACATAATTATCTTATAAAGAAAAACCTTCATGCTGGTCCACGAAGTTGTGTTGGATGTAACAACGGCGTTAGAGGATTGTATCAGATTTGCAAAAATTGCGGTGGAGATCGATACAGAAGTTTGATGATATATTATAAACACAGAAAGAACATAAATCCAAAAATAGAAAAACCACCATCAGAACTTGAATATTACTTGAAACATAGAACAAATAAAGATGAAACAGATGAAGATGAAACAGATGAGGAAAAACGACAGCGAGAACGCGTTGAAAAATATTCATCAAACTTGGTATGGTGGTAAATTAATAGCAGCAGAGAGGGTACCTACCAACGTTGGTCGTCAAAAAAATAAACAAAAATAAATAAACACGTAGAGTACTTTATTTTTTCAGCTACTATTTCGAACTGAGGTTTTATTAGTACAATCGGTCATTACAGAAATAAAACATCTCAAGGAAAAGTTCATTTGTAAAAATTTGAACCTTTCTACGAGATGATTTTATTTGTTTGTTTTATTTGTTTTGTCGGAATTTTATGGTCTGTTCACCCTCTCTGCTGCTACCTGCCTAAGTCTCTTTGAATGAAAATTACCATCTGGCTAACTGTCTTCCTTTGAGTCATTTATTATATTCTACTTTTCTTTATCCTTTCACTGAATGCTATATTAAGAAGTTTAAAGTGCAGAAAGATGACAGAGCAAATTAAATTCCAAACAATAAGCTATTTCATATTTTCTGAATCGCTCATAGTGAGACAGAAGTAACGCCAAGATTCAACACGATACCTGATATACAAATAAATCGTTCATACTGTTTCTTGGGCTAGTGGGGAATGAAAGTGGTTAATATGTGTTGATCGCGTGCTCCATAAACAAGCGCACGAGTGGGATTTAGTGTGAGTTCAAGGACCAAGTTGTATAACTTGTCAAGCCGAATTGATCATACGTTAATCAAAACCTATGGGAAACCCGATAATAAAACACAGAAAGTTACCCCAAAAGTTTGTTGTATATTAAATTGGAGTTTATTGTAGGAAACACTAAAACTTCGATATAACTATGAATAATGTCAAATAGCATTTTATCCACTTTTAAAATTTTGCTACTTATACTAAATATCATTCTCTATCATATATCATGAATAACACTGGAAGATTAAGACCATATCACAATGCGTGAAATCTGTTGATATGTTGCCATGTTTCATTACAAATACGTATCACACCATCGACATCCTTTACTGTAAAATGCTCCTATATTGTTATTGTTATACGTTATGCAAAGATAACATCAGTAAACGAGAAGGTGTCTTTCCTGCAGTCATTTAAATTCATGATATGCGATGAACCATGTAAATGTCATCAAAATCAAGGATCATTATAACCGTATATACTCGCTTGTAAGCCGACTCCAAAGGCAAATTGCTCAGACTCACAATGCGCCGGCACATCTGTGTCAATGCAGTTTGCTAGGTATAACATAATGAGGCGGTAAATCAGGGTTTATGTTGTTTGCAGTTGGACACACTTCGAGTACATAAGGCAAATATTTTTCCTTCTTTTCGCTCAAATTCCACTCAAACTTTTGTTCCACACCAACCGATTGGGTACATGTCTTAGCCTAATTACAAGATTAGACAAGAAGTAGTGTCCAGTTCCGATTTTTAAAAGCTGAATAAAATAAACTAGCTGCGTGGTATTACTGGGACAGGGTCAACACTTCGGTCCAAAAATACAACTGATATATTTGGAATGTTTATTACTAAGTGTGTACAATGTAATATGATGCGCAAGCATTAGATGTGGTGATTTTTATCACAGATTACATTTTCGAACAATTTTTATTTTGTGATATCATTTATGAATATTAAAAGGTGGTTTCAACGGTAGATTGATACGGATTCAACTTCTGTGTTGAACGCTCTTCATCTGGAAAACGCATAAAACCGTGACCGCCAAAGTCAGGGATTCATTTCACGTAGTATTTGTCTTAGAAATACAGAATGATGAGTGAAATCATGACTATACAGTCTACATTCAGCAAGATCTTTAGACGTGTGATGTAGAACTGATGTCTGAATACATGACTAAAATCATCACTATACAGTCTACATTCAGCAAGATCTTTAGACGTGTGATGTAGAACTGTTGTATGAAGACATGACTGAAATGACTATACAGTCTACATTCAGCAAGATCTTTAGACGTGTGATGTAGAACTGATGTCTGAAGACATGACTGAAATAATGACTATACAGTCTACATTCAGCAAGATCTTTAGACGTGTGATGTAGAACTGATGTCTGAAAACTGAAATCATGACTATAAGTCTACATTCAGCAAGACCTTTAGACGTGTGATGTAGAACTGATGTCTGAAGACATGACTAAAATCATGTCTATACAGTCTACATTCAGCAAGATATTTAGACGTGTGATGTAGAGCTGTTGTATGAAGACATGACTGAAATTATGACTATAAGTCTATATTCAGCAAGATCTTTAGACGTGTGATGTAGAACTGATGACTGAAGACATGACTGAAATAATGACTATACAGTCTACATTCAGCAAGATCTTTAGACGTGTGATGTAGAACTGATGTCTGAAAACTGAAATCATGACTATAAGTCTACATTCAGCAAGATCTTTAGACGTGTGATGTAGAACTGATGTCTGAAGATAATGACTGAAATTATACATATAAGTCTACATTCAGCAAGATCTTTAGACGTGTGATGTAGAACTGATGTCTGAAGACTGAAATCATGACTACAGAGGCAACAGGTGCATGATTTAAACGTGCGATGCAAATGATGAATTCAGATGGTTCTGTATTATCACAGAGAAAATCACAATGAGATTGAAATTCTTGAGTTACTAAGGAAATAAACGATACATGATATCTTCTGCTGACTCGTACTATATTAATGAAATGTTCTTGAATTTTCATTATTAAATTGGTTACAACTGAGTAGAAATTCTCGCAGGTGCCTTGCTTTGCTTGGCTTGTACGTTTGACCGTTCTGCAGACACTGCTTTTATTTTGTGTTCAGCGTCGACGCAATCTTTGAATTACTCAAGCTAGTATGTGATTTATAACCACCATGTCTGGCCAGTAAATCACAGTGTATTCTAACGGCACCATCAAATTTAAAGAGTAGCATTTATTTCGTCTCCACCAAAGTAACGTAGAGTCATTAGATCGATGGTTTCGAAAAGTGGATATTTAGAATTTTGTTTCAGGTTATCAGCAGTCATTATATAAATTCAGAGTGAAGTTATTGATGAACAGGATTGAATTTGCATTGTTAAATAGAACGATCGCCAAAAAAAATATTAGTGTTTGATATATTTACAGTGCTTGGAAATTCAGACTTTTTAAATGTTTTAAATACTGCGTGTAGGTGAGTGAGTGGCCGGGTATACGAGCAGAAAAATAAATCAGAATTAAAGACTGTCCCACCAACAAGACTTGGGGTGTTATGAAAATTACCAAATTACTAGACCAGATAGACTAAGAAAACTATTAGCGGACACTAATTTTAAATGATTTACACAAATAGCTGCACAAAAAAAACTATTGATTCCATCAGTTCTAGACAGGAGATATACATATTTCACGAGCTTCGTATGAAAAAATAAGCAGTTGATAAAAATAAGTAATTCTCCAACATTAAGATTTAACATTTTCTGGAGCAAGAAAGCATGAAATATTTCTCAGTTAGCGCTGTCAAAAGTATCTTTAGTGGAAAGGATTAACAGGAATTTTAAGACTCGAGTGTGAAATATTTTACATAAAATGAAAAAGAAAATGTTGTGTCGTTTTGTCAGTGCTATAATATGGGTGGAACACAACTCAGCATACATGTCTCAAGGTTTAAATAAGCAAGAAAGAAACGTATGAATATATTTTGAATAACATCCATCTATCTGAGTTAGATCATTTTGGTCTAATCTGCTAATCGCTACAGTGGGTATGTGTGTGTGATTTGGATTTTTAACTTAACTTTAATACTTTTTCAGTCATATCGCTATGATATCTGCAGTGTGGCAGTTTATAGTGATGCAGTGGGGTATCATACCGCAGACATGTAGCATGATGTCCCACCCAGTCACATTATCCTGGCACCAGGTCGACCCGTCCTAACACTAACCTCTTAATGCTGAGCGCCAAGCGAGGCAGCTGTTAGTACCATTTTTATAAGTCTTTGGTATGAGTCGGCCGGGGATTGAACCCAAGACCTACGGCATCCGAAGCGGACGCTCTAACCACTAGGCCAGTGGAGCGGTCGTTCTCATTACACGTTTCCATAATGACAAACACTATTAAATGCTTAACTGAGTCATTGATTTTAGGACAGCAAGGTTGCGACACAGATGAGAACATTATAGTATTTTATTTCAACAAGAAGAATCAAAAGTAAAATTACACAGTGGCGGTATTCCTGTGTTACCGAGTAATGTGCTCATGAAAATAGGTAGAATCATCAGATTATTAACATTTTTAAACAGAAGTCCATTGATTTTTTTAAAAGTGTAATGAAACCTTGACATTATTACTGATGTAGAAAAGAAATGTATTTTAAAGAATGATAAACAACATGTGACGGCAAAACAAGAAATAGTACAGGACAAACAAAGGGTTAACGTGTGTAAACATTATCTAAAACAAGAACGCGAGCGGTGATGATAACCCTACCGTTACATGTGTCAACACAATGTAGCGAACGGAACAGATTGTTTCATACGCTCTTAGATATTCCAAAGTTTCAATTCTTGTTGCGGAGCATGTTGTATCTCGCTAGATATGGCTATCAGGAAGTATGGAAAATGTTCATCGCAAAACGTCAACCAATGATGTCCATTGTAAAATTAGAAAACGATCATTTATATTGACATTATTGGTTTACAGTTACGATCTTGGCTCAATTATATTCGTTTCATTGTTTATATATTTAATTCAAAATGTACCTAGCGAGCCCAAGTATGCCAAAACAAGCAATAGGACGAGAGTAGCTGGAAACGAAAAAACGTCTTCACTAATCTAATATAGCTAGCAATACAGATTTCCAACAACAGAAGATATTGCTGCTGATATGGGTTTTGTTTTGATTAATTCGAATAAAAAATGAAGCAAAGAATTACATTTTTGATTGTTAGAAAGCGATTTATTTGGAATATTAGGTGGAGTAAGAAGAATATAATGGTACCAAATCAAACAATACTTTAACCAAATTTGTTATTAAGGAGAGAGCAATTGTTGACATTGTCATTGTCATCGCTATAGCTATTGCATCAATTTTTACACCTTTATATTTTGTATATTCTTTTCAACAATATAAAAATTACTCCTTGCTAAAAATCTTGGTTGCATTGTTTAAATGGTTGTTATATTCAGTTACATTTGTTACAGCAGCTTTTATTAAGAATGGTGATCTTGTTGTATATCAGAGTACAATTATGCCGTAAGGTCGATACTGAAAATATAATAAACACAGTAGAGATCGAATAGACATACGAAAATGTAATCAAAATCTCCTCTCTTATGAAGTTTGCCATCTTCAGTGATTCTGGTTTTTTTTTTTTTTTGTGCTCGTCTATTTCTTTCTTCGATGAGATCTTTGCATTTTGTTTTTCTTATTTTTTTTACTGGTTTCATGTATCAAGTCTTTGGTCAATGCAGACATTTTTTTTAATGTTGCTGAATCAGACAAATCAAATGAAAAACGTGGCATGACGTGATCAATGCCTCATGAATCAGAGAAATCAAATGACATGGCATCACGTGATCAATGCCTCTGTCATCTTAATCTTTAGGCTTTATCAATATTTGTCATCTTCGGTGGAATTCACTTTGCAAAACATTTAATATTTTGGATTTAATGTTTTGTCTTAATTCTTATAAAATTCTCACCCTTATCCTTTTAATTATCATACATTTTCACGATTACGGTACCTATGTTTTGGTGATTTTTACTCACTGTTTTGTTTTGATTTTCTCATTCTTAACATTTCCTTAAGCGTATTCTTTGTTGATATTTTACCATTTATTGCTATTCTACAGGACTCATTTTACATTATTTGCTAGTTTAATTAAGGACATTTATGTAATATATTTTTAAGTGTTTGGGACATATCATAAAATCCACCCATTTCGGACGTATGAAATCCACATCGTTCGAACATATCGTAAAATCCACCTCGTTCAAACATATCGTGAAATCCACCTCGTTTATTTCCAAAAAAAAAATTTATAGAGTTATAATACCACGAAAAGTTCACAAAACCCCAACTGATCAATATTAAACGAAAACTTGGCAGAAAACATTGAAAGTGTTCACAAGAATTTTCGACAGCCACTTCACGCTTAACGAATGAACAAGAAGGTTCCAAAATATAAAGAAAAACAAAACTACGCGAAAGAAGTGATTTAAACTGTTTAATAGTGTAAGTGTTGTAGGAAGATGGTGGATATTTTGACATCATAAACAATAAATTCAATTGCATGGTGTATGAATGTGAATATTTATGTGATGCATGGTCAAATGAGGGGTTGTTGTAGATTGTTTTCGCGCAACATTTATTACTCAGACGGTTTAATCATCTCTGCGATTGGGTTGGACAAAGTTCTGGTTTTTGCCGTTGTCACAGAGTGACGTCCCATGTCAACAACGTTTTATCATACAGGCGTTGCTGTTGTTTTCTAGTGGTCTTGATTTTCATGATCTGTCACATTGTGTTTTTACAGGTTTGGTCATTTTATCATTTGAAAAACAAACAATATAAAAAAGTAAAGACTATGGGCACTGGAAAAATTGCCATATAATTGTTCGTTGTTCACTTACTCTCTTTGCAATCGACCAGCTGATAGCAAGTGAATTGTTACCAAATAAAATTGGTGTCACTGTATTAGACTATGCTACGGCAATGTTTGAAAAAGACGCATGAAATTTGCATTGCTAAATATCTGAAAAGGTGTAGCCATTAAATAGCAGACGTTTTACCTGCAGACGAAGGACGACATAAATGAAAACCATCATAATAAGAATTTATTATGCACCATTAAGCTATGATGAAATCTAAAGAGATGCTAAAGAAACATCCAGATTATATTGTGCAAAGTATATCTTTTGAACTCAAACACGGTTTTTCCGGCGCACACAAGTTGAAAACGAGACTTCAAGTTTCCATTATACAAACTGGTATGCTTATAAACATACACTTTATTAGCCCATTTCTGATCTGATAGATGGAAAGTTATGTTGCAATCGATGATCATTCGGTGTCTGTCTCCTTGGGAAAGAAATCCATTTCAATGCATAAGCTGAATAACCACCTACTGCATTCCAAAGATTCGATTTTGTCATTGGTTACTACAGTAATTATTATCTGATTAAGATTATCTGGGGTGGTATTATCATCAGTATGAATTTAACTAAAAGGAACTTTAATTAATAGAGAAGCGCAAGTTTTAACAACAAAAACGTTTCTATCTGAGACACATCTGGGTCAAGCCATAAATTAGCTGCGTTTTATAGATTCGACCTTACTGTAGCACGTCTCCCTAAATATAAATTACGCACAATAAATAATTTACAATATTATTTTAATCTAATGAATTAAAAGTGAGGTTTATAAACAACTGTTATCAACCAGGACATTGAACATGTACTAGTTAAAGCTTCTATATATATATATATATATATATATATATATATATATATATATATATATATATATATATATATATATATATATATATATATATATATATATATATATATATATATATATATATATATATATATATATAAAAGTAGTAAGGTGGGCCACCATAGGGACAATGGGACTTACTATTAAAAACACCCCTGGGCCACTATAGGGACTATGTAAATTTAACATGGGAATAGATTTTGGGCTTGTTTAGGGACAAGGGGAATTTAACATGGGAGGAAAAAAAACTACTTTAGGGACAAGGGGAATTGAACATGGGAGAAAAAATAGCAATTCTAGGGACAAGGGGAATTTAACATGGGAATAGAGTTTGGGTCTGTCTAGGGACTATGGGAAATGGAACAGGGTCGGGACCCTATTTTAATACGGTCTCGACCTGATGGGTCTCTATTTTTTTGTTTTTTTAAAAAATAAAAAATAAAAAAAATGGGGTAGGCAATTGAAAGTCTATCTCTTTTCGAGAGATTGGAGTGGCCCTGAAAAGGGCCTTTGGGTTTCTTCTTCTTCTTCTAACTCCTTAACTTCTTTATCCATCCCCTTATTTTTTCCATCATTCCTTTCTTCTTCTTTTCTGTTTCCGGTATCCAGTCCGGGTGACCCATGGCTCGGAACTTCTGTTGGATTTTCATCCAGTTAGCGTTCAGTTTCTCTAGTTCTTCCTTTTTCTTTCTATTTTCTTCTTCTTTCCTATCTTTTGCCCACCTGTCCTTGATTTTCTGCACTTCTTCATCTATCACCTTTCTCATCTTTTCTTCCCCTTTTTTCAATTGTTTAACACTCCTTTTGACAAAGGGCCACTCTGACCTTTGTTCTATCTCTTCCAAGAACCTTCTTACTTCTTTTACCTTCTCCTTGGCCTCTTTTATTGTCCCCACTCTGACATAAGGGGGATTTATCAGACCTCTCAATCTCTTCACTTCTTCTTCAATTAATCCCTCTATCATCTCCCTGGCTAATTTTAGTTCGTTCACGTAGTGCAGACTTGTTCTTAACCTCCAATCTCTTTCAATCCTTTCAACTCCATATTCCCCATCCACCATCCAAAAATAAACATGCCTTAAATCATTAAACAGTTGTGACACCTCCATCTTCGTTTTGGTTATTCCGTAGAATGGTGCGAACGACGAACACTGTGGGTTCTTATAGTTAAAGTGCGAACGTGAAGGAAAACATCCCCCTAAAACAAAATTTATCTTACCTAGATCATGACCAAACAACGCGCGGACGTGAAGGAAAACATCCCCTACTTTTCTCATTTCATATTATCTACTATCCACATACGTGAAGGAGCAATAAACAAACCCCAAATCTACTATCCACACACCCAAAGCGTTAAAATGAAACCCAAATCTACTATCCACACAAAACAACTTAAACACTTACAAAACCCAATAATCTACTATCCACACAAACGCACGTGAGCGCTTACAAACACAAACACATGCACTCACACTAGGAAAAAAAAGAGTCAGTGTTTATATTCACACTACTCTACATACACACATAGGCAAATCTATTACTATTTCTTTTCTAAAGGTTTGGGTAGCCCTGAAAAGGGCTGTTTGTTTTTGAACTCCAGTGACACCTGGTTAATGATGGCAACTTCCAGGCCTGGCACCACACACACATCTTCTTCCCCAGTCTCCATTTACTTTTTTTCTTGAGAGCGCAGAGGGAGGATGATTGGCTTCAGCACCCCAATCCTCTGTCTCTGGTATCTTGAAAGCCATCCTCTCTCCTATTTTCTTTTCCTCCTCTTCCCTCTGTCTTCGCTCCTCCTCTTCCTTCTTTATTCTTTCCTCTTCTACTATGGCCTCCGCAGCCAGTTCATTTACTATGCGCCTGGCATATTCCAGGTACATCTGGAGTTCTAGCAGTTTCACAATCCTTGTATTTATTGTCTTGCTGTTAACAGGTCGACGATGGGTAGCCAAACTGACGATTAGTTTGCAAGTTATACTAAAAGCGCGGACGTGAAGGAAAACATCCCCAAAAACAAAAGTTATATTACCTAGATCATGACCAAACAACACGCGGACCTAAAAGAAACACTCACTCACATTTTTACTACCCATTACTAATTTAAAAATTTTCATTAATCACTTCAATATACTATCCACATACCCAAAGCAATCAAATCAAACCCCAAATCTACTCTCCACGCACGTCAAACAGCAAAAAAACATTATCATTATCTACTATCCACACAAACACATACACTCACACCACAAAAGAGTCAGTGTTTATATTCACACTACTCTACATACATACATTGGCAAATCTATTGTTATTTCTTTTCTAGAGTATTGGGTAGCCCTGAAAAGGGCTGTTTTTTGTGTGCGAAGTTCAAGTTAGGGCGATCTTTTAGTTTCTAAGAATGCGACGTCCTCTGAAGATAGACTTTCTGATGATAGGTCTGCTTCTTCGGAAAGAGAAGAAGAACTCTTTGGTGTCGATACGACAATCGACAAAGCCTCTGTCAGGTTCAGGTTCCTGCTGCTGCTGCTGCTGTTGCTGTTGCTGCTCTCTCTCTGCTGTTTCTGAAGTCTGTACTTCTCTGTCCATTCTTCTTTCTCCCTGTTCACTTCTATCAGGTCTTCAGTGACTTTTAACATTCTCACATTCTCTATTTCTTCTGGCTTCGGTATCAGACTGTGTCTGACCCTATGCAAATTCACGTAGGCTTCGTTTAGCTTAGCTAGTTTGGAGCACATCTTCGTAGGAGGATGAGTCGACAATGGATGGTTAGACTGGAAACTTCCCCTGCTTTAAAGTGAAAGCGAGGACGTGAAGGAAAACATCCCTACACGGTTTTCGAGCCGCAACGTTTAATGAGTGTCATGAGAGGGATAATAAGATGTCAAAGAGCATGAATCAAGATTCCTATAGTCAAACAAACCACAAAGGCATTTCTTTTCAAAACACAACATTTTTTATTCAAAAATCACTTAACACTAACAAACAACTCTAACATTTTTAACAATAATCCAACAATATAACATCAAACATTTTTTTCAAATCACAAACATTTTTTTCAACTCACACATTATTTTGGACAGGGCTGACAACGTTGTGAATGAAATTGTGATTTCCACTGTTGGAAGTCATTAGGCCATTGATGGACACTACGTTTCCTAGCTAGAGACAAAAGATAAGCATAATGGTCACAAAACCATCGATCTACTTTCATATCGTTTCTAGAAGAAGAACGAGGATCAAAATGAGTCACTAAATCTTCAAAGGAATAGCCCTGACTGCGATGATGCAGAAAATACACGCAATATTGTCCACACACCAAGGAATATGTGCCTTGTAATTTCACATTATTGAATCGGGTGATCTGAGCATTTCTTCTCATAAAGTTAATGATATCATCTTCCAAAGGAGGCAATCCATACGAATCGAAATATTCCACACATCCTTCTTGAGGAAAGTAGACGGCTACCCAGTGGGTTCCTGGGAGATGACTGTTGTCCGTGTTGATCACATAAGCTTGATGGCCTTGAGGTTTGCGATGAGGGAGTTCATCTTTAGCACAGACGACAGGATTCCAAGAAGCCGTGTACGAGCTGTGGTTCAAAAGGTAATAAAGTTCCCAGGTATCCATTGATTTGTGTTTTTTTTTTCTTTTCTTCACAGGTAATAATAAGTGATCAATTCGATCCTGACTTTTTGCTTGAAAATGTCTGACAAGTAAAAGGCGTTTAGCTTCGTCTCCCCACTCTGATTCAGAAGAGCTTCGATACGATGGATCTCTTGAGTGGTTAATGGTGGACAAGAATGTTTACGCAAGTCTTTATACCACTGATGCAACACGACTTCGTCCGAGATGAGACTCCAAGCTTCGTCCAGATACTCGTTCAATTTTTCTTCTTGACTCAGCATCAGGCATTCATCGTGTTGAATTTGACTGGGATGATCGTTTTGACATCCATAGCAATCTTTCTTGATCAATTCCGTCATTTTTTCGACCAAGTGTTTGGCAAAACAGGAGACTAAATGGGCTTCTTGTTCTGGCCATCTTGACTTCATCATGATAACTTCTTCGTCTTTGTCTTGCGATTCTTCTTCCCCGGTCTCCTCACATTCCATCTCCAAAGTTTCTCCACTAGGCATAGAGGGATAACAGTCTGCCATGGCTTCTAATAGTCTAGATTGACTTCTCTCAAACTGTTGATTTCTATGGTATTGTCAAATTCTGCATACAGGAGGACGTTCACTGTGTGATCTGGAGGTGGATTTGCAAACTGAAGTTCCACACGAATCTGACCCGATTTTATAGGGTGGAAATGTCCCTCGTCGCTGCCTTGGTCTGGAGTGAAATCAAAACCCCACAAAGCATAGCCTCCTGCATAATCGTCGTACGAAATACCGTGACTGGTGTTGGTTCCTAACTGTCCCGTGGCTTCGTACAGGGACAAGTACGATCTCAAATAATTCTTCGCGACACCAAAGTTGGGTTCAAAGGGTCGGGTACACAAGGTCTTGCCGTCGCGACTGACTTCGATCTTGGACACATTGTAATGTTGAAACTCAAAAGGATTTTGATCGTGGGTTCCGTTGAAGGCTGAATTCCTGACGATACCAACAATCAAACGTTTGGGTAACTGTCCTTGGAACAGATGATCTTCGATCATAGAACGCTGTCCAGCGGGAATGGTGAACGTTTTCACTTCTACGCGTCGTATCGGATACTTGGCAGTCGTTCTGCTCAACATCTGACTGACGTCGTTTCTCACTTTAGGTAACACTTCCACATGACGCACGTAAAGTCGGGTTTCTTGAATGATAGTTTTGTATTCATTGGCATGGGTCATCAAATGGAAAGCGGCACTGATACGATTCAGTCTCAGACGGATATCCACCCATTGAGCAAATACTTTTCCTGTAACCACATGTCCAAATGCAAACGATCCATCAGTTCTAAACTTCGCCCTTGCAGAATTTTCTTACGACGGTCGTTAAACCCCACATTGTGAGGATTGTCATCTTCTGTCAGGACTGTGTCGCTAAACGTGGCCACACCTGCCGTGTCAGGTTTCCATACCACGCAAGCATCCAGATGAGTATTCTTAGCTTCTTTTCCGTACGTCAAGAGATTTTCCAGGTAGGCACGATAAGGGTAAGTATCCATGCTGCTGCTGACCAGTTTGTTATTCAAGTACAAGTCCACTTCGCTAAACAAGGAATGCATGGAATTGTTGACAGGAGCTACTCTAGCATCGCCTCCTGGATTGGTGTTGTCCGTTTTGATCACTTTGACTTTCAAATACAGGTAACTGCTATTCAGATCGATGTAATCTTCGGGCTGACCTTTGATTTCAAACTCGATGGGAGCGGAATCCGTCAAAGAGGAGACGGGGTGAAATTCCACCCATTGGGATTCTTGCATCGTCATCATGGTTGGTGGCATGGCAAACAGATCCAGTTCCGACTTGGAACAAGCGCAAGACTCTCGGTGCATCATTTTTTCTCTTTCTCAATAATCGAAAACGTCTAAGTCTCGAACGGTTCTTCTTTTCTTTGCCTTTCTAGCTTTAGACGTGTGAAGTCTGGTGAAAGGGTGTTTTCTTCGTCGTCTCTTTCTGCCTTGTCCTTGCTGAATGCCTGACTCGGTAGCGTGCAGGGCATTTATAGGTGTGTCTCGTCGGCCCAAAAGGTCTTTACCCGTTTGCAGCAAGACATTTTTGCCTGCCCTCATGAAGGCTTCTTTTGGGTTTTGTTTGTCGATGATGACATTTTGGAGAAATTCTTTGCCTTGCGTCAATGCCGCATCTTTCAAGGCGTTCAATCCGCCTGTCACCATCGGTTTCAACACCGGAGCCACCGAACGAAAGGCCGATTTTAACATATCTCCTAAACCGTGTCCTCGCTGTCGAGCAACCCCTCGGTACACTGGATACATGACTTACGAGTCGTGAGAGAACCGTTTTCGAAAATGGAGTTTCACCGTGACTTTTCTTTTGGTGAATGGAATATTTTGTCCCAGATCTCCTTTTACAGCAATGTTGACCGTGTCCAAATAAGACTTACTGACAGGCAAATAGTGTGGATGAAACAAATTCGCGGTGAACGTGGTAAGTGTTTCCACCTTCCTCGTCAGCGTTCGTGGCAGAATCCACTTTGAAAGGAATCACACGCAGTAACGGCACAGAGGTGTGTCCCACCACGTTGTACTCCACCACATCGGAGTACACAAACATCAAATTCAGTCCTTGGTTCAGTTCTACCGGGGCACGAAATAACTTGCTTAAAGACTCGTTGTCGTAAATGATTGGTAATTCGCTTTTCTTGATCATGGCCATTCTCATGTCCATCTCTCCGCCCAACATGTCAAACAATTCAGGACAAAATAAAATGGACACGATTTTACTCCCGTCAAATTTTATCAAGAAGCGACGAGCTGCTTTGTGGTATTCCATGGTGACACTTTTTTGACACTTTCCAAAGCTTTCAGAAACACAACATTAAACCTGGAGGCTATGGTGCTCACCAAATGTTGACTACTAAAATAATAGCCTGGGGGAACGAACAAGTGATACGAGGTGTACTTTTGATTTTGTGTGCCAGGGGTTTTTATGTTATATTTGTCATGGGTATCCATGTACTGTTGCATTGGCGTGTCATGAACTTCCACATCAAAAAAAGTTTTGATTGGGAAGGACATTGAGGACTTGGGTCGGGTGAATGATTTCTACTAAAGCCACTTCCCAATCGGCTTCGTGATCTAAGGGGATGGTTTGAGATAATTTGGCCGTGTCACAGCACAACGTGTTCTTGGGAAACACCTCCATGGAACTGTCACTGGGTAAGGTTAAGTAAAATTGGTTTTGGTGACTCATAATTCCAGAGTTCTGTGGCTGTCCGAGGGGTTACTGGACGTTAGAGGCGTGTCTCCGCCTAAAATGGGGTTGTTGTTGTGGTTGTTATTGGAGTGGTGACTGGCACTGGCACTGGACACAAGGTTCCCGTGGTTCCCGTTCGAGGAGAATTTCAGGGAGGGATTGGGAAGCAGGTAACCGATGCAACTGCTTAATAAAATGGTCCACAATTGTTTGTCTCCTTGTTGCAAATTCAAATTAGCGATGGCTGCCCCGATGACACAATACACCACAAAGATTTGGCAGAAAAAAACGATTTGCGTTTTAGGCACACGTTCTCCACACCACACCCACAAGGGTTGTTTTTGCAAATCTTGTAGAGAAGAACTGGGTGAAGGCTTGGTAGCCGTAGTACCTGCGTCTGTGTCAAAGGGCATGATGGTCACTTCTTTTTATAGTCGATGACTTGCAAAGCGCCGATCCAAGAATCAAAACTGGGTGGATATCCTTTCCAACGTACTTTGACTTCTTTGACACGTCGTTTGCCTACTTTACGGGTTCTGCGTTCGAGAATGCTTTCAATGTCGTACACGTCGTCTTCTTTTTTGGCGACACGTTGTAACTCGGGCAAATAAAACGTTCCTTTGAGCACTTCTCCGTTTATTTCTTCTAATTTATAGACGGTAGGATGACGGCCATGCACTCGTCCAATGACACGAAACAATTTGGTCGTCCAGTTAGGTAAGTAACCTTTGTCGAAAGTGCGTTTAGTTTTGCCAATGCGCACCCAATCTCCTACGGTCAACACTCCACTTTTCTTGGGGACAGCCCTCGTCGGGGACGTACCAAACAGGCGCTCAAACACCAACAATTCGTTCTCGGGAGTCACTTCTTGCGGGGCACGTCCAATGCTTCGATGGTAAGATTGGTTGTACGCTTGCACCAGGTGCGGTAAGATGTCGATGTACTTCAGAGTGTGGTGATGCGTAAAATATTTCCACATGCGTTCTTTCAAAGTGCGTTGAAAACGTTCCACGATGCTGGCTTTGGTTTCAGGATTCTCGGTGGTAAAAAAATGAATGTCACGTTTCTTTAATTCTTTTTGGAAAGCTTGGTTCAGAAATTCGGTGCCTTTGTCCGTTTGCCATCGAAGAGGGTGACGACCACTTTGTTTCAACACCCGTTGCAGGGCTCGGACTAACTCGCTACTCGATTTGGAAGTCAAGGGTACGACCCAGGTAAATTTGGAAAAGACGTCGATGACACAAAACATATTTGTACCCGCGATTGTAGCTGGCCAAATGAGAGTCATCGGCTAAATCGGCTTGCCATTGATGATCGATGCCTTCCACTCGGGTACGACTTGTGGAAAACTTGCGTCGAATGGGTTTGTGTAAAGTGTAGGTAGCTTGTTCTTGTAACCATCGTTGCACTTGAGGTAAACGGAGACTTTTCAGTCGAGTTTTGGCAGCACGATACAATTTTTGAACTCCTGCGTAACCTGCAGGATGGGAGGGATCGTAGTAAATGCTGGCTAAGACTTTTTCCATTTGTTAGTTTGTGTGTTAATAAGGCACCCACTCCTGGAAGATGCTACTCTTTTTCTCTTGGGGTACTTTCTTGGATTGTAATGCTTTGCGTGTGAGGCCGGCAATAGGTGTCGAGGAGGAGGAGGATGTCTGAACAGGAGATATTTTTTCTTGTTTCACTTCTGTCTTCACCTTCTTTTTCTTTTGCTGCTGGACTTTTCATCAAGGTCTTAAAATCTTTCAGAGTGGGAAGAGCTGTTTCGTCTAAAGCTTCTTGGTGAAAGAGTTGCAGTCGTTGCAAGAGTTGACCGTACTTTTGCGATTTTTCTGTTTCGGACAAATCTTGGCGATCCATCAAGGACTGCAATTCGTGTTGTAACTGGGACATCTCGCTCAAATGGGAATTGGGAGGTAAATGCGGGGTGCGTTGTTCTTGCCAACGATGGTATTCCATCCATCGCTTGTAAGGTACTAAAGCTAGTTTTCGTCCTTCCATGGGATGTCAGCGGTCGATTCTGAGATCTTGGGACTCTAGAGGGCCTTTTTATCTTGCTCCCATCAGTCCTCCCAACATGGTTCCCAAGACTCCTTTCAGTAATGGGCCTAACAAGAGGGGTAAAATTCCTCCACGTTGGACCAACATCTTCTTTTGGCGAAGGGGGGTTTTCTTTTGAACCATTTGGCGAAGAACGTGACGATGTTTGCCTAAGCATTGTTTCTGGTGTTTGGACAAAGGGATCGTGTCTTTCAAGACGTTCAAACAACATTCGCACACGGTATCGATGACCTCTTTGGAGGCTGTTTGAATTAGTTTGCTTCGTAGGGGTGGAGAAGCTTTGGACAGGACAGATAACATGTCCCCATGTTTGACTAAACGAGGAGGTAGTCCTTTCCTTTTCTTTCCTTGGGGCTGCTTAGAAGAGGGATGTTTTCTGGAGGGTGACATCTTCAGGAGCACCAAAACACTGATACCCCTACTTGGTCACAGAGCTTTTTTATACTGGAACGCGTCGTCACTGATTGTCTTTACGTCGTATTAAAATCAGAACAGGCATGACACGTCGTGCAGGGGTACGCAACGGACTAAATCGAGCCAGTTCTTGCTTGGACAAATCCAGTAAACTTTGTAACATGCCCGATCTTTCTTGAACTTTGATTTTGGGAGCAGGTACTTTGTGAGCAGCGGCCACTGCCACTAAATTGGAGGGTCCTGCCACTGGAGAAGTTCTTGGGGTCATCAACGGAGAAGTTCTTGGTGTGATCAACGTCTCCAAGTACTCTTCAGTTCTTGGTGACATCAACGGAGAAGTGAATGAACCTGAGGCTACCGGAGACGCGGTCACTGCCGTGGCAGGTCGTGGTTTGCGAGTGTAAGGTTGCGTCCTGGCCGAAGTGCCTCTCTTGCGACTAGTTTTTTGTGGACTTTTCTTTTTCTGGGGACTTTTTCTCTGCTTCTTTTTCTGGGGGCTTCTTTTCTTTTTCCGGGGTGGTGTCTGGTAAGAGGAGGGTCCCGCCACTGGAGAAGTTCTTGGAGACACAGGTCTCCTTGGGGACCTGGTCTTTTTCTTCTTCTTCTTCTTGGAGCTTCGTTTGACTTTTTTCTTGGGGAGAACTTTGGGGGCATTAGGATCCCATCTTAAGAGAGAGCGAACGATGACCCCTCCTAGAGTACCGCTCCCTCCAGGTTTCAAAATGATTTGTTTTTTGGTTTGAGTGTCAATGCGGGGATCGGCCAGTTGGGTCAAAGCGACTTTGTTTCGATCAAAAAAGCGTTTGGTTTGATGAGGAATCTGAATGATCCCTTGCAGTAATTGACGTGCAGTCACCGTGAACCATCGTAAGACTTCTTTGAGACTAGCTTCTAAGACACGAGCTCGTATTTGTGGATTTTTTTCTCGACTGATGCCATACAAGGCACGAATCAATTTATCGGGGAGATGTGATTGTAGGGACGTCATGTTGACGCTGTGTGAGACAGACGAAAAGTGTCTGAGGTTTTTAAAGATATTTTTGGTGCGGTTAAGTCGAGGACGGAGACGTGTACAGGACAGGCCCTCCGTCTTGGCACCAGTGGTGAAACAATTGGGTACGAAATCGCAAATCATCGGAGGTCGTAGATTTCAAATCGACGAGTAAATAAGCGTGTGGAGTTTGAGTGGCATCGTCGTACGCCTGAGTCAGCCAATGCGTTCCTAACTGTTTAGCTAAGACTTGCACTTGCGATTTATCTCGAGGGCTTTTAAACAAGACCACGTAATGTGCATTGAGACTGATGGTGCGGTGGGCTTTACTTTGTTGAAACAAATTTTAGGTGATGTAAACGACACTAGCATTACGGTGATGCCCTTTGCGCATGAACCACATTTTAATTTCTTCTTCGTCTTCTCCTAACATGTCGTCGAAAATGACCAAATGGGTTTGACGGGAGTCAGAGACGATGCCGTCGTCTTCTTTAGGAATGCCTTCCACAAACACGATGGAATCGCCTTGACTTTCTCGCAAGAGGCTGTACGCCGATTGCCACTCTTTGTAACACCACACGATGCGTTGAGGTGGTCGATCGATCAAATGATGTTTATGTTCGATCAAACGTTTGACAAATTCGGTTTTGCCTGAACCGCTAGGTCCAGCAATGAGCATGTTAAAGGGATGGCGAAGATACAAAGCCTCCCAACTGACACGATCTAAGTGTTCGTCGATGACTTTGATAGTGGAGGAAGAGGGAGCAGAGACAGCAGAGGTAGTCATAGTGTTAGGAATGTCACTTGTGACACGAAAACAAGCAAGACAAGAGTTTGTATACTTTTTTCAGAACACGTTTATTGAATGTTTTAAGCATGAATACGAAAGACAAAAATACATAAAAGCCAAAGGCTTAAGTACAACGATAAAAGGCACATGAAAACCATTAACGTGGAATAAAAACAAGTGTCTGTACAACATGTTTTGGGTAAGGTTCTGACCAGTTCTATAGGGGGTAAGGTCACACAAGTGTCCTCCCGAAAGGGTCTTTCAGGCATGTCCATGACAGTCCTGTCCTGGCTGACGGGTTCTTCTGACACTGTCACTAACACTGGTTGAAAAGTGACTTTTTTCCTTGAACAACTCTCGTGCATACTGGGCCACTTCTTGGGTCCAAGCCTCAAAATCCCATTTTTTTCAGTCACGGACATCTGTCCAATGGGGGTGTAAGTCACAAGCTACACACACATCGTCATACACGTCTTGGGTAGCTAAAAGTTGACGAATCTTTTTTTCCTGTTGAGGTCGAGAAGTATCCAGATGAAAACGCAAGGCTTTGAGCAAAAGGAGTCTTTCGTGACTATTTAAGGCCATTGGGGTGGTAAGTACTGATCGTAAAGAGCCCACAAAGAATCGGCTGGTAAACGAAATCCCAGAAAACAAGTCACTAAGAAACACACCACTTGTCGACCCAAATTGAATGGATACAGTTCTTGTAATAGTTGATGGTAATGATCCACGGTTTGAATGTGGTCATTGAGTTCATTCCACGGAATATGTTCAATCACTTGTGACATAAGCCGTGGCATGGATTCCTGATTTTATAGTCTCTTTATTTCGGAAGCAATAAAGGTACGTTCTAACTAGACATCTTCGTTCTCCAGTAGGGAATCTAAATATTGCATACGGTAACCTACACTTCAGAGTTTGTTTAGATGTTTCGTCTTCCGCTAAGCAGATTCCACGTAAGATATGTTGGTAATCCTTTAACTCGTTTTCCTCAATACGTTGCTCTAGGTGTATCTCGAAGTAACCAAAATTATGAACATTTAGTTCATTCACTAACTGAAAGTGTTGAACAAAGTCTGACCACTGAAACAATTTCTGACGAATCAGTCCTCTTATACCATTCAGGTACCAGTGGTTAAAGATCTGGTGACGTAACGGATGCAATTGTTCTTTACGTTTGACTTGTATTTTGACAAGCTCTCGGTAAATGCGTTCTCTCAACTCCACAGGCAAAGCACGAATGTTCTCTTGTAAAGTATCCATGAATAGGCCAGTCCGTACAATTCACAATCTTCTCCTAGAGCAAAAGTAATCCACATGGTGAGTAATTCCTGACCACTGCCATTCAGGGTAACGTCCAAGAATCTCATTGAACTCTTTTGATGTAAACGTTCTAGAGTGATATAATAGGATGAATGCACACTTGACCCAGAGAAATCTAACACACTGATTGACTTTTTTCACTTTCCTCTTGTGAATTTCTCGGCACAAAAGTTCTACAGTTACCCACTGAGATTTCACTCTGGCAAACCCCTGCCAAACTTCCTTGTAAATCTTCTCTTGCAGTTCTTTAGGTAATGATTCAATATCGTTTTTTAAATGGAGTTTAAATACTGGTCTCGGTGATGTCCAGCATTTGCTTCCTAACCAGTCTGGTTTCTTCTTCTTCAACGACATGGTAAGTTACTTCAATGTCTCGGTCCAACTAAGGGTAAGTAATGACAATTCGGTGACCATCGAGCATGTTCTAGGTAGGCCGAATCTTGCGGTTCCCAGTGGTGAAGTGACACACCGCAACTGAAGCACTTGACTTTATCCCCTTCGCCCAAGTAGAAAAATCCAGCTCTGGCTAATTCTTCGGGGGTCGGTCCTCCCAGATACTTAGGCCATTTTCCTTTGAACGATTGAAGACGATTTTCAAAGTCGCAGTATTCCGACAAACGCACAGGAAACGAATATTCGTCTTTCACAGGTTCGTTTCGATGAGGGTTGGGTGACATGGACAGGAGTTTGCTCAGGGCTGAATGACATCCGTAGGGGGGTAGACGTGAAGGTGAACATTCACCTTTAAAATGAAACCCAGTAAAGTGTCCAAGAGGACGAGCGGCATCGTTTTCGCATCCCTCAGGTTTCACACGAACAGCATCACTTTCCATGATAGGGGTTGTGAGAACAAAGTTCCCATGATGCTTTACGGCATCGCTAAGGTCACAACGTATAGCATCGTTCCCATCGCAAGGCTCACAATCGCATTCCACTTCAGAAGTCCCAAACTTGAATTGTGCCCGTCTGAACTTGTTTTGTGTTTCTCTGAAAGTATTCATCTTGTTCGCTTGGTCTTAGTAGTCACAATGAACTATCGATCTTACCTAGGGTTCCTTTTTATATGCAGACCAATACCGACGTGTCCATACGGTAAAGTGAAATGATTGGGAAGTCGCACTCGCTTCTGGTACACAATTTGATAGACTTTTTCTAGGGATCGACTCACAATGTGGTGGGTGGGTAAACGTACAATCTTGTTGGGTTGATAGGTGGTCACTTTAAAGTGTTCATCTTCTCCAGATTGCAAGGCTTCTTTCAATACCCCAAAGTTCACCACTCGACTGGTACGATAATTCAGAGTCAGTCCTTTCACGTTGCACTTCGTGTGCGCTTCTCCTTGTTTGTCCCGGTATTCGTAGCCGTAATTTTTAGGACCACCACTGACGAAACTTAAAATCTTGTCGTCGGGATGCTCGTCTGTCCAGGCTCCTAAACGGTCTCCTTCGATGTCAGGGTGATGTTGACTCGGGTGATGGATGTAAATGCAACTGTCTGTGTCAAAGTACAGGACGCGTTCCCCTAACAGTTCTAAAGCTTCGTACAATTTTAAGCGAGCATGAGCTGTCACGTAAGCCGCAATGATGACATTTCCAAAAGGGTCGTCTTGTCCAGATCTTCTTCGTAATTCATTAAGATCAAATTTTCGCGAACGACGTCCACGTGTTTCATGAATTTGGTTTTGTCGTGAATCATCTGGAAGTAGCGGGAAGGTTCTGTCAAACATTCCGTCTTGGGTAAACACGGTCGTTGTGCCATTTTGCCCCACAAGCAATTTCACATCACTTTGGCAAACGATCGCCTGCCTTCGTTTTTCTCGATGTGATCTAAAGTGATGCCTTCTTGTGCCCAGTATTTCTCTTTGAATGTCTTTCGGTCTTCGGGAGTGTGACACCAGGAAGGAAAGCCACTGGCTTCTTGCTTCAGTTTGTTTCAAAAATGCATCCACGTAGTCTGCGAAAATGCCTTTCTGACTGGGGTCACCCTTGTGATATTGTTGTGTCTTGGGAAAGTGACAAATTTCGTACACTTCTAACAGTTGGTATCCCATGTCCAAAGCTTTGAACAATTCTTGACCCACGTCCCCGTCAAGGCCCGTTCTTCCTGGGTGTGATGACAAGGTTGATCTTGGTTGCACGTTTCCGCACAAGTACGGCACAAAGGAAACATCAGTTTGCCTTGCCAATGGTGAGGTAAGACGGGATGGTGCAAGTCCGTGGGAGGCAAAACTTTGCACTTGATCAAGCCTTCGTATTGTCGAATGTTTTTCAGGTCGATGTGTTCCGTGAACAATTGCGGGTGTCCTGCAGGAAAGTGACAATATTTGCACACGTAGGGATACTGCGAACACACGTCGAAGTATTTGATTTCTTCTCCTTTCTCTTCGTCGGCTTGGTACAACAAACAGGCGGCATTGGTCCTCCTCCGTACAAACTATCCCTCGGGTTCAGGGGGTCCATAAACTGGTAGCTTTCCACGAGGCGTTTAAACTCAGGATAGGTTTTCAAACGGTGATCGTACTCGTGTTCCCACATTTCCACCACCTGGTATCCTTGCTGTTCTAACTTTAGGCGTCGCTGACAAGTGGCCTGGTACAAGTCTTCCATGGTCCGTTGTAAAAACTGATTTTTAGTGTCACGATCATGGTAGCAGACGGGACATCCGTGAAATAAGCAACCGTTAAACTCGTACACGATCTTGGGGTTTTCTAAGTCCCACCCATCGACCGAACACGTTCCGATTGTCTTTTCGCCCCCTCCGTTGCGGGCATGCTGAATCCATTTGTCTTCCTTGTCGCACAAGTAGCGTAACCAGCGTAGGGCTTTGACCGAATATTGACGTTTGACATAGTTGGTCGTTTGAGGACTGATGACAGCCACGGTGTTTTCAGGCATGAATCGTTGCCGGTAGATTAAGGAACACGCTTTGGCAATGGTGCAAGCTTCTTTCAAAGGATCGACCCCTCCGTGTTCCATGAACAGTTCTCGAAATTTTCCACAGCAACGTCGTAAAATGTCCACGTCGGAACGACAATACTTTAATATTTCTTCCTGAAAGTAGAAAGGGTCCGAGGCGTGAGCCTGGTACCAAGCGTAGAAAGCTTCTCGTTGTTCGGTACGCATATTGTCAGGGTCGTAATAGTGAGCCTCAAGTAATTGGGGTAGAACGGCGTGTTGATTGGCTTCCGTATTGAAAAAGTATTGAAAAAGTGTGGAAAGTACCCTTTAGCCATTTCTGTCATTCCAAACGTTTTAGGCATTCGGCTCAAAGGCATGGCCAAATAGCTCATGGAATCTTTAAACTGTACTTGTCCCACTTGCATGGAAATGATTTTGGCTCCGTTCAAAGTCACTTTAGGACGTTCGGTGCCTTGTTCCGTATAGTATCTGAGAAGAAACTTTCCATCGTATCCGGAGAAATTGTGAGCCATCACCGTGGCATGACGATGACAATCTCGGTAACGTTCGATGTCCTCTTGGCTCCACGTCTTGTCGATGGGGTCTAAGACCCATTGTGCGAAATCGGCTAGCGTGTTCGGCCTTCGAAAGATTTTTTCACGCCCTCCAGGAATCTTACTGCAGTGAGGGCAATGACTGAAAATAGGTTCTTGAATGCACTTTTCGCACGCTCGATGAGCCACGCAGAAATTAGGAATGTGAATGCCGGTCTCTTGCATGCATTCGAAATCGAAAAAGATGAAATTGCCTTTCTTCTTGTGTCCATCCTCTTTCTCTGGTTGGGATTGGCATTTTTGCACGTAGCATTGGTGTTCCAAGTCCACGATGTGGTGACAAATGTGACATTTTTCTTTCCTGAACATACGTGTGCTTTGGCATTATTGGTACGTATGCCTTGTCCACACGTAGGGCACAATCTCAGCAGTTGACAAGCATATTTCTTCTGTGAACCTTGCGTCTTCAAATGTTGTTGGTAACAGGCAGGGCTGACAAACGTGCGCAGACAAGCAGAACAATGCACTGGTTCTTGTCCCTCGTTCAGACAGGGTGGAGAGGCCAAACATCCTGAGCATTTCGATCCACAATGCTTGTGTTGCTCTCGATTGTTATAACCATAGTCACATTTCTCACAATAATATATGTATCCCAGGAATCCAGTGATACTGGTAATGGTATCAAAATGGTCATCGTGATGATAGAGGTGAATGTATTTTCCATCCTTAAAGTCTTGGCCTCGAAACAACAGAGGCCCGCGTACTTCTTGAGGGCACACTTTCAAGGTGTAGCGTGGAGCTAGGATATCTTGCAATTTTTGCATTTCAAGAATGCCACAGGGTTTGTCTTTGGGCAAGTCGGCTTGTTGCAACAGGAGTTCTGCTTCGTTTCGTTGTTTGGCTCTGTCCGATTATCGAATGTTCTCCCAGGCTCTTTTCCATTCTGTCGTGTCGTTTTTGTCGACATAGGTTCGTCCCACCACAATGGCACGGGCTAAACACATCTGGTCCTGAGGGTTGTGAATTCGGACGAGGCTCTTTTTGGTGGTGCGAAGGTCGTTCACCAATAAGACCTTTTTGCGACCAGTCCCTTGAGGAGGAGAGACGTGGGTCATGTCCAGTGTGGCTTTTCCATCGGTGATGTCAAACTGGTCATTGGATTGTTGCACGTGTTGAATCTATCTTGTCCATGACTTTGGAAGCGGTCAATTCTGCAAGGGTGCTAAACTCGATCCAAACAGGGGATTTCAAACCGTCGTGTTGTATGGAAAGTCTCAAGCGATCGTCTTCTTTGGGTTGACATTGTCGCTTGAGTGTGGTAAGTAAAGAATACCACACCCCGGTGATGAACCCTTCTGCTTTCTCTAACGGTACTTCGGACTTGAAATCTTTAAACTTCACCGTGTATTTGTAAGCCGTGGTTCTAAATTTTCTAGAGGAGCGCTTTTCTGTCTCTCGAATGTCATAGTACTTTTCAGGGTTGACTAAGGGCGGTGAACTTTGTTTAGAGGGTTTGGATTCTGGTTCACTCATGTCCTCTTCAAAATCAATGGCATGAATTTGTGCCAAGACTTCAGCCCTGGTACGAGGCGATAGATCACGTTTCTGCCTCTTACTTTCTTCTTCTTTCTTCTTGAATGAATTGGATCGTTTCATCTTGATAGCAAACAGTCAAATGACTACAGTTTAAACACCATGGACTAATTTATAGTCATGGCAGACCAGCGTATATAAAAGGGTGTGTGTCTTGTCCTTTCACTATTCATTTCACTCTCAAACCGAGCACAACGATGGAAGAGACTACACAAATCGAACGTTTCATCAGAGCGTTGCGAGGAGTCATTAGAAAATTTTCTTCAGACCAGCCAACAGACTACTCTCCTTCCTTGCGAGATAAAAGTCAAGATACTTGCTATATCTGTCAGAAAAAGGGGCATTGGTCTTCAGAGTGTCCAGACCGTCAAAAAAGAAAAAAGGGGTTAGAAAAGACAAAAGTCAAGATACCTGTTATTATTGTCAAGAAAAAGGACATTGGTCTCCAGATTGCCCAAAAAAGAAAGAAGAGGAGCCAGAAGAAGAGAGGGATTCTTCAGAAGAAGAGAGGGATTCTTCAGAGGAAGAAGAAGAGGAAGAAAGCAGACAGGTGAAGAAAAAGAAACAGGAGAAGAAAAGAAGAAGGGAAGAAAGTGAGGAGGAAGACGAGGAAAAGACTGTGACGGTGAAGAAATTTAAAAAACAGAGAGACTAAACAATGAGACAGAAGAAGTATATGAACTTTTTAAAGTGTTCTGTTGAGAATTGTAAATTGTGAATTGGATTGTAAATATTTATAAAAGAATAAATTAGGTATAAAAGGTAAGTGTCTTTGAGTTTTGATTTTAAAATAAGAACGTACACTCACACACTCATACACACGTACTATAGGGTAAAATGTTTGGGGGTTTTTTGAGTTATTGGCAACTGAAAATCTATCTCTTTTCGAGAGACGTGGGTGGCCCTGAAAAGGGTCTTTTTTGGTGTAGGGGTGAGTTTAAGCAGTCAACTTTAACTGCCTTAAGCCTTTGCCACGGCTGAGGCCTACTTCTGATGATGATGATTTGGTTGAAATCACTAAGGGTGGTATGGTAGGCTTAGTCACAGGGTTGGCGTGTTTAGCTCGGGAAGGACGTATTCTCTTCGGTCGTAATAAAGAAGTCTGATACATTTGTTTCAGACTTCTTAACTCCGCTAAAATGTCTAACAGTACCGTGACCGTTTGATTTTCACCCTCTTGTTTCTTTGCTGCTACTGCTTCTTCTTCTTCTTGTTTTTTTCTTACCTCTTCTTCTTGCTGTTGTTGCTGTAGGAGAAAAGCTTGTTCCGCTTCCTTTTGCTGTTGTATAAATTTCTCCAATTCTTCTTTCTGTCTCTGTCTAAAATTCTCCACGTGCGGTAATGAAGAAGGTGACGAAGGTTCCGGAACAAATTCTTGCGAGGTAAGAAAATCCACAAAATCCCAATTTACCTCTTCTGAAAGTAAGTCCGGGTTCCCTTGGGTGGTCTCCACTGCTGGTGCACCCCAATTGATCGTTTTCTGAGTTTTCGTGATCTTGAATAACTGTCGCATGAATTGACTGCGCACAGGCCACGTGACGTCACAGACTGCTCTCTTCGGATTGGCTGCAAGCTGACTGAATTTTGAAATGCGTGTTTGGATTGGTCAATGAACTCAATCTGTTTCAATCCTTCCTCTACCTATAAATAAGCGCAGTTCACTGCATTGATTCACCTGTTCTCGGCGCCTCAGCATGTAGACTGACGTTGAATCTTCCACCCTTGTGTCAACAATGATGTTCAGGACGGACATACATATATTATTGTATAAGAAGGAAACATAACAGTTGTATTACTCATTAGACGATAAAAAGAATCTGATATTTGCAGAGAATAAGAAACACTTACATACTTAAAATAAGAAAACAATATGCTCATGAAAGGATTGGAAAACTAAATATGTGCTAATAAGTGAGGACATAAATTACAAATATTACAACAGAATTAGCTAAACATCAGGCATTTACACGACTCAAACATTTGTTCAAGTTATTTGATCTTAATATATGTAATGAGAAAAGATAAAAGTGACAAAATATGAAAGAATAACAGAAATTCTACCATGTTTAATGAAAACAAAAGAACGAAACAACGACACCCGGTTACTTGAGCGGGAGATTGAGAAACGAGATTTTTTGATGAAACAGAATTAATAAAGTCTGAATGATGTCTTGCTCTTTATATCTGAATGCACATTTCATGGGTGTCTGGGGATTTTTTTCTTGCAAATTTTTTGATCTTATTCCTCGCCTGGAGTGACGAAAAAGTTAAGTTTACTTTCATTATATCATGGAAACCTGTACTTGCCCATTACATGGTCATGATGATTTTTAATGATGGACACTTAGACTTGCGTTATTTCTTTTCTAGTCACAAAACGTTGTATTTGTTTCTAATTTGTTGTAATCGAGAATAAAACCTTTTTTTTATTCATTTAATGTTGAAATATTTAGTAAATATTTAAGTATTTTGTATTTTTAACTACACATATTTCATATATATATATATATATATATATATATATATATATATATATATATATATATATATATATATATATATATATAACTATCTTGCATTTGTATGTAAAACTATTTCAATATATATATATATATATATATATATATATATATATATATATATATATATATATATATATATATATATATATATATATATTGCATTTTATTATTTAAACGTTTACCTTTAATGTAAACGTTTGTAAAATGTCCATCACAGTCAAAAGATTTTGTTAGTGAGGTAGCCATTTTGCCATTGTACCGTTTAACACCCTAACGTAATGTTACTTATGAATGGCGTCCTAGTGGGCGTATGACACACCTCGTAACAGTATCACGCGGTTCCTTTGTGTCAGACGTAAAATGCAAATTTATCTCCTTTTAGCACGCCTTTTTTTAAAATCCTTTCATGATCGTGTAGCTTACATTTATTTCCATATCATTTTTATCTAGTTGGTTTCTATACACAGCAAAATGGTTCTTCACCTATGATACCCAATGACCTTGCGTGCTAACATTATAAACTTACTTGTATAATAGGATCGTGCAATTGAAATATGATGATGGTTGGGCCTTGAACATAGTCTAAGAGGCCCCTATACTAACAATTATATTAGCCAGATTTCAGCTCGGTTTTCGCTCTGAACCAGTTGGTGATGTGCGGTATATCTTGAACTAGTACCTAGAAAGATTTGGACATATATCAAAAGTATATTGTTCTCAGCAAATACCAACACATTTTCTTTTTAAATCTTGTTGTAGACCCTACTGATAACAAATTCCTAACAAAAAAGTAAATTCTATGACAAAACATATCTGCAGTCCGAGGCAATCAATATTTCACTCGTAAAGAGAGATAACCTAAAATAATCTTGCCTTGCTCATCACGTGATACTCTGATCTAGAAGCTAGAACCTGTTGGTAAGATTTGACTCAAGAGAGTTGATATTTAGGATGATTTGAAACACAAATAGCCAGTACATGAATTCTACTTGTGTATTTCTTCTAGGTCATATTTTTAAAAATTGTAATATGGTCCAAAATATTTTTAATTTTAATACGATATAAATATGAATAGTTTTGTAAATTGTAGCGATTATTGTTTCTAAAACAAAAGGATCACAGGTCCTGCTGGTCTTGCCATTTTAAATTTGATTTTAAGTATTCTCTTATTACTATGGAAGCAGTTTTAAAAAAAAATAAAAGATATTTTCTTAACAAATATAAATGTTAACTATCAACTACTAGTATCTAAACATGACACTGATGCATGTTTTCGAAATTTAAAAAGACAACAAGTGAATGAATTTGATAAATAATGTTACTATCTGGCTTCGTTCACTAAAAACGCCACCCATTATAATACTGACCTTTATTAGTTTCGTATAAAACAATTAATGATATTAAAATATTACAAATGTAAAACCTAGTTCTACACGACATATACCGCTATATTCGACGTCAAAAAGCTATGCTGCTGATATTTTGTGTGTGTTGCAAGAGGTTATCCTTATACCATGGTAAAAGAAAACATAAGACATTTCGTTGAAGCAGTCATGAATTTAATATGAGTTCACTTGATATCATAGCATGCATTTATTACGAGTTCACATGATGACATATCATACATTTAATACGAGTGGGCATGATAACGTATCGTGCATTTAATATGAGTTGACATGATATCATATAATGCATATAATACGAGTTGACATGATAACATTTCACGCATTTAATACGAGTTGACATGATAACATTTCACGCATTTAATACGAGTTCATATCATACACTTACGAAAATATCCTTATTTGAATTCAACACATGTCTACGTCATTTAAAACGTATTGATATGGGTATCAAATTAGACATGAAACATTAACAGTTTTTGTTTTGATAGCATGATCAGCCATGTACGGATCTGAATATATGTGGAAATGTGAAATACTGACTTGTGTTTTATCGAAAATGTCATTGTACCTTGACAACATAACATGCAAATTGTACATGTTCTCAAAACGTGTTACTTATGTTACATCTAGGACAGTGGTTCCCAAGCTTTTCAAGGAGAGGGCCATATCTACTATTTTCGGTAACTAAGCGGGCCACAACGTTATAAAATTATAAATGTTTATCAATGTTTATAAAATTATAAAAGTCGTGTAATATCATTCTTAAATATATTAACTTTCAGCAACCAAATTCTAAAACTTTAAAAGCAGTCAGTGTGAGTCCTGCACTACAGTCATTTTCAGTTTTAAATCAAATCCGCAAATTAAGCAAATTTCTTTACCACTACGACTAGGCACAAACATAAATTTCTCCGTCCAATCTGCGTTGAATTCACGACAAGCAACGTTCTCACGTTTTCGCTTATTAGCATTGTTTGATTCTACGTTATCCACGTTCATGCTTATCGGCTTGAACGGTAAATTTGTATTTGAAAAATCTAATTTCAACACGAAACTGGGGGCCCCGAGTGGCCGAGTGGTCTAAAGCGCGTACCGTTACGGATCACTGCCATCTCACCTCTGTCTGCGTCGGTTCGAGTCTCGGATTCGGCTAATGTGGTTATGTGAGAAAGCTTGCCAGTAGCTTCTCGTGGGTCGGTGGTTCTTTCCGGGGGTTTCCGGTTTCTTCCTCCACCATTAATACTGGCCGCCATGTATAGCCTATCTTGTGCTGAAAAATGGCGTTAAGCCCTACAACAACAACAACAATCAACACGAAACTGCAGACTACTAAACTGTTGTAACAGATGACATCATGGCGTCTTGCGCACTCTGATTGGTCGACAAGGCTGGGAAAGGATATTTCTAAAGTTTCGTTCGCTAACTCAACGGGCGCATTCGATAATTATATCCGAGCACAACAACCACGCGCAGAGTCAATTATCGAACGCCGACGGAGCTCCGAGTGCTCGACCAAAAATGACAGACTTCTTAGAAATAACATTCTAGACTCTAGAATACTGTAGATCGCACATTATTGCAACTTTCGTCTAGTTATTATTTATTTATTTGAACGTCAATAAATTGTTGAAATTATTAAAATACATTTGAGTAAATATAGAGGCCTCGCGGGCCACTTTATGAGAGCTGACGGGCCACAAGTTGCCCGCGGCCCGTGGTTTGGGAACCTCTGAATCTAGGGACTTAAACTTAAGAAACAAGATTAGATAAACCCCAAAAGCAGTCCATTATCCAAAATATAAACTTGTTTAAATAAAATTCAAAGTCAAACAAAGCGAAAGAATAAAAACAACAAACAGTGTATGAATTCCTAGAATAGTATCCTAAATTATATTACAAATTTCTCACTAATCCGGAAACTGGCCAGAGTTATATAGTCTGAAGGTTCTAATATTTTAATTGCTACCGTGCGAATACCACTTGAGAATCAGTCATTAATACAGACGCATTTACTTCAATGTAATCACCTGAACATAGAATATCACTGACGTCCTTGAAAGTTACATATAATCCAACAAAATTATTTAAATATTCAAATCCACTCTGCTAAATCCAAGAAACAAATATTATAAATATATCACTATTTCTTCTCAACGAATCTTACAAAATTGGCATAAACTGAAGAATAGAATACATGTGGGTATTCTCATTATATGGTCTCTATATATAAGCATTAAAAAATCAACAAACACTGATTCGCTAACAGATTCTGGAACAAATCGTATTAGTTCAAAATAAATCAGTCACGTTCTGACTTTTTCCAGCTAATGAACCAATAAACAAAAGAGCAAATGCGCTCCATATTTTAACGTGATGTTTGTCTGACCTCCATTCAAATTAAAGCGTAGCGTCTTCGACCTAAATAGTTCTTGACTTGGCCTTAGCGATCGGCCATGGTTTGTAATTGAGATTCCTACAATGAAGCATACATAGGAATCTATAGTTCTGTTCAGCCATTGAATTAAAGAATTTCAAAAACAAAAGTCAGAAACATAATAAAGCTATAATATAATTTTAATATATGATTTAGATATTCGTAACATTTATTAGTGATAAAATCCTGATTGGATTAGTTTGATGGAACTGGGATTTACAATATTCGTTATATTGGCTAATTAGATGTTAATTAATTCTTGGAGATGTGACCCTTATGAATCGATCAAATAGTGTGTGTGTGTGTGTGTGTGTGTGTGTGTGTGTGTGTGATTTGGCAGTTTATAGTGATGTCTAGCACTGGGGCATCATGCCGCAGACATGTAGCATTAAGTCCACCCAGTTAAATTATCCTGACTCCAGGCCGACCAGTCCTAACACTAACCTCTTTATGCTGACAGCCAAGCGAGGCAGCTGTTAGTACTATTTTTATAAGTCTTTGGTATGACTCGGCCGCGGATCTAACCCACGACCTCCCGCATGCGAGGTGGACGCTCTAACCACTATTCCACCAGAGCGGTTTGGTTCAAACAGACCTTGACCTACTATGTATAACTGTCAAGAACTGTTCCTATTGAGTCATGGAAATAAAAGAAAGTGAGCTCGCTTTTAATGTGATATAGACAAACCTGGCCATTAGTTTAACATAAAGAAAGAAGATAAATTGTTCTATAAATCACTTATTGTCACTTATTCATCATCATTATCATCGTTATCCATCACAGTAATGTCGTTATCGGAATTGACCGCATGAAGTAATATCAATTAGATTCAGCAGTCTAATTCATCAAATATAAATATAAAAATTAATAACATTGAACACATTGAAACATTAACATGTACCAAAAGAATGCAAAACTTCGTACATTTTCCAACGTAAATCTTTCTGTGTATGAAAAAGGTTCATTCTTAGTACTAGTTGTGTATTCAAATTCCTATCTAGGAACTTTGACAATTTTATGTAGCTAATGTCGTTTTTCTTCTTTTGAGACTTTGAAGATTTATATTGATATTTCAAAAACACCTAAAACGATCAAAATCCGCTGCTTGTCTCCAGTTAGTCTAGTTTGTTTAACCGTTGTCATCACACCACATAGTAGTAAGTATAAGGCATTTAAATTAGATGATCTAGTACTGGAACGTCTACGATGTCAATAGCTTATGACGGCCAACTGACATGCTTTTTGTTGCCGTCCTCATAAATATCTATCATTTATTGATTAATCACCTTAATGAATGTTAATCATTGCTGTATCATCCCTTCACATATTTCCAGATCTTTCACACCACAGTCAGTCGACCGTCATTTGTGGCTTTTAAATTTTAAGACTTCAGCTAATGTTTAGAATCACATTTGACTGCGCAATGAAATTCCCTGAAATAAGAAAATATTAATATTGTAAACCACTTTTGCAGCATTCAGTCTTCCCAATTTTGTAATAAGAAAATAATTAGCCGATCAAAATATATGTATTACCTTCCCTATATAAATGCCATGTCAATATATCAACCAAGGAAACTTTCTGATTTTATTCTGACGCGATAATTCAGCAGAAAACATAAGGTCCGTCACCACTAATATATCTGCTTTTATGTTAACTGACGCTTCTTCCTTTATGAATGTAGTCTGTATATAAATAGTCAAAATAAACGATTAGAAACAATAACAAGTCAATACTCAGACGCAGTCGTTTCATCTCTTTCAAATTATTAAATCGGTAATAAATTAGAGCTTTTCTTTGTCGAACATATTAAACATTACATTTTTTAAATTAGTTGATAATTATTTTTGTAGGTTGATATTTTTGTTTCTAGACGTGTTAGATAGGTTGAAACATGGTGCAGTGAAACATATACTTCAGGGTTGTGAATTAGTGAGAGAAGCTGACAATGAACAGGAAAACTTTTGGTGTTCTTTCTCACTTATACATTGTTTTATTTGACATGTGTTTAAAAGATACATTATTAATCTGAACGGGAGTTTACAGATACATTATAAATCTGAACGGATTTTGAAGATACATTATTAATCTGAACTGGAGTTTATAGATACATTATTAATCTGAACAGGAGTTTAAAGATACATTATTGATCTCGTAGGGATTTTAAAGATGCATTATTAATGTCGACGGTATATTAGAGATACATTGTCAATCTGGACGGGAGATTAGAGAAACAATATTTATCTGGACATTAAATGAGAGATACGTTATTAATCTGGACGGGAGTTTAGAGATAGATTGTTAATCTTGATAGAAGTTCAGAAAGACACCTTTTGATATTAAAAGATTTCGCGATTTTAAAAAACTTGGCAATGATGCTAAGATCTTGGACTTGGAAATAAAGCAGAAAACGCGTGAATAAAACTTGTGACACGTGTATCAATGTGCTGCGCAAGTTTTTGTGGGAGTGAAAACATAAGTTATTCACCTAATTTCGCTATCTGGATACGGTTATATTATACAACCCTTACATTATCCTATTTAACAAGTTCTGCATTTTGTACAAGGTCAAGTCCCTCTTCTCGAATTATGTCATATGGCGTCCCAAAAACGTGAGGTAGAGTTATAACTTTGGGATGAGGAACAAAATCCTTCACCAGTGAATATGATAACTTATGACTTACAAAAACTACGGAAGGAACTTTCTTTGGAAGAAACCATTCTTTGGAACAATATTCTGCCTTTCTTGACAAGATGGATCCCCTTAATGGCCCCTCCTGATGAACGGCAAACAAAATGGCAGTATTCACTGCAGTTATGTTAATTAAGGTACTTGTTAACGTGCTTTGCTGGAATCAAAATTCAAACTTATGGAATACCATAACAGAGACGAATGAGTTATCCTTTGCATCACTGCTTCCTGTACGAAGGAACTTAGTAGGCAACAACTACTTTTCACGCGAGTATGTAATACTTGTACCCTCTGTAAAGTTTAACTTTTTACAGCTATTTTCAAAGTCAGCCTTGAAACATCCACTTTCGTTTAGAACAAGACCAGATATACTACCTAAAGTATTCGATGGACTTTCCAAAGGCTGTAACCATCGTTCCTCTTTAGAGGAGGAGAGGGACAGGAGGGTACTTTTGTTGTTGTTGTTGTTGTTATTGTTGTTGTAGGGTTTAAGGACATTTTACAGCACACGATAGGTTATACATGGCGACCAGTATTAATGGTGGAGGAAGAACCCTGGAAAACCCAGGAAAGAACCACCGACCCACGAGAAACTACTGGCAAGCTTTCTTACATACCCACATTGGCTGAATCCGAGACTCGAACCCACGCAGACAGAGGTGAGATGGCAGTGATCCGTAACGGAGAACGCTTTAGACCACTCGGCCACTAGGGGCCCCCGGTACTTTTTGTATGTGTACTAATTGCATTCACTGATTATATTACTTAATTATAAAATATTAGACCGTATCTGATGCTTAAATATTATTCCGATATAGTACCTTCGAAGTGCAAAATGACAAAGCAATGCATCTTGCATATAAAATTGCAGTTGCAAATACAGAATAAATGCGAATTGTATTAACTATTTTGACGAGATGTTTTATGATATTGTTTTAACAAATTGTAACCAGACGTTTAAACCCCCAATGCCGCCGTGTTTCATAAATTCACCAGTCTACTAATCTAATAAAGCCTATAAGGAAGAAAATTATTTGTTATAAAATGCTATCTGACACAAACTGTTCTTTAAAATATTTAAGATGTTATGTTTAAACGACGGTGAGATATTCGGTTTAGAATTAAGAGGTGCCACCTCTTAATTTAGTCACCGAAGTCGTTCGTAATTACATCCTTTTAAAGGAGTGCTCAAAACATAGTGACGTTATTCATTCCACAAATTCCGCTCGTGACTAATCTAATAACAACAATATTCGCAGATGGCAATTACGTTGGATAGAGAGGTAAGGAAGAGAGGCAGGCCCGCTTTTTAAGTGGATATGAGATGTTAGATTTTTTTCACGTAACGACAGCATTGGAGCTTTAAAATCGCATTGGACTTTGACACGAAACAAAGAAAATCCACATATTGTAAAGTCTGCCATGTTTTGACATAATCAGAAGCCTACAATCATGTTCATTTGTCATAACAATTAAGTCCTTTATTATGTAATACAGTGAGCCATTCTCTGCATATGGCTTGTGGCATACAATGCTGTTGAACTCGTTTCGTAAATTTCATAGAGATTGAAAACTCGCTAAAAATCCTCCATAAATCCTATGAAATGCATAAATTCGATTTAGTATGTTCCGAAGAATTGTAAAATTAATATAGCCATAGGTAAACAAAGCCGCAAGTAGCATCTATTTACGTAATACATTTATATTTGGTGACTGTCGATGCCGATATTGCGATCGCATCCAGATCAAATCACGCATGGCATGCTGCAAGATGGTATTTATTTAAGGAATATTGGTAATACGAATAGGCTTAGCACGGTGGGTGGGTGAGGTATCTCCAAATATCACGTATAGTAAGCAATAAATGAAAAGGAATGAATTGTTACCAAAAAAAAAGACTTAAATATTCAGAACAAACTCTTTTGAGGAAAATATATTTGTTTTACCTCAAATAGCCAATTTGATATTGTATATTACGCACAGTAGATCACTGTATTGATCTATTGCATTGTAATTGTCTTGTTGCATGAAGAAAAAGCAAGATGCAACAAGCGTTACATTTTTTATATACACTCGGCCTTGCGTACAGTGCACGTGACAAACATCACGATGCCATGTAAAAGGGGCTTCCAAATTAGACTTCTTCCAACATTCCCGGTCCCTTGACTGAATGTCATATTACACGCGTACCTGTAACCCGGTGGCTATTTATCTTCCCATATAGAAAACAGAAAATGTTGTCGGTACTGATAATAGCGATGTGGATTCATTCCGAAACATTCCTGAAATGCATAATATACAATGACTTATTTGCTCGTTTTCATTTGAGTTCTTTTCCTCTTTTCCTTCACTGCATGTAGTTCTCTACATATTAATCCATCCAAGTTTATATTTTCGGGTATCATCAGTTCTTTATTCTTAATACCCATTTGATGATGGTGCAAAGTACTTGCCATTAACCACGTATTCTATATAAACATTATACGTATGCATGAGTGGGATATATGTTGAATTAGCCTATGAGCATGAGAACTATAGCTGTTGTGGTATGCGTTTCAGAGTGTGGGAAGGCACCTCCATCAAACAAAAGTCAGGTTCAAACTTAGTATAAAGACAAGTTTTAGCAAAATTAAAAACTGATCATATGAACAGTTGCTTACTTAAGATGATACTTGGTTCAAGTCTGGTGGATGCCACGATTGTCACTAATCGTGAAAGTTAAACTTAATATACGGCTACATGCTTAGCGTGGATGAATATTACATGTGTACCTGTATATAACCATGTGCGTTCTTACACGTGTACCTGTATATAACCATGTGCGTTCTTACATGTGTACGTGTATATAACCATGTGCGTTCTTACATGTGTACCTGTATATAACCATGTGCATTCTTACATGTGTACCTGTATATAATCATGTGCATTCTGTAATGAATTCTACGGTGTGTCTATTATGATAAGCATTGTGAAAGAGTTTATACTTATTAGTACAGTTATTTGTGTAACTATTAGTGGTAATTTACCTACTTTTTTCTGTATTTGTGATACAGGGGTCTTTACTTGACCGAACGGTGTCAACCCTGGCACGATTCGCGCTAGAAGTCATACGTTTACAACAAATTTCCAAAGATTTCCATACAACTTCAGATGTAAATTAGAAAGCCCGACGTGTTCGTTCTATACATCAATTATACTCGAATCAATGCAACACCACAGATCACACAACCTGCCAAATATCTATCAACCGCACATCAGAACTGTTTCTCTTCGTTAGGTTTCCAAACCGGCAGCAGTTTACGCAGTAGAAACTATACAACTGTCCCTTAACACAAGGAACTATTTTAACTACGCCACCTTAGGCCAGAAAACTATGGTTTCCAGGCAAATTTCACCAGTACAACTGCATCACATTTGCCACCATGGCGACTTAAACAGTATCTGCCGACTCCCTTCTTATAGATTTATTGTGTAATTTACCGGTTTCCTAACGTAAATACCGCCACTGCAGTTACACCACCAATGTACACCGCTAGGTTTTAACAGGGACTATGCTCATTCGGTTTTGACCTGAATTCACTACTAGTGAACCATTGCATCATGGAAACTCATATATACTTTACTCTGTGACGTTTGCTCCTAGTAATTAGCTAATAAATTCGTGAAAAGACATATGTCTATTGCACCAAATTCCAATAATCATACAAGTCGTCACAAAAATCTAAGAATACCTTAAAATGGATATAGTGTTACGAGTCTAGGCTCTTACCAAAAGTAACAGAAAGAGTGAAGACAACAACCTTTGTAAAATTAAACAAATAATTTATTTACCTAGAATATCAAGTGAAAAAATGAGAATAAAAGAACTTACGGTTTTACGAAGCAAATCCAAAAATAATCCAAGAATTAAACAATAGAAGTCCTAATAATAAAATGTCCTGAATGAAACTGAGTTCGAATCCCTATGAAATCCAAAATGGAATACGATGACGTATGTTGTAACCTGCGAAGTGTTGTTGTGTCAGAAAATACCATTCAAGTTTTGAATTCAATATAATTTCCAGTAAATGTTTTTATCCAAGAATTTGTAGAAACACGTTTGTATTTCCAGGGAAAAGAATCACTTGAAATTCAATAAAATAAAATTTCAACTCAATTTGAACACAAACTATGTTTGGTGCCCGACTGAACAATCACTATAAAGACCTTGTCGACTCATGCAGTACAATCATAAGTATTAATGGTGACAGATGCTGCAAGATCAGCACGCCTTGTATGAAGCATTAACTGGTTATGTGATTAGTAATCTTGCTAAACACGGAAAGTGCTGGGCAGCAAAGACTAGACTGTATAATTCTATATTATTGCTGGTAGTAACTGGTTATTTTGTAAAGCTGTACTGGAAGTCAATACGACGTTACACTCTTATTAAAATCGAAATCTCCAACATAATGGCTATCTCGTGTATAAAGTTTATATTCTGCGGACATAAAATTCGCTGCATGCCTAGTTTTCAGTAGCCAGTCTGATAAAGCCTCCCACTTCTTGTGAGTATCCCTTTTCGTTAGTGACCATACGTTCCGAATGACGTAAGCTGTACGAAAGCTGTAGTTTGATGGTAATACAAATGATCATTAGAACATGACATCGTGGGGGTGCCGGTCAGATGTACTTATTGATACGCAAATTTCGAACTGAGTCATATTGTAGGAAGGTGTAGAGTGGGTAGGAAGCTGTTTCGGTAACATATTACCCTGCATGAGTTGACATGTAACAATACATTGCGATAAAGATACAGATCATTGGATTTGGGGTGACATTAGCATCGACTCCCACGCAGCTTTTCTTTTTTTTTGTTTTTTTTTTTGGCTTTTTCTTGCATTTTGCTTACGTATCGATGAAGATGAATACGTTGTCAGCTTCCTCCTTTATAGTCCACAAGAATAAATGATAAAGTCCAAGGTTTCATCAAATGTCACGACAGTTTAGAAAACGACATGTTCATAGCTCCGATGAACAGTTAACTGCCACAGTCGAGAGAATGATTGTGTGAATCCCTCTGTGCTGCTCTGATATAGTTAACCAAGAATGAAATAAGGGATGAAGTTCAGATAGTTATTAATTTAATAAATCAAATGGTTTGCTGACAACCCAATGACTCATCCAATGGTTGTGCTGGAGATACGGCTCGATTCGTCTATATGAATTTTGAATGATGTTACAAGCGGCGTAAAACAAGCCAATAAATTAATTAATAATCCACAAAGTTTACAAATTTTGGGCAAAGACTTCCGAGCGTATTTGCATCTGGAGCCGGGACGTGGAAGGGAATAAGACGAGATGAGTATCTGGCTTTTTACCTGAACATAATGGTATTTATCTTGTGTCAGTACACGGTGAGACAATATTCATCGTTATCGTACACCCCCACCCCATCCCTCGGGACGGGTACCCACAGCTGAGTCCAATGGAGGGTTGATAAAACTGGAAAACACTCTGGATATGATCGGAGCGGGAAAGTAGTTTGGTTAGATATTGTTTCTAAATTAGTCCCAGATGACAAAAGTATGCCTCAAGCAGACTGTCTTCTGTATTGCAATTTTATACATAACCACGTGATTTTGTGAAGAGTGCCACGACACTCTGACTTCATGTCAAAAGTTATAATGTCAGCCTTAGAAAATAATGTACCCTCGGCCGTATCACTGTCTTAGAATCAACAACGCAGAAACGCAATTGCGAATGGAAATTGACAAACTCCAAAGAATACTTCAGCGATATAAAAGTGGAAATAGAAACATTGACGTCACATATGGTGCAGCTTCTGTCGCCATGCTGGGCCTTGGAGTAACTGGAATAGCCACCACCATGATCGGCGTGGGTAGGTTCCCTGTTGCAATAACTGCTGCTGATGTACTTTTATTGCTGGAGCAGTTAGTGCTAGTGGAAAAATATTATCAACGAGACTTCATAAAAAAATTAGTGGTCATCGCGCTATCATTACAGCTGCGGAAAGTAGTTTATAAAGGATTATTAAACTGTTTTCGAAAGCCATTAATGACTCTACACTGACCGCATATGAATGGGCTGATGTGCTGGTCTAGCTTGACAGTTTCAACTCACACAAGCATACAATAAGGGCGTCAAAGGAAAATAAATGACCATTTTCTCGTAATCAAGCATGATGTATTAATGATAATTATAAATATGTTTTGCTTTAAAAGGTTTTACTATAGTCCCAAATTCTCTCCCATTCACACGTTTTTTCAACTATTTAAGACGTCTTTGATTTCATAACTCGTTTCTCATATTGTTGGTCCACTTGAGCTAGACTTTTATCAACAATACCATGAAGTGTAACTAATTCTTCCAAGTCTATGTAGGTTTCAGAAAAGGATTATTCAATTTCATTGAGAAGTTTACATTCAGTTTGTAGTGTACAACAACTGTTGTTTTTAGCTAATGTATCTTATCAAACTTTTCTACTATACAACCCGCGGTTAGATTTGGGTGAAGAATGTATCCCTTTCATCAGTATTAAATCTATTCTCACAACCTTCGTGGTTATATAAAATTCATCTTACAAAAAGAGATAGTAAAGCTTAAGATTAACCTTGAGAAAACATATCCCGTGGGCGTGGTTCGAACCTATAATGTCGTTTTCTATCATTACACTATCCGCCATTTAATCAGTTCGCCACCGAACAAGTTACATTTAGATAAAATGAACAAATATATAAAGTTAACAGTTAATAGAAAAATTAGTCGTATATATCCCCTACACATTTTATAACCAGTAACTATAGTCGGCTATAAAGTGAAGATCTCAGGAGTTTCAAATTTGAGACCAAGAAATTAAATCTCTGGGGTTAGGGTTGAATCAACTGGTCAATGTCAGGCTAATGCATACATTTGTGTTTTGCACCTGAAGTATGTACGTATGTGGTTGTAAGTTGGGGGATCTCAATCGGTTCTACGTAAAGACCCAGGGACTACACCCCTGGGGTGGAGAAAAACTCCAGAGACATAACTCGACAGAGTTATTTTAAATTGATGTAAAATCACCCCACATACTAGTCCCACCACCAGCAGTGTTGGTACAATATATACAATCAGCTCTCATTTGACTATCATAAACCCAATCTTCAGGTAATTAGCTTCAAGGATGTGGTAGGAGTTTGAAGACACACCTGACCTACGTTCGTATGGAAAAAATTGTTATCAGTACAAAAGAGAGCTTTTTAAAAACGCTAAGGGATAATAAATTTGTATATTAAAAATACATTCGTCCTATTTGATATCACCAAAAGTTGTTTTCTCAAGTAAACAAACATACTGCTTACAAAATTTCGGCCAGAACAGGTTTGTTTTGTAATACCACCAAAATACACCTTTGGTTGAGTCATGCATGGGTCAGTTCAGTACATTCTATTTATGGATTATGCATGAGCAATGAGTTAATTATCTCGTCCTTTGTTTGTATGCACATATTTAATGTAGCATCCACCTACATAATACTGAAATTAAATAAGGAATAAAATACACAAATGAATTTTAAAAAATTCATACCTTTGGATCACTATTTAGAAATGAAACATTCGAGTAGCATTTCAGTTAACCTGACTAGTCACTGGAAGTTCATAACCTAAAGAAGTTTATGCACCTCAACCCCAAAAGTATTTATACATGCGTTTTTCACGTACAAAGATCGTGGTTTACAAAGAGTGATGATCAAAGCCCTGCCCTTTTCTTAGGCGATACTTTTGAAGGAAAAAAAAACTTGTGTGCTTTTAGATTGTTAACGTAGCTTTAATTTTAGTCCTATCGTTACGATATCTGAGCGTGGCAGTTTGTTATGATGTCTTAGTACTGGGGCATCAATCCGCAGATATGCAACAGCATGTCCCGCCCAGTCACATTAACCTGACACCAGGCCGACCAGTCCTAACACTAACCTCTTAAAGCTGAGCAACAAACAAGGAAGCTCCTAGTACCATTTCGTGTAAGTCTTTGGTATGATTCGGCCGGGGCTCGAACCCACCACCTCCCTCATCCAAGGCGGACACTCAAACCACTTAGACCACCTCAGCAGTCCGAAAACAAATTGTTTATTAAACAGCTTGATGCATTTCAAAATAAATTTACTTTACTTGTCTACTGATATGTGGGGGGGGGGCCTGAGTGGCCGAGTGGTCTAAAGCGCTCACCGTTACGGATCACTGCCATCTCACCTCTGTCTGTGTGGGTTCGAATCTCGGGCTCGGCTAATGTGGGTACGTGAGAAAGCTTGCCGGTAGCTTCTCGTGGATCGGTGGTTCTTTCTAGGGTTTTCCCGGGTTCTTCCTCCACCATTAATACTGCCACCATGTATAGCCTATCTTGTGCTTAAAAATGGCGTTAAACCCCATTACAACAACAACAACTGATATGTGCGACTAGCTCTGCTTCCTATCCGACTATTGGCATTTTGCTGTCTACAAACTGCGAAGTAATGATGGGAGGTGGACACGCCTTGCATACATTTTAAGAACACAAGATCAAAACAGCTAATTCACAAATACATCCATAGCTTTAATTTATTAAACAATAGTAACTGAAATGTCATCACATAACCTTAGGTTTTAAAAAAAATGTAAGCCAATTTATGACACTATACCCTGCCACCTTTAACATGATAACCGGGTGGGATTTTCGGATTCAAAACAGAACACTTTGGAAGATGATATAAATACAATGCTTAATAATGGATGACTTGAAATGAGCAACTAATTATGAAAATTTGCGTATGTATGTATGTATATATATATATATATATATATATATATATATATATATATATATATATATATATATATATATATATATATATATATATATATATATATATATATATATTAAAACGGGGGGAGTGAATTGTCCCGCCCAATTTTGGTTTTCGTTATCTAGTGGTTGACCGCCCTCGATGTTATTGCCCGGTTCGAGTAATTGTAAATATAAGTGGTGAAACTTATAGGTGAAATAGATAGAGATCTGAGCAGGTATATAGAACAAACCAACACGAGCCCCCGTACATGTAAACAAACAATTTAATCAATTACATACAAACACTGAAAATTCATTACATCAGGAATGTACTCTGCTTTTAGGAATTTAAACTTTCACCGAAATACAAAGAAAATGCAAATAGATTTAAATAAAATAGTCGATCTGTTTACTGATAGATTTAGTTCATCATAGGATCGAGTAGACAAACGAAGTCAACGTCTTGTACGATTTCATAACCTGCTCGTCCTCAGTTTGGCTTGCTCCCTCTGTAGCTGTTCAGACTCTTGGATCTCAGGATGATACTTTCTACCATCCGTCTCAGGATATTCTCAGAATACGTCTTCAGGAATTAATACGTCGCAGGATTGTGTCACAGGATAATTCGTCTCATACGTCTCAGAATAACATCACATCATACGTCCCAGCATATTGCCAGGATAATACGTCTCATACGTCTCAGGAGCTATTTTCTCTCTTTGCTTTCAACGTTCCTCCCTCTAATCGGTAAATTAGTTCGTCGGTTCCTTTCGACAATAGTCCCCTTTTGGACAACAGTTCCTTTTTTACGAGAATTTCTTGCAAATCCTCGGAGTCCTAGTTTTTGGGTCTCCTCTTGCAGGAAAAGCTTAGACTGATTAAAATTCGATGCGGGCGATATTAAAACCTATGAAATTTTGTGTTGGAACACGCCCCCTCATTTAACGTAACCAATCACAATCAAATATCTCTGCCGCCTTTTTTCCAGAGGCGCCAAAGTCAGGGTCAGCTTGACCTTGGTAGTTTAAGTAACAGAGTTTCTGCGTTCTCTCAATTGTGACAACTTTACCATAAAAATGAAGTTTTCCTTGTCCTTAATAATCCGCCTGGCTGCTGTATAAACAAATGTTTAATTAGGAACGAAATTCTCCCTCTCAAGGACATTACCGTACACGGTAGTATGGCGATATGACACGCGCTTGTCTCCATAAATCTAATTAATGGTTCTCTGGTCTCTACTAATGTATTCTTGTCAGATCGACATAAAATTTGCCATTTCACAATATATGTGTGTGTGTGTGTGTGTGTGTGTGTGTGTGTGTGTGATTTGATTAACATAAGAACGCACAGATTCAATGATGACGAATACAAGTAAATTAATTTAGCAAATATAAAGACAAGGGGTGAATGGTTGACAACGATTTGACAATGAAATGATGGATATAGTTTACTCAGGTAGTAAACGCTGTAAAACTTGACAGTGTAGTAAAATGCATTCGCTCAGGTAGCGAAATTATGTTGATAAATAAAAGAGGGACAGATATGCAACTTATCTTTACAGTCCCGAAAGATACACTGGGTTTTACGAACCCCAAAATTAGCCCATGGCTAACAAATTACATGTACGGAGATACACTCCGTCATCAGTACACTGTTTCAGCTCCACGGCTGGTACAATTCAGCTTCACAGATATTACAGACTCCGAACACTCCGAACACTTCGAAACACTCGGAACATTAGACCCTCCGGACATTCCGGGCAATAGACCCTCGGGTCACTCCGAGCATTAGACCCTCGGGTCACTCCGAGCATTAGACCCGCTGACAAGACTATTTCGTATTGTAAAGAAATGTACATACGGTGATGTATTTATACAGACAGTATGTGCAATGGAGGCATTCGGTTCGTCCCATCGAAAGCACTTCTCATGTGCGGCAGGGGATGAACCGAACTCGGGTCACTCCGGGCATTAGACCCTCGGGTCACTCCGGGCATTAGACCCTCGGGTCACTCCGGGCATTAGACCCTCGGGTCACTCCAGACACAGACACTCGGGTCACAGACAGAGACACTCCGGTCACAGACAGAGACACTCCGGACACCCCGGACGTTAGACTCTCTGGACACCCTGGACATTAGACATTCCGGACACCCAGGACATTAGACCCTCCGGACGTCCCGGTCACAGACAGCTGAAAATATATCCAATAACGTGTACTATACATGACACAGGCATTATAGCGTAATGACGTTATACACAGTAAGTTATATAGCTTACATTATCAGCACAATAATTAAAAAATGACAGGTTCAAAAATAAACCTAATCCTGTTCGATAAGAATCCTACTATATTAAACAGTTCTTAAAAAAAATGTAGCTTTACATTACCGATATAAATCCCGTACTAAGTCGAAAACAATAGAAATATGTGCATTATACTGCGTACACCAAAGCTACATAGCAAACATTCAAAAATAAGCGTGGTAATACAGTAGTTACATCGTATAGACTAGAAATTAATAAACTTACATACCTCTACAGCTGCAGATGTGCAAGTCATTGAAGAAGACTGCCCGCTGACAAGACTATTTCGTATTGTAAAGAAATGTACATACGGTGAGGTATTTATACAGACAGTATGTGCAATGGAGGCATTCGGTTCGTCCCATCGAAAGCACTTCTCACGTGCGGCAGGGGATGAACCGAACTCACTATTTCGAAATACGGGACAATATACATAAATCACCTTCGGGGTATCGTTGTACACAATAAACGAAACCCGAGTTCATGTATTCAATAAATAAAAGAATTTAATTCCGTGACACCACCCTTGCTGTGCGTATTATGGTATGTGCAAAGGAGTTCTTCCGCTTATTGCAGCTAGTTTCACGTGATCAGTTACATTCAGGTATTCAGTTTTGTCCCAAATACGGTTATGGGGAAACAAATAAGCGACGTTGATAGCAAATTACTAGATCCTAACTCGAGTTTAGAAACAAATAATCATCAGAAAGTCATTGAACCAACTTAGATAGACTTATTCTTCATATTATCTTCTGAATCTGGTTTTGAAACTTTCTGCAATGTAATTTAGATCTCAGTAAAGCCAATGGGATTTGGAAATTACTCAGTATTGCTTGTTTTTTCTCGTACCAGTATGTTGGTATGCGCTTCTCTGTATTTTCTTTAGAGAAAATTTAAAGCAGCCAATAATAAATGCATCTCATCTCAGCAGTTTTTATTTTTACTTTCCCCTTCATGTAAATTAAGTTATAAATTTAAACAACACTCATACACACTCAATGTGTGGTTAAATTCAAACTTGTAAACCATGTCGTAGCGAGTAAAGCAAACGTCGATCGAGGATATGATTTTACCAAACAGAGACGAGTGTAGGTAAAATCTTACCTTTTGCTTTAAAATTCAGACAACTGTTATATTTCGTACTTGTATGCCCACGTTCTCATGAGAAACATTTTAATGATAGTGACAGATGTGTTAGATTGTAAATTGGGTCTAAAAATTAGTAGAATGGCATTGAAACACCACTTGACAGAGCATAGTTCATAAAATGTCCCTCCTAATACAATAAAGAAATAATTCAAAATATAAGTCCGAACAATAAAAAGGTGATTGGCAAGTAGTTCAGAATATTTCGCCTTTTTTACCAATGAGCAGATATAGCATTTGTTTTTATTGTTACAGGCATGGGGTCTCATTCCCAAAGAATGAAACACTGGCGTTCGTGTGGCGTCATAGTCCATGTTTCCCTTGTTTCCAAAGACCTTAACACAATATTCGCCGTCAACTGAAAGACTCTACAAATTCGTTCCATCTAATTACCTAATGACTACGCACCACGAAAGTCTAATTTTCAAACTTGCACGGTGTTTCTTGTTTATTATTTGTGTGAGTCACCAGTATTCCTTTTCTACCGGAATATTAGGAGTTCAATCCAAAACAAGACTCAAACACCTAATTCACCTATGTCAAATTAATAAATAACAACACCCAGATTATCCATAGAACTCCCGAGAGAGACTTCTGAATAACAAACATCGGTCACATAAGGCCTGCTTAGAAGACACCATTTCGTCATCTGAGAACGCAGCCATCAACAACATGATGAGGACTGTCTAATGTAAACTCAGAGAGTTACAAGACTAAGGACTAACCTATACGGTAGATGATATTCGGTTCTTTACAGAGAGGAATGACGTGCGGAACGGCTATAAGGCTTTGAAGACAATATACGTGCCACAATTATCTGGAATATCTCCAATATTGAGTGCTGAAAGTGCCACGCTGCTCACTGACAAAGAAAAAATTCCTCATTCTTTGAAGATGGCAGAACAATTCAACAGCATCCTCAATCAACCTTCATCTATCAATAGGGAGGCAAATGATTGATTTCCCCAAGTGGAAATCAACATAACACTTGCTGATCCTCGAATGCTGACTGAAACCGTGAAAGCAATTAACCTGATGTGAAATGGCAAAACCCTTGTAGAAGATGATAAACCAGCAGAGGTTTAAACAGTCGAAGGTTCGCACATGACACAGAAACTAAATGACCTTTTGCGGTCAATGAATACAGTTGTGCATCCATCAACAGAAATGTATGCGACAACTATCGGGGCATTTTGTTGCTGTCAATAGCCGGCAAAATACTTGCCAGATTTCTGCTGAATTGTCCTGTATCATATACATCAAGACCATGTTTTCTGCTAATAAGTGAATGTGGCTTCAGGAAAGGACGAGGGACCAGACATGGTGTTGGCAGCTTGTCAACTCAAAGTAATAGGCCTGGAACAGAACTCAATCCAGTACACGACATTCATCGACCTGACCAAAGCCTTTGACATAGTTAGCCATTGGAGACCATTTGAAGATCATGACAAATTTTGCTTGTCAACATACATTTATCATGATAGCTTGGCAGTTATATGATGGCATGCTCTCTTGTGTCGAGAACGACGGCGAGCTATCTGAAGCAATCTCAGTAACCAATGGTTTCAAGCAAGGCTTTGTGTAAGCCCCATCACTCTTCAGTCCGATGTTTTCTACCACGTGTACTGATGCCGTCTGTGACACTCATACTGTGATCGACGTTAGATACCGGACTGGTGGCATGCTCTTCGATCCAAGCAGACTAAGGGCGAAGGCGAAGTTACAGGAAGTGCCTGTTCGTGATATTCTATTTGCTGACGACTGCTCCCTAAATGCCAGAATTGAGTATGTAATGCATCACAGAATGGAACATTTCTCTTCAGTTTGTGACAAGTGTGGTCTCATAATACATATCAACAAGACATAGCTGATGAAAGAACCTGCACCATAAAAGAACTACAAAGAGCCTACTATCAAAGTAAATAGCCAACCCTCGTGAAAGTGGAAGAGTCAAACAATCTCGGCAGCATACTGTCACGTGCAGTCCACAATGACGTTGAAAATACCACCAGAATTGCTAAAGCATGTCACACTAGGGGCAAATGTGTGTTTATAAAGCCATTGTGTTGCATATCCATATGTTTATTTGCGAAAGCTGGATAGTGTACACACGCTGTGCCAAGCAGCTGAGGCATTTCACATGGGCTGCGTGAAGACACTGAAGAGGATAGGATGGCAGGAGAGGTTCCAGACAATGTAGTCCTCATGCGAGCAGGAATTCTAAGCATCCACACTTTGCGGATGAAATCATAGTTGAGGTACCTGGATGTCTGAGGAAAGACTACCAAGGAAAATCTTCTAGAGCGAGCTGAAAGGGAAAGCGATCTCAGGGTGACGCTCCAAAGATTGCTAAAGTCATTCTGAAACACTTCATTATTGATCCTGGATCCAGGTAAGATCGTAAACAAGATCGCTTCAGCTGAAGAAGTCTATTCCTTACTAGAGTTACATACGTTGAATGGAAGAAAATTTCAGAAACAATGCAAAAGCGCGAGCAGCGTCAGAACTGCAACACTTCCTCTATTGATCAAACAAACCCAAAAATCATCTTCAGTAAAGTGGGACATTCATTTTAGAGCACAAACTGGCTTGATCACTCATTCACGCACTCACAAAAATAAAACCAGTTAGTAATGGCTTGGTCATTTTTTAACTGGAAGGAAGAACATTACTTAAAATTTGTTATACAGTATTTCCTTCGGATAGAAAATGGTTACAAATCAAATCATGTAACATACTAGGAAAAAAGTATAGAGAAACGAGGTAGAGATGCACGATTGGCATAAATATGTATATCTTGTATGTCCTCCTCCAAAATTAAATCTATTGTAATCTGATTATGGAATGTATCTTAAAGGGTTATGAGTTGGTGCCTGAGCTTATCGACAAAAGTTTAGGAACTATAAAAAAGAAACTGGACAAACCTTTATTAAATTTGAAGAGAAAAAGAGCATATATTTGACATGTAGTGTTAAGCAAAGAACGTTGGTCATGGTTATGAAAATCTCATACAACTCATATCATTTGAAGAAGTCAAGAAATGTGTCCATAGTAACGTTAAGACTTACGTTAATGAGCACAAAGAAGAGACTTTAGAAAATGCGTCTCATACAGATGACGAATCCTCCTTAGCTCATATTTGTTATCAGTTAGTCTTCTACTCAGCAATCTTCTGTATGTCACGGAATAATATAAATCCTTTTATTTATTAAATACATTCACTCGGGTTTCGTTTTTTGTGTAAAACGGTACCCGAGGGTGATTTGTGTATATTGTACAATATTTCGAAACAGTGAGTTCAGTTTATCCTATGCCGCACGTGCGAAGTACGTTCGATGGGAGAACGGAATACTTCCAGCGCATAGACGATGTATGGCTGCATCGTCTGTGTATAAATGCCTCCCAGTAGGACTAAAATCTTTACATTACGGACCATCTTGTCAAAGAGCGGACTACTTAAGGATTTGCACATCTTCAGCTGTAGAGCTGATCGGAGTCGACGTGGTATTAGTTGTATAGCTAATCATAGAAGTTGACCATAGCATCGGTAAAGCTCAATCATAGCAGCCGTAGAGCCGAGTTAAGTGCTGCGGGTTGAGTAGTATGTGACCGGATGTTGCTGACCGGTTGGTGGGCGCTGATTGCTTGAGTGACCAAGGAATTGAATGATGGTCGGTGATTACCTGGAACACTGACTACTTGACTGACCAGTGTGACTGGTTGCTAAGTGTGCTGGTGACGGAGTGTGTAACTCCATACGTATAATATTTTAGCCGTTAGCTAATTATGGAGTTTGTAATAACCAGTGTTTGGGATTATAAAGATATTTTCTATATGTGTCCCTTTGTTTTCATCATTTTACTATTGGAGTAAAATACCTTATTTTTCACTATTTTAGTGAATTCATTCTTTTACTATTTGTGTAAAATTAGTAAATCATCCACCCTTGTCCTTGTACTGTGCAAAGTCATGTATTTGTATTTTGATTTGTTGCATTATTAGGTTCATGCGGATTATATTAATTTTTCCACTATTTGGATCTAACAAACGCCCGTATTAATCATAATTAATTTCTCCTTTACGTCATTCATCATTAAACATCGTATTTGTATCAACATCAAAATCCAAACTCCAACCCGCTTATCTTTTTACACTGGTATAAAGTAACTATTTCAATTTGATGCGAGCAGTTTCAAATCGCAATCCGGCACAATGTTTAGAAATTAAGTTTCTCATAAGACTGATCAGAAATACTTATAGCTTTCTACCTGCACCTATTGCAAGAAGAAAAGGCAGGTTATGTCTGATTAAAAATTGAAATTTAAGCACCAGAATCAAGACAGACCTATTCCAAAGGCTCTTCTTATTTCTAAGAGGTCATGGTTACTATCATGTGCTGAAAGCAATATATCTTTGGGGTCTAACAAAACACTAGTCTGATTTTGTTATGGCGAATTATGAACCATTCATGTTGAAAGGTTCTATATCACTCTTGGGTGATTCTTCCAACATTATTGCCAGTAAAATTGTAAGGAACACACGAGTGTTTCAGAGTATTGTATTATCAAGTACTTTTCCTTTTTCTGACAAGTCTTCTTCCAATTGGAGTTTTCAAATTCAAGGAGTAGAGAGCGGCTTTGTTGATGTTCATCTCCACATCCCATATTTGTCCAATCTGATCAAGGGTAAAATTTTGCCTGGAATTTTCAAGCAAGTTATGCATCAGTTAGGCATCCAGAAATACAAGTTTTGTGCCTATCACCCAAAAAACCAAGGAGCTTTAGAAAGATTCCATGAAACTTTTAAAAATATATTTTGGTCATATTGTTTTGATGCTGGAAAAGATTGGGACAAAGGTGTGTATTTACTGTTGTTTGCTGTTAGGGAATCAGTTCAAGAATCTTTAAAATTTAGCTCCTTTGAACTAGTTTTTGAATATACCGTATCCGAACCATTGAAGTTGTTTAAAAAAAGAAACTCCTTTCAAATGAAGATACAGAACTTAATCGGCTATGTTTCTGATTTCTAATATAAGTTGTCAAAGGTTTGTAAAGTTGCAAGAACTAGTCTGCACTGTACTTAGTAAAAACTGAAATTAAGGTACGACTAAAATACAAAGGAAAGGAGTTTAAATATTAGGACTTTTATTAGATATTATATGATTATAGGGATTTAATTCGCAATACCGTAAGTTCTTTTTACATTTTTTGCTTTGAGTTCTCGGGAAATAAATTGTTCGTTAACGTGTGTGTGTGTGTGTTTATACTTAGGAGAATTACCGTAACCCCTGTACAATCCATGTAAGGTCCATCGGTGGTTTATAAATGAACTACTTATCGAAATTTTCGATGGCATGTTTTAAATATACGCAAAACCAGGTAAACCAAAGCATTCATAAACATTTTCATAAACAGGTTATTCGTCCACGTAAGATATTAATTTTAAGTGCACAACTGGCAACTCTAGGTATTAGATTTAATACCATATAATACACGTGCAGAGCTAATTGTTAGATCCCTTTATGGCATTTAAATGACGTCTAAATAACTTTGAGAAGTCAATACTAACCTTGTCCATTTGATATGAAAATTGCATGAATTACAATGCTCTTGGGAGGGATGCATTTCCAGGAAGCAATGCGCTTAGAGCCTGTCCTAATGTACATTAATGTTTGGTTTCTTACAAGCAATGTGCTTGCAGACATCGCCTATTGTATATTAAAGTCTGGTAGATATTCCGATCAAGGTGCTCCAGACATTCAAGCATCGCCAGTTTCTGAAGCTGGACGTACTAAAATGGGAATTATACACAGCTATGAATGAAACAATGGAATCATTCAAACAGGTATTTAAATCTTAATTAATACATTTGATGGGATCACTATATTTTATAAACATTGCATTTAATGAAATCAGTGATACGCTTTATTTTTGACATAGTAGATAAGTCGTGTTCACTGACGCTATGAAGAAATATTCGATTTTTGCTGTATTTTTGAGGGTATTTTATGGATCAATCAACAGCGGAGAAGATTCGTAAAATCCTCAATAATTAGACCATTGAGAGAATTAATTTTATCGTGAGAAAAGTAGAAATAGAGTTGATATATCTAGATACAATGAAATAGATGGAATAAAAAATGTAAATTCAATAGCCTATTTTCATAAGCATGTACAAGTTCATAGAGTACATACTACGCATATTGCGTGGATATCAAATTCTTTAGAGTACATTCTAGAAATATTGCGTGGATATCAAATTATATAGGGTACATACTAGAAACATTGCTTGTTCGCAAAGATATACGTACAATTTTAAATTGAACCTCAAACAAGGTAATAAAATAAAGCTGGACAGGAGAGGTTAGACAAATATAAACAAATGGTGTAACAAATTACTATTCAAATAATGATTTATCATATTAAACGTTTCGAAACCATATTTATCTAATGTACATATTGTTTTCTTGTTACTAGGATTTAACAATTGAATACAATAATATATGGAATGTTTGTTCAAGAAGTATGTTTTAACTAATTTTACCCGTAAGTTAGTTTATACTTGAGACTAAACGAAACGTATATTCGTCTTCAATAGAATGGTTGTCATATAGCATACAAAATCCGTACCTTCTATGCATTCTTTTTGTTCCTGAGATATTGTGAATACATGCTGCTTAATTCAATTTTGTATCAGTATCCGTGAATGCTGTATTATTGCGATGCTTAATGTTGTTATCAGGACATATTAAAATCATTTTGCTATTGTTGCATGGTTACATATTGTATGGTTTGTATGGCCTCGACTCCATTTATTTATATCAAAAATGTCTGTCAATCGTAGCTAATAAATGTAAACAAAATTGTAAATGGTAGCTGACCCAAATTACTGTACCATGGATAAACAACACTGTATTATAGCTGTATTTTCCTAACCCGGTATAGTACAACGCACGCATCATAATGTACATAAATGTGAACACACTGATAAGAAGGTATATCCACACCTGGTTGAATATTTTCACACACATATAAAATACACAACAGATCGAATGATTAAAGGAAACACAGAAAAGTCAATTCAGTTGAAATACATGAATAAGAAACAGAAAAAAATCACAAAGTCATTATTTAATATTGTCTGAATTTAAACGCAACGTGAGCAAATAATCGAATCATGTCAGCTCACAACTAACGTTTCAAATAAACATGGCGTGTCCAGTGGTGACAATTGTCTCATTTCGCCAATTTAACAATCACACAATAAGTACATCAACTGGATGCATTTACACAGAAGTTTTGAAGATTCATCCTCAGACGTAAACTGTCTTGACTGTCATCGAAATTATTCTCATCAGAATCATCCACATAAAGTGTCCATGCACGGCAGTTTGAAGATTCATTCTCAGACATGGGTAAGCTATCTTAAATGGAAAAGTGGTTGCTTTTTCTGTAACTTCTTAATTCTGCAGTTGAAGACTTCAAGGATGAAGAGGATGAGTTTGTGAAGTCACTCTGTCTTAGAAGTTACAATTGCGGATTTAGTTTAATTCATGTGTCAATTTTAGAAGATGATGATTCTGCATCGTGGTAACATTCTTCCTTCTACCTAGACTTATGGCGAGAAAAGGTTGAAGAAACTTCTTTCTGTGCATTTGGACGCCTTTTATTCTTTTCATAAAAATATAACATAAGTCTTCGTCTTTCTCTGGTGCTCTGGCTTTCCTAACGTGTTCCTGGTAATATGTTTGTATCAGTCTAACGAAAAGATTGCCTAGAGTTATATAGTACAGTGTCAGTCTATCAACATGAGTGCCTAAGGTAAAATATTTGAGTGTCAGTCTAACACCAGGATTGCATGGAGTAAAATATTCGAGCGTCAGGCTAACAACATGATTGCCTGGAGTAAAATATTTGAATGTTATGTCTAATAACAGGATTGCCTGGAGTAAAATATTCGATGTTGAGTAAAATATCTTGTGGTGTTGGTTGAGAGGTTTCAGTAATATTTTTTCTTTCCTGACTGACAGCATTTTCTGCACGGTAAATGGTTTATAGTGTTACCTGGGAATCTAACGTTGACTTGCTCAAAAATTAATTGTTACGTATATATTATTTAATTCATATTAATTATAATTTTATTGTTTGTTTGTCAGCTTTAAAAAAAATATTTTTATTGTGCATGCTATTATAATATAATCTGGTTCACGTGATTTGGAATTTATTTTCAGAAAAGAGTTTGACAATGACTGATTCATTTGCAAACACATAAAGCTGACCTAGTTCCCGACCTTAATTCACAATTAGTAACAGTAATATGAACAAGTTCATATTTTATTTATTTTTCTTGTGGAAATAATAAGAGTGATATCGAGGCTGTATTAAATACGTGACTCTATGCTTGTAAACAGTTTTATTGAAGTAAACAACTTTTTTATTTTATTCTTCGAGTAAAATGTTTGGTTTTCGTCAGGGCCATGTTTTGAGTAAGAGATTTAAACAAGATTATGTGACCCTCATATGGAGACCCATTATGCGCCTCACAATTAGTGTATGACCATCGTTTTAGAGAAATAATCTCAGTCGAGCTTCTAAACACTGGGACGTAAAGGTGTTTCTTTTGTTGTGTCAGTTTGGATTTGTTTTAACGGTTATTCGAATTATTGGAGTCAAAGGGATTAATTCTTTTTCCCTGGAAATATGTGTGCTCATGCAGAATTCTTTAGCAAAGACATTTCTTAAAAATTGTATTCGGATTTCGAACACCGGGGTGTTATTTCTTGTGTTTCTACAAGGAACTGTAGACAACCACAATATATAGGATACATCATATGTCATAGCCTTCCATCCTGGATTCTTCGTAGGGACTCAAATTGGAATTCATTAAAACATTTCATTATTAGGACTTCGAAAATTTTATTCGTGGATTATTCTTTGATTATTTTTGGATTTGATTCTTAAAACCGTAAGTTTTTTCATTTTACGGCATTTTTCCAAGGAAATAAATTATTTGTTATATTTTTCAAAGCTTGTTGTTTTCACGCTTTCTTGTGATACTATTTATTCGAGTCTAAACACGTGACAGAATAAACTCCAGCCTTACCCAAAGGCAGAAGTGTTACGCAACATCATACTCTGCTTGTGACTGGCACAAGTACAGGCGATAATAACTATTGTACATGCGTTTTGATGGTCCATCAGTAGCAATGTCCAGAATATCTTTTCAGATACAATTCTTGAAGGGGGGATATTCATTATTGATGCCGGCTTCCTCAATGTTAAATATTATCTCTTACCTGTCTCCTTAAAATAGCGGTTTCATGCTTCCCTTAAAGTAAATTTTGCTCGCAGCATATACAGTTTTATGGGTGTGTCAAACTTTAAATCTGGTCGCCTATCCATAAGCACATAACACCACCAGTCGCTAAAAGGTTTGTCACTCAGATCTTTCTTTCCACGTAAGCTACACAGTTAGTCCGAGTTTCCTCTGACCCTTGCCACCCCATTTTTGGATATTTGGACATTTATGGTGGGGTGTAGGGTCAGAGCGCATTCCCTATCTAAAAGTTGGAATTCGCCGACACCATTTGGTGTCGGCATGGGGTAGCAGCTTTCTAGCCGACCCAGCACACTTGAACGACCTTTCATCGAGATATACCTGCATGAAATCGATAGGAATATGATTTATTTTCTCAAAAATCGTGAGCACAGCATTCGTCATGTCTTTAATCCGCTGACAGACTAGACGAAAGTACGTCGATGCTGAAATCTGACCTGGATCTGGCCATTTGCATTCAGAGTCACATGATTATACAAATCTCGGAACCTACATGTCAATGACATCAGAGGTCATATAGTCACGTGCTATCGAAATAAACAAATTTCCCAAGTTGTTGTACATAGAATTTGGACATATTATATAGAAGTCACTTAATATTTGTAAATAAATATAATGCACACTTAATTCTCAACATATTTATTTTGAGAGCAACGAACAGAAACCTGTCAGTATCGCAGCAGGGTGGAGAAAACCGTTTTCAAGAAGTACCGAGCACGTGTCAGCGATGGGTTTTTTGTTGGTGTCACGTGACTACCACATTGACACGTGCTCTTTGTAGTGAATCTGGTTTTCTTCAAATTTCTACAACATTTACAGTTTTTCGTCGTTGTTTTCACAATAAATATTTTGAGAAGTTTGTTTTTTAATTTTTCTATAATAATTACATTACCTTTATTTATATGTTCGATTTGTTTTCCTACAGCAACACTAGCAATGGTCTGTTGTTGATATCACGTGACTGTATGACCTCTGATGTCATTCAGATCTCGGTTGCGAGAGTTGTGTAGTCACGTGACTAGTAATACAAATGGCCAGATCCAGGTCAGAATTCAGCAACGACGTACTTTCGTCTAGTCTGTCAGCGGATTAAAGACATGACGAATGCTGTGCTCACGATTTTTGAGAAAATTAATCATATTCCTATCGATTTCATGCAGGTATATCTCGATGAAAGGTCGTTCAAGTTTGCTGGGTCGGCTAGTAAGCGGCTACCATATGCCGTCGGCGAATTCCAAATTTTAGATAGGGAATGCGCTCTGACCCTACACCCCAACATAAATGTCCAAATATCCAAAAATGGGGTGGCAAGGGTCAGAGGAAACTCGGACTACTACACAGTCTGCTTCAATGTATAACATACACAGCTGTCCTGGTGTATCCATATTCAATTTTAGCCTTGTGTTCGGACCTTGATTGGCACTGAAGTCCGTAAGTCTAAAGGTAGACTCCGACATTCCGAATTGCCTGGCTCTGTGATAAACCGACATGCTTGCAAGGGTTGCAATCAATGCTCTGCTTACATTGTCTGAAACTGTACAACCGTAGTCAGACTTTTCTGCGCGTTATGTTTCTGTCACCAATATTGGCGCTAAACACATACCGAATTCGACTGATAGACCAACAAATATACTATAATACTTACCGTCTGGAAAGCGATTATTGAACATAATACTCATACTGGATATTAAACAGGGATAACCTATGAGTTATTTTTCACGATTTGTCGATCTATTCTCAAGTTCATTAAAAGATGTAATATGTATGCATCAGGCTATGGAAGTGGAAAACTTCAGTTCCACAGCTAGTTAGCAGTACAAGTAAATCCTGTTTAGATTTTGTTTTACAAAAAAAAAACAGCGTAAAACTGTCACTAAATTGCAAGAGATGTTAGCCAGACTAAACAGTTATTTTAATATTTTAAAAATCAGTTTACTTTCAACATTGTGTGAGACATAAAAAATTATAAAATTCGATATTGAGTCATTATTCCTCTGAGTTAAATATTATTTTTTTAATAATTTATCTCTTTGTACGATTTTATAAGATAAATACTAGATAGACATTGATCAATGGCAGCCTTTACTATGGATTCAGGGACTCAAGTCGAAGAAGGTCACAGGGTACTTATTCATGTTGACATTTGGAAAGCACATAGTCAGATGCATTCCGAATAGATGTGGAATCTTTTTACACTTTATTAATATCTTTTTTCTCAATTCAAATTCGATCTTCGCCAGTAGAAAACACGTGAGCCTACGTTTAAGGAATGGCTTATCGTTGCGAATAAAATTTTTATAATAATTGTTTTTATCAACCTCATTATTATTATCGTTATAATCATCACCATTATTATTGTTATTATCATTATTATCATTATTATTATTATTATTATTATTATTATTATAGAACTTAAATATATTTTAATATTATGTTTTCCTATTAAGAGGTTAGTGTTAGGTCTGATCGGCCTGGTGTCAGGATAATGTGCCTAGGTGGGAGACCATGCTACATGTCTGCGGCATGATGCGTCAATGCAAGACATTACTATAAACAACCACACTGCAGACATCGTAGCGATATGACTTTAAAAAAATAAAACTAAGTTACAAATTCAAATCACACACACACATACATAGAGTATTGTCATTTTTGGGATCTAAGTGAATGCAACCGAATGAAATTCGATGCGCAGCCCTGCTATGACATGTACCTCACTGCCAGTTTCATAATCGTGACTGATGCAGATGTAAATAACTGTTATATGCGCTTCAGAATATGGGGGTAGATGGAATTGCAATAAAAGTGAGGATTTTTCAGACAAGACCAAAAACTTTGAGAGTTTTTTAGGTAGTATTCCCCTGACAGCTTTGCGAATTTCCTGGTTACAAATTAAAGGAGGTAAACTACTTCTCGATGTCGCGTGTTCAAAATTTCCCGGAAAATCACATTTGTCGCGGCAATAGAGCGCCCGCGATAATACAGCGTTAGAGTATAATATCTTTAGTTAATATTCGTTCGGGTGTTTTCGAGTCCTTATAATGGACTCTTTTCAGATATTTAAATTATACTTTGAAAGTACATTTTGATGTCATTGTTGTGACGATTACATCCTTGTTTATTGGTTGAGAAATAAACAACTTTTATACATCAATGTGCAACACATATTTACAAAAAAACACGTATGTTAGAAATCATTAAATAACAGTGTGTTGTATTGTTAACTTAAATGAGAGCTGATATGAACTTAAGGAAAAGGTACAAGTAAAGGAATTAACGTTCTAGAATAAATATGTTCTCAGCAACTTATGCATTTTATAAAAGCTCTTGTGAAGTCCTGAATTTAATCTTTGGCATTCATATGTTCGTTGTTCTCTTGCATTTTCGATGAGCAAACAATCAATAGTAACAAAACAGTATCAAGTTACAAACAGTCCCATGGATCAGTCAAACAATGTGCTGTTATCAGTAATTTTAGAAACGTTTGATCAATATTTATATGACATTAATAGTCATGGATGTAAATATTTCATTAATACTGTGGTCAATAATTTAACAGATATTTTCAGTCATAGTGCAAGGCTGATTTTTCCAGGAAAACATACACCTGTTTTTATTTTAGAAAATGGTAGAAACTTCGATAAGGTAAAGCTGGGGAAACTGCCAACTTAAATTACTATCTGGCAAGCAAGGAATATAAGTTCAGTCGTACTAAACATAACAGGCAAACTATGATGCCAATAGATTTTATAAAAGAATAACGGATAAATATTTTGTTCTGATTAGAAGAATGACTCAAAAGAAAATCCTAATTATGAAACAAAGTTCATGCATGTTTTTGGAGACAGATCAGTAATGTTGGAAAAGAAAATGGATTCAAACAAATAAGAATTTTAATATCTAGTTACAATGAGGAACTAACAAATTTCCCATTTAAGCAGTGTGCATTCAACCTTGATGTCCGAGCTTAAACTAATTATCCCCACCTCCACTCACCCACCTGTCAAAAAAACTACAACAATAAACGAACAAAACAAACAAAATAAAAAGCCTAACAGCGACCTCTTTAACACATGATCAAAAATCCGATCTTGAACCACCTCCCCCGTATCCTGCATCGACCGTAATCCAAGCCTGGATTCGCCTATATGCACCTCTAACTTGTTTTGCTGCTTGAAAAATATTCCCCAAAGATACAAAGATTCAACTATACTATCCCGACACCAATTTATGAAAATGATTTACGGTAAAATCCGTTCTGAGATCTGATGTTTTAATGATGGAAATCTCTGCAAGTGCAAACAGTTAGAATTAACCTTCTTTGAATAGAAAACGTCAAAGATACATAAATATACGGAATGGATGGTATATTGTCTTGATAAAAACAATACATTGCCGCTTTCATTTCCTCTGACCTCGAATTTCATGAGTCATATCCATGGTAAAATGACAACTATGTTAAAAATGTCTTACCAGTAAAATGGCATTCCCCTACTGAAAACGAATGGAAGGGACTATTGTTAAATAAACTTTCAGACAAACGGTTCGTTAAAAGAGGACTATAGATGGGGACCATTCATGGATTGAAAACTAATCAGGAAAGAAATTAACAGAACAGTTAAGTACTACTTCCTCACGTTAACTGTTACTTGTGTGATTCAATCTCTATCATCCATCATGGTTAACTGTCACACATAAGAATGTTGACGTAACTGCTACATGTGCAGCCCTTTTTTCTCGTTTTGATCTGCAAATTTCCGCACTCATACAACTTTTGCTGCTCAACTTAATTTAAGACTTAAAAAAAAACCGGAACTCCCGACTACCATCACTCTCATCGAAACGCTGCATCTCCACACCACCTTCACCTTTATCAAAACATCGCACCCTCCGACAACCTTCACCCACATCAAAACACCGTACCTCATGACTATCATCACCCGCATCGAAACGCCGTACCTCCCCACTACCATCACCAGCATCGAAATACAAATCCTCACGGCTGCCATCACCTGTTTCAAAACACCACCTTTCAACTTCTTCATCCGCATTGAAAAAAACGTCTGTCAGAATTGCCTGGTATTTTTGGATACCCACTCCCACTTCAGTCACACTATATAACCATCAACATATTCGATAATTTGACAAAACTTGCTAGTCACTATACAAGGCAAAGTATAAACTCAGATCAGATTTTCATATATGTCTCGTAGTTCATAACTTCAGAAAATGAGAAAATCATAATTCAAAATTTCAATAAGTTTTTCGGAAATCAAAGTTAATAATCTCATAAAATATAAAAAGCCATCTTCTCTCCACAAGTAACGTACAGAGAGTCCTTTGGGTGTCACTCAATTAAGCATAATAAAAAAATAAAACTACTTTTAGCCTTGAAGAAATCCATAAACTCGAACTCTTGTACCTCGCCGTGTAAATCTTTCCAAATAAATACGGTTATATCAATACTGGTTCGAGGTATGTCGTATATTTTCATACATCGGTAAACTTAATCCATTTTTCCAAACAAAATCGGCGATACGCTTTTAAAAACTGAGAGTACGAGTCAATGAATTGTATACAGGTAGAAAATGGCATGCAGTACAAATCAAAGAAGTCGATCAGTATTTCAATAAATGCGTGTCATACGAAATGCTAGCCAAACTGTACGTGAATATCCCGGTAAGAACCACCGGCCCACGGAAGGCTACTGGAAGCTTTTTCACATATCCACATTAGCAGAGTCTTAGACCTGAAAACACGCGGACAGAGGTGAGATGGCAGTGATCGATCAATGCGAGCGCTTTAGACCGCTAGGCCAACTATGGCCCCAATATTGATACAATAAACGTAATTTAACGTCAGTCGTGTTAAGATATAAAAACACTAGCTCCACACAGCTTACAGTCCCGACCTTGACAGCAGGTGAATGAAAAGGAGTCCCACATGTATACATATTAAAAACACGTAGCGTGGCTCTTAATACCTATCTGCTGATGTTTGTTAGAAGATATATAGCGACCGCGATTATACGCATTTGTGCACAAACGACTGTTCTCTTTGACTTAATACAACCATCCAGCCTTTGAATTGCATATGATGAGATTTGGGGTTATAATTTACGAATTCTGATGCACCATATCCGATCCCATATCACTCTAGAAGTAGGACATTAGTTGTTGGTAATGTGGAATAGTGCAAAGCATGGACCGCGTAGTTGTGGGAGCAGCAGAGGGGGCGAATCGGACATTTTGTCCAATCGTTATTTTGCTTAATTATTACTTTCTGCACTCAGCGGATCCGGTGTAGTCAGCGCTGGTAAAAAAAAAACGACGTCGGTCCATCCTACACGATGGTGACGTCATTTGGTTTAATTAACACCTTCTGCGCGCCGATCCCTAGCGTCGTCAGCGTCCGGTAAACACATCGACGACCGCGTCGATGTCGTCGCCCCCTCTGCTGCTTACAATGATCTTACAAACAGAGTGATCACTAACTCCTCCTCCTGTAGATCAATTAGGTTATTTGACTGATCGGTGAGTCTGAAATTAATTCTCGTTAAAAACCGATTATGGCATCTCATATAGACCGGATTAATCGGACTCTCAACTATTAAAAATCCCGGAGGGGCTGTTGGTGAAAATGAATAAAGGATATATCCCTGTTGAGCTTGATTTGATTGCTTGGTATCTACCTGGTAACTCCCTTCGATAACATCACACACTAGATTGATTGCTATCACCGATGCGATATTTACGTTGTACGGGGCAATATGCCTACCATCATCCCCGTTATCGTGTCTGAGGATATAAGTTGATGGACTGATAAAATCATTAAGAGACTTTCTTAGTTCTGGCGCGTTGTATCCTGGAAACTTGAAATCGGGTAAATCGGCTTCTGCGATATTATACTCGGTTAGGAATTTTTGTTTATCATTAATTCTGCTAGCGGATATTACCCCGACGATTCGTTCATTGATATATTCCATGTCTGATATAAGTTGATTTAACACCTCAACGTGTTTTTGTGCTTTTGTTTCCCGTAGCTGTTCTAGTTGTGATTGGTAAATACGATTAATCTCGATAAAAAACCTATCGATATCATTTAAATTAATTTCGGCCGTCGAGACCGATCTAGGATTTTTATCGTCCCTAAAATACCAATACATGGTATTCCTGTCTTGAAATGTAAACCAGTCGGGGAGTGACGCGTTTTTCATAATAAACAAAACATCTCGATAACTGGGATTAATCTCATGATACGATTGCTTGTCCGCGGGGTTTTCATGAGGTGGATTCTTAGGCCATCCTAGTATGGTTCTTATTGAACTGTTATAAATATCAACCATATACCCCGGTGTGCTTATTTCAATCGTCGACGATAACGTCGGTTCATGAACCGTAATAGCGATTTTTGATTCCTTTCCTGTGATCGATTTTATCCTGCGTTGAAATTCTTTATTGATTTGTTCTATTTGGTATGACCCAGTTGGTATTGTAACCTCCTCCCAGTCTGGGGTCCCATCGGGTTTATTTGTCCGTGCAAAAACCAGCGAGTTATTAGGTTGTTGTCCGTTAAATGCGTCCGCTCGAATATTAGGCCAACTGTGATATACTCGCAATTTTGCCAGCGCTATTTCCTTCACTGGAACCGGCGACGGGAAGTTCACACTGAAATCGGGTTTCGTTGACGTTATCGATATCATACTTGTTTGTACCGGAGTGGTGTTCTCCGCGATCCGCTGAAGTAATTGAAACCCTTCGGGGTTCAGCGACATTATTATTATTTGTTGTCTTTAGTGTTTAATATTAATAACCAGAGCCCATTGAGGTGGTTCCGGCTTCCAGTTGAAAATCCTCGATTTTTGACATCGCGGAGCTATACAACTGGACCATCGTTGAGAATTCAACATCGGATACGAACAAATTATCAATCGATAACGAGATCAACCCGGATAATTTCGAGTACGCGTCGGATACTATTTGATGTTTTACTGTATACTCGTTGAGTTTTTTCTGAAAACACGATGATATCTTCCTAGTGATTGCGTTGGCGACTCCAGCAACTGTTGTCATCGCGGAGACGGCGATTGGAACAGCGATCGGGGCTATCGTGGTCACCGTGGATAAAATAACACCGGCGCCAGCTACTATACCCGACACCGAGTACACGACCGCGTCGATGGCGGTTATTTCTCGGCGGTATTTTTTTATTTTTGCACGGTATTGTTCGGAAAGCGTTTTCAAGTTCGCGGAAAATTCTTTTGCGGTATCGAATCGATATTGATGTGACGTCGGTGATACCTCTGATTCAATTTCCTTGGTGGTCATTTTTATTTTAAAAGAGCTAGTGTTTTTAATTACTTAGATTCGCTACAAATTCCACATACCATGTGATGTTTGCCCCGGTTAGATTTCTATCAACGGCATAAATTGTAAACAGTTCAGTTGCGTTCTTGTCTATAATTGTTGATATTGTATTGTTAAACCCCGATGAACTAGACGATAATATATTAAACTGCATCATTGAAACCAGTGTCAATCGATAGATGCCCTTAACAGTTGCGGTAATATTTACTGTATTCTGTGTAGGAGTCCAATCGAATGATCCATGCCGAATTGTGCATACTGTGTTGATGATGTTCTCATGAGGGATTTTTATTTTTTCGAATTGCTCTGCTACTCTCGGTAGTCCGTCTTTAATCGCTTCAACATCAGTTTTAATTGTTCCTATTTCCTGTATATGCGTGTCCACATCTTTTTTGTTCGCTGCAACCCTAGTAATGAGTGTATTTATTTCCTGTATATGCGTGTCTATACTTTTTTTGTTCGCTATAACATTAATTTTGAGTACTTCTATTTCCCCTTCATGCACGTCTATACTTTTTTTGCTCGCTATAGCATTAATGTTAATTGTTTCTATTCTCTGTCCATGCGCGTCTACATTATTTATGATCGTTACAACATTAGTTTTGATTGTTTCTATTTCCCGTGTATTCTCGGGTATACTTTTTTTGTTCGCTGCAACATCAAGTTTGATTGTTCCTATTTCATATGTATGCACGTCTATACCTTTTTTGTTCGCTGCAACATCAGTTTTGATTAATCCTATTCCACGCCAATACGCGTCTACATTTTTTTTGTTCGCTTCAATATCAGTTTTGATTGTTCCTATTTCCTGTGTATGCGCGTCCATATTATTTATGATCGTTGTAACATCAGTTTTGATTGTTTCTATTTTCCGTCCATGCGAGTCTACATTATTTATGATCGTTGCAACATTAGCGCCGATTATTTCTATTTCCCGTTCATGCGCGTCTACACTCCTTTTGTTTGTTGCAACATCAGTTTTGATTGTTTCTATTTCCTGTCCATACGCAGTGATATCATTTATAGTTATTGTGATTTCATCCGGTTTGGCATTTTTTTTACCAAGGAATTTATCAAAGTTGTCATCGATCCTGTTAACATTTTTTCGTAACGAGGTAAATTGGCCCGACAGCGTTGTAAACTCCGAAATAGTATTCTTTATTGTTGCAAGATTTGGTTCGGTTACCGTCGGGGTCCCAAAAAAACTAGCGGTAGTGAGTTGTATATCGGTGACAGATTTTTTCACCCGCGCGTCGAATTCGATCATAGATATATTCAACGATGTAAGTCTGTCTCGAACGGATATTATCTCATTCATCACCTCCGATATATGTTTACCCGGTTTGAGTCGTCCGTCGCCGGTATACAACGCGATAGTGCCATTGGCGACATTAGGATGTCGTATTAAAATGTCATCCAGCGACACATTACTGGATTTCAATTTACCCTGGCGGTCTTGAAATACAACTATTTCGCCCGGGTCAACACTGGTTAAATTCAACGTATCAGCGATTTCATCCTCAATTAGTTTTTTTATGTCGGCGGCGGCCGTTTCCGTGGATTCTTTCAGCGCCGAAACCGGTCGTCCCCAAATATCAATCATCGTTATTGTAAAAAAAACCAGCGTTTCTAATTAACCCGCCGGGCCTCTACGACCCCACTAGTGTATTCGTTTACAACCACATGAGGTGGTTTTCGCGATGATGAAATCGCCGCGAGTACGTTCAATACCTCGCGGCCACATATCGGTGGGTCACTTAATTGCTGTGTTGGCAGCGTGGAATAAAAAACCCGGGCTGAACACGCCCGGATATACCGCATGAACTCTTTCGGCGGGGCTAACCCGTATGAATCAAAATAGACGATCGCACGCGGATCAATCGCGTACGCAACCCAATGAGTTCCCGCTCCGGAGGACCCATCGAGGTTAATTATGCCGGTTTCAATATTCCTTGGTGCCGCCGGTAATTGATCCCTCATAAAAACACCTCTGAAGTTTTTTATCGCTAGCGCGTTTGCGGCGTCTATTAAATCAAAATTAGACATGGGAGTCATTGACTCCTGCGTTAATAAACGGTTCCCGGTAGTCTTAGACCCTTTCCCGAGTACCATGAATACGGGGTTCCCGGTAGTCTTAGACCCTTTCCGGCCACGGGTCGTTTTTTTTTGTAGCCTTTCCCGGTTGCCTTCTTCAATGCCATTCCCGCCGCGGTACCAACGGCCCCCAACGCAGCCGCCTTAGCCACTGCTGGTGCGGCCGCGGCAATCAACGCTGGAATCGCAGCTAACAGCGGAAATATCCCACCGGTCTTTTCCATGTTTTTAATTGCTGCGGCTGAAAAATCTATTTGAACACCCTTTTTATTCTTCATCGCATCATTGAAATGTTTTATTTGACGCGCCGTCAACGATATCTTATGATTACCACCCGCCATCTGTGACGGCTTCAGCGTTATTGTGGTCCCGCATTGTTTAGCCGACTTTGATCGTAATTTCTTGACTTGACCATCAGTCAACTCTACACTGACGACACTATACGACATTTTATTGTAAACGCGTTTTGTGCTTTCAATTACATGTTTTCCACTGGCGCATCAACGATTCTCATTCGTCCACCAACGCCTTCCAACAGCATTGATTTATCGCTGAGAATGACAGCAACCGCTCTGTAATTGGCACCAGCCGGGGCTATACGAGCTCGGAAGTGTATATCAACGACGGATTGTCTCGTTAAATCAAGATGTTCCAACGAAAAGTAATAAATCGGATACAGGTTTTTAAAATCAAGTTGTGATATTTGCAAACCAGTGTCGACGTTTTGATCACGACCCATATACGACAGCAATCGATGATACACACGTGCGATATGGTTGTCGCCGTAATTAAGCTGTATATCCTCGGATGGTTCCTGTTGTCCGTTTATTCTCAGCGAAACATCCCTGACTCCTAATTGATCAAATATCATATGGCTGCGTTCTTGACTACCCAATCGTTCCCTATTCTGTAGCGCTATGAATATATGACGCGGGGCTGAAACACCCTGTTTTGATGCCAAGTGCCATGTAAACGTATCGGCGACGTTATCCTCTTTAGCATCAGTTGTTACCGCTAGCCAACTCAACAGCGATTTCCCTCCCTGTTCCATAAATGCTAACAATCGTGCTTCCGTGGTAACTGATGGAGTCAGCACCGGCATCCACAATGCCATTTTAGTTAAAATGACTTTACCGGCAGTGACGCCAGCAGCATGCCATATTGCATTGTTATCATCGCCCCTTCGCGTCAGCGCGATTGTATGCTTAGCCCCATAGACAACTTTTCTAACATTTCTGCAGAATCCAAATATGTGATGGAGTGGAATCGCGCATGAAAACTGTTGGCGTGGTCTTTGCAACATCCCTACTCGTGTTGCGAATCCCATATTGTAATTATCGTTAAGACTTTTTATAATATTGAACTCGGCGCCCGGTCTTGCTCTGCGGTCTGGATTGGCTGCTTCAGCTTGATCAGCAACTGCGGTATCTCTTTCCACCAGCACGTTAACGTATTGAAGATGGTCACCGTTATCGGTGGAGTCCTTTGCGAACATTATAGATGGGCCCGCCGATCTTGTATAATCATCCGAGTATCTTGCTAGCCCAATTATCGTCGTTGCAACATCAACCTCGCGTTCTATTGATTCAATTTCTCGCCCGTCAATAAGATATCTGGCGCTCTCAAATAACGCCATGATACCGTTGTTGACGAAGCCAACTCGAACACGATGGTCATCTGCGTATGGTGCATTATCGGCGGCATTTGTCACGAGTTCTCCCTCAATTTCGATAAACGCTTCACACGGCAGAAAGTATTTACTGGTATCTTGGACTTGAAGTTCAATTCGCGATCGTAGGTCAGGTTGCGCTGCATAATAAGAATAATATTGATAATCACGGACAGAATCATCCCTGCGCACTGGGGCATCAATATCAAACGCGGGGTCAGCGGTTCGCGCAAACATTTTATTATTATTCATGTCGATGTTTTCAATTGCGATTTTTTCGTCGTAAATTCTTTGAATTTAAACCACTCCCCGCTATCGCGTTCATGAGCGCGTTGGTTGCCGCATCGGCTGATGGCGAAGTCGCCAACGACTCTAGTTTTTCTTCCACGGCGTTATTTATTACTTTACTGACATTCGCAGGCATCACTGTCGTTGATGGCATTACCGGTGGTTTCTGTTTTCTTTTTGAAAATCCCCTAGATTTCACCAACGACATTAGTTTGTCCCGCGCGGCTGAAAGCGCCTTTCCGGCAACATCTCCAATAGCACTAATTCCCTTATCACGAATAACATCAATAGCCTTCATTCTTAATTGTTTGGCTAACGGCGCTACTTTTGGAGCCATTCTTGTAAATAACCCCGCAATGGTGCTACCGAGACCATCTCCATAGTACGCGCGGTAAACAGGCAATCGCGAGTTTACCACGTAGACGAGTACTGGTTTATTGTGGTTGTAGTGTATGATCATCCTTATTAAAAACACCAGTTTTCCAATTAATCATCCACGAGTTCGTCTATGAGCGTTCGATATGCATTAATGTCCATAATACCGCCTGCAAATAACCGCTTGCAAATATCAGCGGCCTCATTGATTATTTCCGTAGAGTTATTTCCGGCTCGTTTTCCTCCAATTAGTACCTTTAGCCGTGATATATCACTGAGAACACTACCAGGACAGGTAACGCCGTAGGATTCTTTACCAACAGAGTATCCTTTTCCTTTTTTTTGGTGTTCTACTCTTAACTTCCTTGTGGAATTCATCGTAATCGGGATCACCACGATGTAGTAATGCGTCTCTATGTTTACTCGCTAAATACACTATTCTTGCCCAGTCCTTTAACGACTTTATATTTTTCTCGTAACCGCTATTGATATGCTTCTTATCTCGTATGCTCTTAGCAAAATTGTTGGCAGCAAAATTAATTAATTCTTCCCTGCTGCTGAAGCCTCTAATTTGATCTATTGTGCTCTTCTTGAGTATAATACGGGGTATATTCGCCTCTTTTTCTTCCGGTTCTCTTGCGGTGGCGCCTAGTTCTTCTTCCGGTATTTCTTCTTCTGGTTCTCTTGCGGTGGCGCCTAGTTCTTCTTCATCGGCCATTGTAACATAGGGTTCTTGTGGTTCGGTTATAGCGAGTGGTGGTGGCCTCCGTGTTGTAGCAGCCGCTATTTTCGCAGGGAGTGTTTCTAAAGACCTTTTTGTTTGTTCGGTCTGAGCCGCTATCTTTTCAAGCGCATCGAGGACGGGCACAGTTGCCGCCGTAACATCTTTGGTCGCTTTAGTTACCGGGGCAAAGAGTTGTTCGCTTCCAACAGTAAAATCGGTTTGTAGTTGCTGCCGCGTTTGAAGTTGTTCTCGGACCCTGTCTCGTAACGGTATGAACTTTTTAAGCGCTGCTAGCCGCTCTCTGGCTAGCCGAGTAGTAAGTGATTCGCCTACCATTATTGCAATTGCTCCGTAATTTCTAATTTCTCGCCGGAGGCTCCGTCTATAATTCTTCTAATGCTTTTGATTTTACTAGAAATCTCCCGGCGTCGTTCATAAACACGTCCGAGTTTTTTTCGTATTATTTCAACGGCAGTGAATAGTCCAATGAATGCATTTGCGTCATTGTGGTACAAGTTTTCATTGATCGTATGTTGTAATCGTTTTATAAAAAAATACTCGCGGGCCAGGGTAAAACGCCCCCGTTTTGATTGTTCGTTAATAATTTCATAATCGGATAATATTTTTTCACTGTCGAGACCATCAGATAATTCAATTCCTTGATTTTTTAATTTTGAAATCTCGGCTAATATATTATTGATGTCTTCGATATTCATTATTCCTATAAAACATCTTGTTTTTAAATAAAAAAAAAATGAAACCCTGTGTATCAATCCCGAGGTGTTCATACTTTGTTTTCTTCCGGAATGGACAATTTATTGTCATGGCGACTTCGTCAGCGCCATAGGCGCCGGTGGCCTTGTCACGGTGACTTCGTATCTACATATGAAAATCGAATTCTATGCCCGGTCTTTTTTGAGATTGTTGTTTGATATACTCGTTCTGCTACTTTTCGTATTGAGGCGATACAAATGTCAAAGTATCTACTGGCTTCATTCATCGACTGAAATATTTTTTCCTCGTGAGTTGTTGTATCAAATGACTTTACGGGTTTTGCTTTCTTTGGGTATTTACCGGTTTGGCCTTTTTTGGTATTTTGACTCTGCGAGACAGCTTGCAGGTTTGTAAGAGAATTATCAGTCTTATTACTATTAATATGATCAATCACAAGTCCATTCTCGATTAATCCGTGAAAACATTCATAGATGATTCTGTGACAGAGATGTTTCTTCTTTCCGGCACCAAACATTAAATACCCGTGATTATTTACGGTACCAACCGGCTTCTTCAGTTTGCGGTTTCTAACAATGCCGTCGCGAGACGCCTCGTAACTGACGAGCACAGGATGCGGCTGAAATTCTTGGTTCATTTGTATAATAATACTACTTGTCTAATTTATTATTTGGTTTAATTATGAATCTTTCAACGTAGTCTTGGGGGGTTTTGATGACGAAGTCTGCGGTGGGGTCAATGACGGCGTTTTTAATTCGCTTGTCATAATAGCGTTTTAGTTCCCTGTATCGCTTTCCGCCACAATTAATACACAACTGCGATTTTCCTCTTACACCAACGTGACAAACCAAGCACGGGAGGGGGCCAAGAGAACCATTACGAACGCTTTGTAAATGATACCCGCAGAATTCACCTCTACATGATTTATTGCACGGGGTTATCGACCCAATCATCAACCATTTGCAGTGATTCATTATACTATATTCTTTCATTTAAATACTTGTTTTAATTATATGGATGAGTTCGAGAGATTGGCAGCAATTAAGCCCCGGAAAAATATTAAGTTCAATCTCGATAGAGTCCTCAAGGACACACCAAAAGCGTTAATAAACGATAGAACCCTGTTGAGTAAAATACGTGATTGTATCGATGAATTCAAACGTGATGGTGCATCTCATAGTTGGTCAACATTTCGAATTGATGGTGTTGTTGATGCTACCATGAACGACAACCGCGCAGCAACGATAATATCACAACTTGACGGTAAAAGGTATTTCTTCAGAGTAAAATTCATTGTCCGGGTGGAATCAGGCGATTGGATCATACGTGATAAATTTGAACCAGTTCTCAGCGACAAGAAAACAGTCACTGTCAGCCGCGACTCCAAGCCGGGACTGTTAACCGGAATTGACAGACCATACTATGAACGAGCGTATCCTGAAACAGCAGTTGTTTATGGAATATACCCGTTAAATAAGAAACCTGATATCGGAAAACTGAAACCAATGAAACAGTCAACTGGGATAAATTGTGTAGCAGAACGAATAATAGAGCATTTTACAAATGCATGTCGAGGAAACAAATTGACTGATTTACGACGTAGCAAAATCAACCAGTGGGAACTAACCGTAAAAGAGCGTGGAGCGACCATCAGCGACATAGCGAGATTAGAAACATCGCTGAGATTTCCAATAACCGTTACAACGATAACCGGTGAAGTATTATACGAATCAAAGTATAAATCGAAGGGGGCCCCAATCAAAATTATTGATCATAACGAACACGCATGGACGCCCGCGATCACAATATTTCCACGGGATAGAACAGTAAAGTATATACCCGAAGAATTCCTGGGAGAACAATTCTCCAGGGATGGTTTTCTCGCGGAGAGGAAACTATTTGATGCTATTGCCTACTTGTGTAAAAACGACCCTGTATCAGTGTGGTTACTTCGCATCGCTGAAAACGATGCGGATACCTTTGATCAGTTTGTAAGACCAAACGGCGAATTATATCGCACTGAAGCATTTCACAACAGGATGAAAAAAACCGCCATGGAATTTGAGGAGAATGATGAACAACTGCTAACAAATTGTTTTACGATTCCATCGGTTGCGGCTCATGTTGCAGCAAGGAAAAATGCGTGGAGACCAACGCGCAAGGAATTTCTACCGGATGTACAATCCAGTTGTTTGGAGTATTATCACGGTGGATTATGGAACACTGAATACAACCGCGACGCTATGGTTTCCGTTGATATGGTTGCCTGTTATCCAGCGAGTTTTCTCGGGTATGAATCCGCCGCTGAGTATTTCAAACGATTTGGACACCCCAGACATGAAATGACTCGTGTTGCTATTAATGGACCACTGCCTGATTTTGATTTAACCGGATTCGCTCGCATAGTATCATTTGAATTCGCGGCAGGACTTCATCGCTGTTGTTATATTTGGATCGGTAGACACATGTCTGAAAAGAAGTGGTTGACAATAGCGCTGCTACGGTATATGATTGATTGTAGCATGCTTGTATCGTTGATTGTCAGTGACGCGATTATATCATACCGGGCACAGACTGAAGTCTGGTTACCAGAACCGGAGCGTCTAGATAGCATAATTGACGAGTCCAGAAAACACATTGATGCCGACGAGGAATATATCATCGAATGGTCCAGGAGGATATTCAACCAACGAAACCACGAGGCAAAAGATCTCGGTAGAAGAATAATTGGTAAGTTTACACAAGGTGGAAAAAACTGCGATTACAAACGATATTGCTCACGGCTGATTATAGATGACGCAGAATATGATTTCGTAATCAAGGACGCAGTGGCAAAAAATAGATACGTGAACTGCAAAACAGCTTTCTTGTCCAATGGAACAAGGTTGGGTACAGTTGTTACCTACAGCGACGGAGACAGCCCGGCATACCCGCATTTGAGGGCGTCTATGCTGGGTTATGCCGCTATCAATTTATTCTCGATGATAAATAGATTCCCCGACACCGCGGTTAGAGTAGCCGTTGATTCGTTTTATGTTGACGTAGCGTATAAGGAAAACGTAGCCGAGTTTACTAGTCCGGACGAGAGTTGGGGTACATGGAGAATTAAAAATGAAATACGACGCGATTATTCCCCGTCAGCAGATGTCACCGTTGAGAACAATTACCTACGCGGTGATAAATTGTCAGAATGGTCTAATGCACCATCGTGTTCTGATCCAATTTGTAGACACAAGACGGTTTATTTAAGCGGCTGTGGCGGGTCAGGAAAGACGACTCGGGCAATTGAATTATTTCGAACGCGGGCAAGTATAATCGTGCTTACACCGACCCATAGACTAGCGCGAGAGATAAAACAACGAAATGTTGACGCCGTTACTTATCACAGCTTTTTTCGATACAGCGGTGGCGAGTGGACTCCTGATCGAATGGGTGAAAAATTTATTCCTGAACTTATCATCTGGGATGAGATATGTACTGTTTCGTTAGACGTTTTACAAATGTTTCTTGATTGGTTGCTGCGCGCGAATACAGCGGTGATCATGTGTGGCGACCATGGTCAACCACCACCATTTGTCGGCGAGGGCCCACATGATTGGTTAAAGGGTTTTGTGGACTATTATGAAGAAACCGATACTGATTACCGGGCACTTGATGAACAACTGCGCGGGGTTAAAAAATTAATCAGATTACAGCCGGATAGAATTCAATGTGAAATAATCCGCGAGGTGATTCCGGAAACGCCGTTAAATGAATTCTGGGAAACATGGAGACCAAACGATTTGATTGTAGCGAGTAGAAAGATAGTCAGGGACACACTTCAGCGGAAGTTGTTTGCGTTGCATAAGGAAAAGTTTCCAATGCGTCCAGTGCCGTTATGTTATAGACCCGCGAACACACGGCGGCAGAACATTGAAGTTGAAATTCCAGGCCTGACAGCGTCAGGGACAAAAAAACAAATTCTCGTGCTGAATGATATTGTGCTCGTTGATATCAGCGTCGTCGAGGACGCGCTACGTGCTAATAAATCCCCGTGGACGCTAGGATACGCAACAACAATACATTCCTCGCAGGGACTAACCATCACGGACACAATTGTTTGGATAGTTGATAATCGCATCGAATGGTCCAATCTAGTCTATCTTGCAGTGTCCAGAGTACGGAGGATAAATCAGCTTCGAAGAATTGTTATTGACGGAGTCAGTGACGAAGCCGGTGACGGGGTCACTGACGGAGTCATCGATGCAAGCGTCATTGATAGAAAACTCTCGGGTTACCGCCAACAGGATAAAAAAAAACAGCGGCGTTTTGATATTGATGCCGAATTAATAATTGCGTTACGACAACAACAGAATAATCACTGCGCTAGTTGCAATTGTATAATGAGTTGGCGTTATTCGGATAAAGACGCTCGCCAATTTACCGTGGACAGGATCGATAACAGTCTCGGTCATGTCAAAAACAATGTGAGGTTGACCTGTCTTGAGTGCAATAGACGCAACGGCGCTAGTTAAGACCACGCGGGGGTAATTGAGTATCGTCAGGTATCACTTGTAGTTGCTCGCGTATAAATCCGCGCTGAGGAGCAGTTGAATCCAGTCTATAGATCGGTGGTCTACCAGTTGATCGTGTTATCGTTGATATGTTATGCGTGGTAACACTCCAAATAGGATCAGTAGCTCTTTTTTTACCGCCTTCAAGCTCTCCTGGTTCATATAGATATCTAACAGTGACATCGCCAAGAATCGGCTTGGAAACGCTATTTATTTTTGATTTTCCGGGTATATACTCGTATTTAATCGCGTCGCTGGGCTTCATGTTGATTGCTCGGGTAATCTCGTTATTTAACGCTGCAATTACGCCTGGTAACCTTTTGACCCATTCACGAGATCGTTTTACTTGGATGAATTCCTTCGCGTATTGATATCCAAATAACCGTTCAGCGACAGTCCGATTGAATCGTTCAACAATTGCCTGATCACGATGTAGCGCAGTATGACCTCGTCGTACCGCGACGCTATGATGTTTTAGCGTTGATAGAACAGCGCCGCGAAATTCACTACCGGGATCAACTTGTAATAGATTTGGCCAGCGCAGAGAACCTCTTTGATAAATTCTTTCAAACGCAGCGGCTACTTCAGTTGCTGACTTTGTTTTTAACGGCTCCGCTTGTTTGTATCGACTCGCAACATCAACTACGGTTAGCGCGTATTTGTAACCGTTGTCATGCGGCAGAAATAGTATATCAGCTTGATGAACTTCATTAGGTACGCTGACATCAAAGCGCGAGAAGTTGATTTGTTTAGGCGGTGGTAGATAAATTTGCCATATAGCCTGTTTGGATAACCAATTAGCCGCAGTGGCCTTTGTTACCTTTGCAGCGCTTGCAAGCTTACCAATTGCGGCCTTCCCCTTCCAGTATCCTCTCGGAGAATAATAGATGGATTCCATGTTGTTATTATAAACGCTAGCGTTTTCAATTACCAGCGCGAGAAGCTCCGCTTCCAATCATTAATTTACCTTTCATAGCCGATTTTACCAACCATGAAGCCAATTTTTCTTTGACGGATTTATCAGGAATAGCATTTAACGCGTGAATTAATTTTACGTCCGCGATATGACGCTGTTGCAGATCGCTACTTTTGTAAGCAACATCATGAGCATGACACGCCTTATCGATAGCGTTTATTGGATACTCACCGGGTTTGGGCTGATTTTGATCATCGAGTCTGATATCTAATCGCGTTCCGGGGCCACAGTAGCTATATCCTGGGAGGTGTTTTTCTCCTGGATACTTTGCCCACGGGGTTCCGGGGAGTTTTGATAACTTGGCTGCAATATCACCTCCTCGCTTTTTTTTAAAGCATCCCCGGGTCTAGCAGAAATAAATCTAAATTTCTTTGTACCGCAATGTACACACTTGCCAGTAAGGGCCGATCTGTTATTTCTTGTTGTAACGGTTGTCATATCATTTGTGCCAGTACGCACTCTACACTTCACACAATATAGATCCATAATTTATGTATAGAGACATGAATATAATTGATTTTTCGGCGACTAAAACAAGAGAACCAGTTAAGCATGTTGCAGCGTTACCAAACTCGATCCGGATGATTATCATCGGACCATCTGGATCCGGCAAGACGCAATTGTTACTCAATTTAATAATGAGATGGATGAAGTGGGATAAGTTGTATTTGGTTGCTCCTAGCGTAGATGATCAACGATGCTACGAGGTGTTGAAAGATTTCAACGAGAATGCATCAGCGATCGCTAAAAAAAATGTCATCGAGTTTATTACAGATATCAATGATGCACCAGGTATTGATGATATTGATGGCGACGTTAACAATCTAGTCGTGTACGATGATGTTATGTTAGACAATCAAAAAAACCCAGCTAGGATATTTTCCAGAGGCAGGCATATAAAACACCGACGTGATATATGTCACTCAACGATACACTCAGATTCCAAAAGTAATCAGAGACAACTGTAATATTCTTGCTGTATTCAACGGCGTTGATACACACACGCTACGAAATATTTGGCAGACATGGTGCGGCGGTGACATGGACTTTAATGGTTTTCGAAACTTTTTTAGTCATGCTCAGTCGACCCCACATGGATTTGTAACGATAAATTTACATGATCCTCGGACACGATATCGTATCGGACTTGACCAAATATTCGGTTAGTTGTAAATAATTTTCATTGTAAATAACTTCTTAGCAGCAGAGGGGGCGACGACATCGACGCGGTCGTCGATGTGTTTACCGGACGCTGACGACGCTAGGGATCGGCGCGCAGAAGGTGTTAATTAAACCAAATGACGTCACCATCGTGTAGGATGGACCGACGTCGTTTTTTTTTTACCAGCGCTGACTACACCGGATCCGCTGAGTGCAGAAAGTAATAATTAAGCAAAATAACGATTGGACAAAATGTCCGATTCGCCCCCTCTGCTGCTGTGGGTAATGTGGAGTAGTGCAATGCATGGACCGCGTAGTTGTGAGTAATGTGGAGTAGTGCAAAGCATACTTCGTTTTATCTAGTATCTGGTAACGGCAGTACATGTATGTAAAAATATTTATGGAAGGGGAAGAAACTTTATTTTCATTTTCTAAGCTTTAAAATATACTCTTGCTCTGTGAATGTAATAAGAAAATAAGTTTTTTATCAAATTTGTCGATAAAAATATTATCTCGAGAATAAAAAAGCATCCGTATTGGAAATACAATTCTAGACGTCTATTCTCGGTGAAGTATGAAATAATCTGTCCCCTAGGAAAGCACAGTCTTGTACAAAATACGAGACGGTTTATTATTTCCATGTACAAAAAAAAAGACTTGTATTTTTACTTGTCCATTAGAGGATTTCCAAACCCTAAACCATTATAATTTTATAACATACAGTGAGCAACGGGATTTATATGAAGTGTTTGTAGGCGGTTGTGATCATACAAAAAATTTCGTCAAACAAATTATAGAAAGGGCCTTTCTAGGAAGTGTGTGTAAAATATTTTTTGTACACCAGCCCTATACATGCACATAAAAGTGGCGTACCTGAAGATGACGGTGAATGAACCGCAAGTTTCTACAAACAAGTAGCTAAAATAATGGTTCGGGTCGGCCAGAACCCAAAGAGGGCGAACGACTAAAATAGTGGACTCACAAAAAAGCCATTAAGTGCTGTTTTTAATGGCACACGTTCTTTTGAGAAATCTATATTTTTAAGATATTTAAAAATGCCTGTGGGTGGGGATATTAACAACACGAGTTTTGGCGAAAATAAATTTTGAATCGTGGGGTTTGAAGTGTAGTGTGTTAGCCCATCATGCCGTTCATAAGGCTGTTTTCCTAGAGTATGTATGTATGTATGTGTGTGTGTGTGTGTGTGTGTGTGTGTGTGTGTGTGTGTGTGTGTGTGGTTGTGTGTGTGTGTGTGTGCGTGCACTGAATAAGCTCAAGTGATGAGTGGAGTTACAATTTATCACTGATAAACATATGCATATGTTTTGCTGTTACGATTTAGATGCCTACCATATTTAGCCTTGTAAAGGTAAATTGTGTACCGGTTGTTTTATTATGGACGCTTTTGTGCCGAACAGTTGCAAAGTTAATTATTGTGGGTGCCGTTTTGGGGCAGCGGTGGCAAATAAAGATGATGTCACAAGCAATGGCAGCGCACGACCGGCTGCTGTAAATTAAACCGTACACCGTACACAAGGTTGGTGATGACAAGCGAGAGTCTGTCAGTTTTCTTTACGAGACGAAAAAATAGGTGTTGGAAACGCCGCATTGTTTAATCCAGTGTAAAGATGTAGTCTATAAAGATCTATGAACGTCTAACGAGTAAGTTGTCAGCAAATATCTCATAATTTCTATCAAGCGTACTGAAACCAGAGGAGGGCAAACAATTATTTGGTAAATGAAGAAAGCCAATGCGTTCCATTTTGTGGGTTGCGTCATACATTCAGCAAGTAATTTGCGTTTTCTGGTGAGACAAATGTTGCGGGAAGCTTTAAAGTGCACGCAGCCGCTCTTTCTGAGAGCATATGTTCCGATTCCTTCTCTGGTAACAACAAGGTGTATACTAAATTGTTGGGAGGGGGTGCCGCGGGGTAGTAAACTGAGGTTGGCACATAGTATAATGGTAAACTACGGATAGATCTCATGCACTGCTCTATCAACAGTGGAGCATTCGAGCAAGAAGGCTGTCTTTCCGATGTTCCATTGTTACTGTTCTTTCCACGATTTTTGTTTCGACGGAGGCCGCACATGTCACAACTATAATGTATTCTCAGCTATGTTTTCATCATCTCTACGCGTATTTCAGTCTTTCTGCAGGAACTGAGCTCGTTACATGCTAATCTGTCGATTACAACCGAATATGTGCCTTGTGCGCTCTAGCCTGTATTTCATTATTATGACCGTCTATTTATTGACTTCATCGAGGATAAGCTTGAAATCTTCCTCAGAGATTGCGTTTTCATCAAGAGGCTTGAATATATGGACAAAGATTATGTTGCGTTTTTTTTATAGCCAAGACGCATATTTCATCATGATTTGGGGTTGTCTTGGATAGTCGACAGCTATTTAGATTTTGGCAAAGGAAACTAGTACACTGCCCAAAACGGTAATTCAAGGGCAACCGTGTTACTGGCGGCAACGATTGTTGACAGTATCTCAGTCCTCGCCGGACTGTTGCCCACCAAGTCATTGCTGTAAGTGTAGAGTCAAAGCCGTGAAACACATATAGTGTACGTAAGGATGTTTCATGTTCAAATGAAAACTTGTGGATCTTAGAGATTTCGGGTATTGTGACATTTTAATTCCTCTACGAGCAGATTGATATGAAATTTCATTGCACAGAAGGGTGGGAGAAATAGCTCCTATGTGAACGTGCACCTCTAACCAGTCATTTTGCTGGCGAAACGGAGATTACGTCAGGAAGATATCAGTTTCCTTAATATTACTAGAATTAGGTATAACATATCCTTCTTTACGCCCATGTTCATCATTGACTAAAGATACCATTACATCGGACATCGCTTTCAGCGATTGTTATGTTTTGCTCCCAAGTACGGTGGTCCAGTAAAATACTGGATTTGTTTAACATTGTAACTTTTATTTTGATTTGTGTAAGACGAGTGAAAGACGTGCATACATACCCTGGGGGAAATGTTATTGTTATGATGTCACTTTAATCTAATACCACTCTGGCATTGTTTAAACAATAGCGCCTGAGATGATCCAGTGGTTGTGCTTTTTCTCTGTGTTTCTTTTTGACACCGAATTTGCAATTACTCCTAGCTGCATGTGGATTGGCTAGATTACAATTACTCCTAGCTGCTTGAGGATTGGCTTAATGTGATGTGGGTGGTTCCTGTTCTAAAATTCTGTCTGCTTTGCCTTTTCGTTCCATCCAGACGTGAACTAGTATATGTCAACCCCGTGTTGGTGCTGATACACTTGCACCTGCTTATCTGTGTTCCTTGTCAATATCAATTCATTTGCTAGGTGTGCCAAAACTTAATTTCGTTCACTTCCACGCGCTTGGCAGAAGTCGCAATGATTCGTATTCATTCTCTATGTCAGAAATACTAAATAATATGGACCAGAAATAAAACATTTGCAGCTGCAAGAAAATTGTAAACTGAAAGGGGTTTTTAAGTGAATATGAGCACGTGTTTCCAGATGTTCAAACACGAACAAATAATATATACCTGATGTTGGAGTTGTACATTTCACGCCTGTGAAATAGCAACCTTACAGGTTGAATCCTCTCAAACAGGAATGTTTGAAAAAAGAAATTCGTTATTTGCTGGAGAATGGCTCTGGCTTAGATTTTTATATAATGTTGTTTACTTAAGGAATTATTTATTTTGCCTCAACATCTTTAAGTAAAATCAGTCTTATTGTTTGTTTAGTTTTTCATTTGGGTCAAATTATTTATTCGGATTATTATTCACTGGAAATACAAAGTGAAAACCAAGGATATTCTTGGGCTGGAATATTAATTTGGCATTATACTGAATTCATACTAGGACATTTATGGACTTGAAAGACAATTAGTAACTCATTGCACTCTGTGTAATTGGTATATTGGCAGATTCAAAACTACAGACACAGCAACACGTTCAATATTGGAACTTATTTGGAAGATCACTGGAATTCAATTGCAATTTTTTCATTAAGACTTGTAATAAACTTTTGAAGACCATTTGAGATTTGATTCACAGTATTGTAATTTCTTTTTACATATTCACTCTGTATTTTAATGAAATAAATTATTTGTTGAATTTTACAATACTTGTTGGCTTTTGCTCCTTTGTGTTACTTAATTTTGGACCATAGAGTCTAGCACATACTTGCACCATCAACAATAATAACTTGTGTAAGGCCTCTGTTTTCTCCTTCAAGAATATTCTCGGTTGGGTTAATCTGATCAATCAGGACACAAAGCTACGAGATGTTGATAAACACTGAGGGATTGCATGCTTAATAAGTGATCCGTGAACCGATAACCTCGTCATAGTGTTAACCAAAGAGAGAAGACAGAGATACAGACAAATAATCGGTGGATCCATTCAGGTGCAGCGTTCTCTTCCAGAACCAAACAGGGTAGAACGCGCTTCGAACTAGCATTGGCATGGTTGCATACGAGCGCTTGATTGCAGCTAACATGAAGCTTACAGTTGACACCTATGGCGGTTGTAGGAAGGAGTTTCTTATAACAAATGACATAAACTATATTGATTCGATATAGATTCGCGTATAACTGGCCACCTCACAAATACAAAGCACACAATTTGGGCAACATCCAAATGGCAACGAAACATGAAGAGGTCGGGTCTGAACTGCTCGCTGATTTATGCGCTTCTGAACCGCTAGTTAAGTCACTTATCTGTTATCGCAGACAAGCTCGAACATAGAACGCCAACAAGCCCGACGGCTATCGTGACCAGAAGCTCTGCGATGTGTCTGGCCAGCTAAGAGATGTCTTTGTCAGTGGACTTTAGCAAGAACGACATGACTGACCCAGGGGATCCGGTCATGGTCGCTGCTACTTCCTCTGCCTATGATTTAGCATTCGTGCTAATTTTTGTGTCCATTATTTGGCAATTGAGGGATGCAGATGGGGGGAGGGGAATAGGCGTCGGAGTAAGATGAGCAGACATGCACATGACTGTAAGTAAAATCGTGCTTACTATGAACCCCAGCGTAGTGAGAATCGATGCCATTGTAATGATTTGTTTGCAGAATCGCGTTCTCAGCCTCTGCGCTAGGGTTTTATCCTCATGGGTTGTTCTGTTGATGGTCTACCTTAACTAACTAAACTGGATGCGAAGTGGTTCTCGATTCATGCTGTCAGCATTTAGCTGTGGCCCATTCTAATTTTCAAAGTTTTCAATGCGATTTTGTATCTTCTGGCTGATCCTTTTTGTGCCTCGTTGACAGACTCGTATAGTTCTCCACCAAAATCAGCTTTATTATTTTTACGGTTATATGATTATCCAGCTCTACAAGCTTCAAGTGGTTATTTATATGATCCCCACGCATCGTTAGAAACTATTCCTTGAGACCATGGATGTTTAATATTTAAAGGTAGCTAGGCTCCTGTGCTGTTGCTTCCATGACTGATGTGTCAGCAGACACCGCTTAAGCAAGTATCTTACAATCTGTCAACACGTCCACAGTGGTTTCATTTGGGAGCTCTTCTCCAGCTTGGGAAAGAAATCTTTGTGCTCCGGGTGGCATCTCTCTTCTTTAATGCCCAGTGATCACTGAAATCATTCCAATGCAGTCCGTGTAGGCCAAATTGAGATGAGTTATATTTTGACTGCCAGGTAAGCTTTGTTTTTCCAAGTACCTAAGTTGGCTAATCCTCTTACGTAACCCAGTCTTTGTTTGAGCTCTTGAGTGGAAATCTGGCGGGAATCTTTGTACATGGGAACACGTGACGTAGACAACTTCAAAGAGCCGGAAGCCGACAATGGTAGGCTGGACAGTACATGGGGACACACAGACTGACATTTTTATGATTGACAGTTCGATCAAATGACCAGAGTCCGTCGCCATCCAATCGGGATGCGTTGTAGGTGGGACTTGATTCGAGAAACTGGCATAAGACTTGTACAAGCCTGAAATTCGTCAGTTGGTGTTTAAGAGTCGCAGTGACACACACTCCGTTAGCCATTCGTAAAAATTGGCGGAATTTAGGAAATTCATGAAATAGCTTCGATCAGGTAAGTTTGATGTTACGTTGATTCTGCTTGATACGACTGCTGTTAATTGAAGAGAATTTGTCGTATGTATACATTTTACTTGTATTGAAGTATGAATAGTTAATTATGACCTTAATATTTTGCATTTTTTTCATGACTTTAGCTAGTACTTTTGTTTACGATTGATTACGAGGTTGATTCGTTGCATCATTATTCATAATGTTACTATGTACACCTTATTTGTGAGGCGAAAATGTTCTCTTCTTTCGCTAGTAATATGTGTGCATATTATTTCGTGGATTATTATGTTTACGCCCTTTTGAAAGGACGATTTGTATTTGTGAAGAATTGTATTGCTCGCTAGCCGCTATAAGAATTAATATTGTAATTCTTTGCGTAGTTATATTTTGGTAGACAAGAAATTTGTTTACGTAATGATAGATTTTGCCATTGAGTAACGGATTGCCGTTTATCACCATTTGAATGTGAATATTGTGGATTTGGTACGCTTGTGTAGGAAATATATATAAATATATATAAATATATAGATAGTCATATTACTAATCGTAGTAATATTTTAGTACAATCATATTTGAAATATTTTGTATGTATATACTGATAGGGCTCAGTATGTAGATATTTGAATCCTTTGTGTGATTGTGTTATGGCGTCATTTTTGTAAGCGGCGGAAGTGTATGGGAATTTCGATGTGTGCGCATGCGCGACCCAAATGTCCCGCCTTAAACTGATGGTTCAGTTCAGTGACGTAGTGTGAGGGAAGATTTTTATAACCCTATGCTAATGCATTATACCTTTCAACAGGAAGCTTTCGGGGGACGAAAGAATTTCAGAGAATTTCGGGGGACGAGAGAAGTTCAGAGAATTTCGGGTGACGGTGAGAGATACCGAGTGAATTTCGGGTGACCTCAAGGGATACCGTCAAGGGTTCCGGATACTAGAAGAGGAACCGGAAGTCAAGATAACGGCAAGGAACAAGGATTATAGAAGAGGAAGCGGAAGTGGAGATCACGAAAGGAGAGAAAGACACGGGAACGAAGAGATTTAGATGAGTAGCACTCAAGAAGGGAAAAATCTCCTCACACTGTGAACTCAAATGATGATCAAAGGGATCATTGGGTGAAAGAGAGACATTGATTACTTTAAATTCTTTTAAATTTCATTTATTAAATTGTTATTGTTTAAATTTCATCTTTGTATTTCTTTTAATTTAACTGTCGGCATTGCTGACTGGGGGGCTCGTAGCCATAAATATATTTAGTCAATAAATAATATAGTGTCCAGAATTAACCTTCTGAATAAGGACCAGGGGAACTTCTCATAATTCGTTAAAGTCTATAAGAAGAAACCCCCCCCCCCTAGACAACCACTACACCCCCACACACCGCTTAAGCAAGTATCTTACAATCTGTCAACACGTCCACAGTGGTTTCATTTGGGAGCTGTTCTCCAGCTTGGGAAAGAAATCTTTGTGCTCCGGGTGGCATCTCTCTTCTTTAATGCCCAGTGATCAGCTGAAATCATTCCAATGCAGTCCGTGTAGGCCAAATTGAGATGAGATATATTTTGACTGGGTGTTTTCCACTTTAGCGAAACCCTGTTTTACTACACTTTGAAAAGACGACGACTCATTTAGCGACACGCTAAGAAAAAAACGAGATTAGTGTGGTCTTAAGTCGACCTATGTCTTTCTTTAAAAAATGAAAGATTTTTTAAACTCCACCTCCGCACATATCCGCCAGTGTCTTACTAGTTTGACTGCTTGGCCTGTACACAGCAGTTGTAAGCCATATTTTGACTATAGACAACCACACGCACCTTGCGAGAGACTTTAAAGACGATCCACTCATCCATGTCTCTGTATTCGCATCAGCAGCAATTATTACTTTAGGTGGCCCAGTACAAGCGATAATTGTTGCTGACATCAAGGGCGTCCTAAGAACGTTTTCCAGTGAGTGGTGCAAACATGTAGTGGCCAGCATCAAGTTTTAGGGATGTAAGCCAAGACATGTTTAGAGGTGACAACGGGGGGGGGGGGGAGGCACCTTGCCCCTATGTTCGAGCGCCCATGGCAAGAATGATAACTTACCGGTATGTTGAAATAAAGCAGAAACAAAACATAGTAAATGATCAGTGCGGCTTCGGAATCTAAGCAGGAACCCGCACATGTGTAAACAGAACTGATGTTAGAATCAGATTCGGAACTTGCACACGTGCAGCAGAAAACGACGAAAACGGCAGCTCGACGGTAAAATAGCGTGATGCTTTCATATGTTCCTTGGGTCGGTCTAGTAAACCCCACAACAGCGGACCATAAAGGGCAACAAGCGTCGCAAGCGCTATCAGGCACTGTTAGACATACATTCGACCCTTTTATATGGAATATTAGACTTGCAGATGAGCAAATATCATATTAATGTACATCGCCTTACGCCAGAGACTTTGAAACCTCCTTTACCAAGGAAAAGAACTCAACGGCCTTGACGTTGGTATACGATGATTAGCAAACTCTTGTTAAGAATGGAACTGGATGAACACGCAGCAAAGGCTGTCACCGTTACAGTTTATGGACAATGTCAAACGTCTCTTGGCCAAGCATAAAGTACAGGTGAAGTGTTGCGAGGATACCGTGCACATTTGGCAAGACATTTATAGAGACGTTAAACTGTACTTTAACCTAGCAGCAGGGGGGGCGAATCCGACATTTTGTCCAATCGTTATTTTGCTTAATTATTACTTCTGCACTCAGCAGATCCGGTGTAGTCAGCGCTGGTAAAAAAAAAAACGACGACGGTCCATCCTACACGACGGTGACGTCATTTGGTTTAATTAATACGTTCTGCGCACCGATCCCAGTTTTGTCAGCGTCCGGTGAACACAGCGACGACCGCGTCGATGTCATTTCCCCCCCCCCTGCTGCTAAGAAGTTATTTACAATGATCTCACAAACAGAGTGATTACTAACTCCTCCTCTTGTAGATCAATTAGGTTATTTGACTGATCGGTAAGTCTAAAATTAATTTTCGTTAAAAACCGATTATGGCATCGCATATAGACCGGATTAATTGGGCTCTCAACGATTAAGAATCCTGGAGGGGCTGTTGGCGAAAATGAATAAAGGATATACCCCTGTTCAGCTTGATTTGATTGCTTGGTATCTACCTGGTAACTCCCTTCGATAACATCACACACTAGATTGATTGCTATCACCGATGCGATATTTACGTTGTATGGAGCAATATGCCTACCACCATCTCCGTTATCGTGTCTGAGGATAATTGATGGACCGAGAAAATCATTAAGAGACTTTCTTAGTTCTGGCGCGTTGTATTCTGGAAACTTGAAATCGGGTAAATCGGCTTCTGTGATATTATACTCGGTTAGGAATTTTTGTTTATTACCATCGCTGTTATCGGATATCATTTTAACGATTCGTTCATTGATATATTCCATGTCTGATATAAGTTGATTTAACACCTCAACGTGTTTTCGTGCTTTTGTTTTCCGTAGTTGTTCTAGTTGCAATTGGTAATAATGATTAATCTCGATAAAAGCATTAGTGATATCATTTAAAGTAACTGTGAGTCTGGTGAACGATTCAGGAGTTTCCTTATACTGAAAAAACCACTGCATGATATTCCTGTTTTGAAATAAAAACCAACTGGGTAATAACGTGCTTTTTATAATAGACAAATTATCTCGATAACTGGGAATAATTTCATGATACGATTGCGCATTCGTGTGCAAATCCGTGGAGATTTCATTAGGTGGATTCATGGGCCAACCTAGTATGGTTCTTATTGAACTGTTATAAATATCAACCATATACCCCGGTGTGCTTATTTCAATCGTCGATGATAACGTCGGTTCATGAACCGTAATATCGATTTTTGATTCTTTTCCTGTGATCGATTTTATCCTGCGTTGGAATTCTTTATTGATTTGTTCTACTTGGTATGACCCAGTTGGTATTGTAACCTCATTCCAGTCTGGGGTCCCATCGGGTTTATTTGTCCATGCAAAAACCAGCGAGTTATTAGGTTGTTGTCCGTTAAATGCTTCCGCTCGGATATTAGGCCAACTGTGATATATTCGCAATTTTGCCAGCGCTATTTCCTTCACTGGAACCGGTGATGGGAAGTTTACACTGAATTCTGGCTTCGTTGATGTTATCGATATCATATTTGTTTGTACCGGAGTGGTGTTCTCCGCGATCCGTTGAAGCAATTGCAACCCTTCGGGGTTCAGCGACATTATTATTATTTGTCGTTTCTAGTGTTTAATATTAACAACCTGCTTGTTTTCAGGAGGATGTTTTAAGCCCATTGAAGTTGTTTCAGTCACGTGGTTTCCAGCTTCCAGTTGAAAATCCTCGATTTTTGACATCGCGGAGTCATACAACTGGACCATCGGTGAGAATTCAACATCGGATATAAACGAATTATCTATCGCCAACGAGATCAACCCGGATAATTTCGAGTACGCGTCGGATACTATTTGATGTTTTACTGTATACTCGTTGAGTTTTTTCTGATAACACGATGATATCTTTCTAGTGATTGCGTTGCCGACTCCAGCAATTGTTGTCGCCGCGGAGATAGCGATTGGAACAGTGATCATGGTCACCGTGGATAAAATAACACCGGTACCGGCTACTATACCTGGCACCGAGTACACGACCGCGTCGATGGTGGTTATTTTTCGGCGGTATTTTTTTATTTTTATACGGTATTGTTCGGAAAGCGTTTTCAAATTCGCGGAGAATTCTTTTACGGTATTGAATCGATATTGATGTGACGTCGGTGATACCTCTGATTCAATTACCTTGGTGGTCATTTTTATTTTAAAAGAGCTAGTGTTTTTAATTACTTAGATCCGCTACAAATTCCACATACCATGTAATGTTTGCCCCGGTTAAATGTCTATCAACGGCATAAATTGTAAACTGTTCAGTTGCGCCCTTGTCTATAATTGTTGATATTGTATTGTTAAACCCGGTTGAACTCGACGATGTTATATTAAACTGCATCATTGAAACCAGTGTCAATCGATAAATACCCTTAACAGTTGCGGTGATTTTTACTGTATTCTGTGTAGGAGTCCAAGCGAATGATCCATGATGAATCGTGTATACTGTGTTGATGGTGTTTTCATGAGGGATTTTTATTTTTTCAAATTGCACTATTATTCTCGGTAGTCCGTCTTTGATATCTATAATATCAGTTTTGATTGTTTCTATTTCCTGTCCATACACAGTGATATCATTTATAGTTATTGTAATTTCATCCGGTTTGGTATTTTTTTTACCAAAGAATTTATCAATGGTGTTATCAGCCCTGTTAAAATTTTTTCATAACGTGTAAAATTGGCCCGACAGCGTTGTAAACTCCGAAATAGTATTTTTTAACGAATTCGACACGGATATATAATTGTTGTCAAGTGTACTTATTTTTCCATTTATCTTCAAGATGGATTCACCTGATTTAAGTCGTCCGTCATCGGTATACAACGCGATAGTGTTCTCGGCGGCATCACGCTGTCGTATTAAAATGTCATTCAGCGACACATTACTGGATTTCAGTTTACCCTGGCGGTCTTGAAATACAACTATTTCGCCCGGGTCAACACTGGTTAAATTTAACGTATCAGCGATTTCATCCTCGATTAGTTTTTTTATGTCATCGGTGGCGAGCGTTTCCGTGGATGCTTTCAGCGCCGAAACCGGTCGTCCCCAGATATCAATCATTATTATTGTAAAAAAAAACAGTGTTTTTAATTAACCCGCCGGGCCTCTACGACCCCACTAGTGTATTCGTTTACAACCACATGAGGTGGTTTCCGCGATGATGAAATCGCCGCGAGTACGTTCAATACCTCACGGCCGCATATCGGTGGGTCGCTTAATTGTTGTGTTGGCAGCGTGGAATAAAAAACCGGGGCTGAACACGCCCGGATATACCGCATGAACTCGTTTGGCGGGGCTAACCCGTATGAATCAAAATAGACGATCGCACGCGGATCAATTGCGTATGCAACCCAATGAGTTCCCGCTCCGGAGGATTTATCGAGGTTAATTATACCGGTTTCAATATTCCTTGGTTTTGTCGGTAATTGATCCCTCATAAAAACACCTCTGAAGTTTTTTATCGCTAACGCGTTTGCGGCATCTATTAAATCAAAATTAGACATGGGAGTCATTGACTCTTGAGTTAATAAACGGTTCCCGGTAGTCTTAGACCCTTCCCCGAGTACCATGAATACGGGGTTCCCGGTAGTCTTAGACCCTTTCCTGCTACGGGTCGTTTTTTTTATAGCCTTTCCCGGTTGCCTTCTTCAATGCCATTCCCGCTGCGGTACCAACGGCTCCTAACGCCGGCGCCTTCGCCACTGCTGGGGCCGCCGCGGCAATCAACGCTGGAATCGCAGCTAACAACGGAAATATCCCACCGGTCTTTTCCATGTTTTTAATCGCTGCGGCCGAAAAATCTATTTGAACACCCTTTTTATTCTTCATCGCATCATTGAAATGTTTTATTTGACGCGCCGTCAACGATATCTTATGATTACCACCTGCCATCTGTGACGGCTTTAACGTTATTGTGGTTCCACATTGTTTACCCGACTTTGATCGTAATTTCTTGACTTGACCATCGGTCAACTCTACAGCGACAACATTATACGACATTTTTATTGTAAACGCGTTTATGTTTTCAATTACATGTTTTCCACTGGTGCATCAACGATTCTCATTCGTCCACCAACGCCTTCCAACAGCATTGATTTATCGCTGAGAATGACAGCAACCGCTCTATAATCGGCAATAACGCCGCGAGTTACATTAGCTCGGAAGTGTATATCAACGACGGATTGTCTTGTTAAATCAAGATGTTCCAGCGAAAAGTAATAGATCGGATATAGTTCTTTGAAATCATGTTGTGATATTTGCAAACCAGTGTCGACGTTTTGATCACGACTCATATACGACAGCAACCGATGGTACACGCGTGCAATATGGTTTTGACCGTAATTAAGTTGTATATCCTCAGATGGTTCCTGCTGGCCGTTTATTCTCAGCGAGACGTCAGTAACGCCTAATCGATCAAATATCATATGGCTGGATAGTTGATTATCAACTCTCGTCATATCCTGCAACGCAACAAATATATGACGCGGAGCCGAAATGCCTTGTTGTGATGCCAGGTTCCATGTGAATATACCATTGATATTTGATTGCTTAGTATCTGTTGTTGTTGTTAGCCAACTTAGTAATGATTTTCCTCCCTGCTCCATAAAGGATAGCAATCGTGCCTCTGTGGTAATGGATGGAGTCATTACTGGCATCCACAATAATATTTTAGTTAAAACGACTTTACCAGAGTCATTATTTGGATTCGTAAGATCCGCTGGAATCCTCCAAATTGCATTTCTATCATCACCTTTTCGCACAAGCACCACGGTATGCTTTGCTCCGTAGATAACTTTTCGCACGTTCCTACAAAATCCAAATATATGATGCAGTGGAATCGCGCATGAGAAAGATCTACGCGGCCCTGTTAACATTGATATGCGTGTTGCAGCTCCGATGTTAAAATTAGGATCGCTGTTTATAATCATATTCTCAACATCAGCATCAGCGTTATTAGCATTATTTCTTGGTCGTCTTACCACAAATTGCGAGTTTCCAGCAGTGTTTCTAGTATCCTTTGCAAACATCATAGATGGACCCGCTGATCTTGTATAATCGTCGGAATATCTTGCTAGCCCGATTATTGTTGTAGCAACATCAACATCACGTTCTATTGATTCAATTTCTCGCCCGTCAATGAGATATTTTGCGCTCTCAAATAGCGCCATTATGCCGTTATTGACTAAGCCAACTTTGGTACCATCTGGATACGGTGCTGGTACAGCAGGAGTATCGGCCTCTGTTACAAGTTCTCCTTCGATTTCAATAAACGCTTCACACGGTAAAAAATATTTACTGGTATCATGGACTTGAAGTTCAATTCGCGATCGTATGTTGGGTTGTACTGCATGATAGGAATAAAATTGATAATTACGGACAGAATCATCCTTGTGCACTGGTGCGTCCATATCAAACGCCGGGTCGGCTGTTCGTTTAAACATTTTATTTAATAATACGCTGATGCATCTAAATCATCGTCGTCGTTTTAAACCACTCCCCGCTATTATGTTTGCGATGTCATCTTGATTATTGTTTACCAACGACGCTAGTTTTTCTTCCACGGCGTTATTTATTACTTTACTGACATTTGCAGGCATCACTGTCGTTGATGGCATCACCGGTGGTTTCTGTTTTCTTTTTCGTGAAAATCCTTTGGATTTTACCAACGACATTAGTTTGTCCTTTGCTGCAGAAAACGCCCTTCCGGCGACATCTCCAATAGCACTAATACCCTTATCACGAATAACATCAATAGCCTTCATTCCTAATTGTTTGGCTAACGGCGCTACTTTTGGAGCCATTCTTGTAAATAACCCTGCAATGGTGCTACCGAGACCGTCTCCGTACCACGCGCGGTATACGGGCAATCGTGAGTTTACCACGTAGACGCTGACTGGTTTATCATGGTTGTAGTGTATAATCATCTTTATTATAAAAAACACCAGTGTTTTCCAATTAGTGGTTGATCCCCCCCCTCCCACCACCGAATCAAAAATTTTTCAAAAACATCGATTTTCTCTAAATGATTTCCTGGGGTTTTCACCCGTAAAAACCGACCAAAAACGACCAAAAACCGACAAAAACCGACAATTTTATAATTTTTTTAATCATCCACTAACTCGTCAATGAGCGTTCGATATGCATTAATGTCCATGATACCACCGGCAAATAACCGCCTGCAAATATCAGCGGCCTCATTGATTATTTCCGGAGAGTTATTTCCGGCTCGTTTTCCTCCGATTAGTATTTCTAGCCGTGATATATCACTGAGAACATTACCAGGACAAGTAACGTCTTTACCAACAGAGTATCCTTTTCCGTGTTTTGGTCTTTCACTTTTTACTTTATTGTGGAATATTATATAATTATTATCACGCGGTGGTAATTCATTTTTATGTTTATTTGCCAAATACACTATTCTTGTCCAATCCTTTAACGACCTTATATTTTTCTCGTAGCCGCTATTGATATGCTCATCTCGTGTGTCCTTATCAAAATTTGTAACAGTAAAATCAACTAATTCTTCATCGCTGAAGGCTCTGATTTTATCTATTGTGCTCTTTTTAAGAACATTACGGGGTATATTCCCCTCTTTCCGTATTTCTTCCGGTATTTCTTCCGGTATTTCCTCCGGTATTTCTTCTTCTGGTTCTCTTGCGGTGGCGCCTAGTTCTTCCTCGTCGCCCATTGTAACATATGGTTCTTGTGGGTCCGTTATAGCGAGTGGTGGCGGCCTCCGTGTTGTAGCAACCGCTATTTTCGCAGGGAGTGTTTCCAGAGACTTTTTTGTTTGCTCGGTCTGAGCCGCTATCTTTTCAAGCGCACCGAGGACGGGCACAGTTGCCGCCGTAACATCTTTGGTCGCTTTAGTTACCGGAGCAAAGAGCTGTTCGCTTCCAACAGCAAAATCAGTTTGTAGTTGTTGCCGCGTTTGAAGTTGTTTTCGGACCCTGTCTCGTAACGGTATGAACTTTTTAAGCGCTACTAGCCGCTCTCTGGCTAGCCGAGTAGTAAGTGATTCGCCTACCATTATTGCAATTGCTCCGTAATTTCTAATTTCCCGCCGAGTGTGGCGGGGGGGGGGGATATATCCCAGGGGCTCCAGGGAGTTTTCGTCTATAATCCTTCTAATGTTTTTAATTTTATTAGAGATTTCTCGACGTCGTTCAAAAGCCTGTCCGAGTTTTTTTCGTACTGTCTCAACGGCAGTAAATAGTCCAATAAATGCATTTACGTCATTGCCATACAAGTTTTCATTGATCGTATATTGTAATCGCTTTATAAAAGAATACTCGCGTGGCAAGGTATATCGACCTTTCTTTGATTGCTCGTTAATAATTTCATAATCGGACAATATTTTTTGGTTATCAAGCTTATCAGATAATTCAATTCCTTGATTTTTTAATTTTAAAATCTCGGTTAATATATTATTGATGTCTTCGATATTCATATTCTTATAAAACATCTTATTTCTAATATCAAAAAAAAAATATTTTACAAAATGAACCCCGCGTATCAATCCCGAGGTGTGTTAACATTCGATGAAACCGTAGGATAATTCGTTTTCTTCCGGTATTTCTTCCGGAAGAGACAATTTATTGTAGCGTTCGCACTGTCATGGCGACTTCGTCAGCGCCATAGGCGCCGGTGACTTCGTCACGGTGACCTTGTCACTCTCTGATTTCTGTTACATATGAAAATCGAATTCTATGACCCGTCTTTTTTGAGATCGCTGAATTCTGTATTCCTTCTACAACAAATCGTATTGAGGCGATATAAATGTCAAAATATTTTCCTGCCTCATTCATCGACTGAAATATTTTTTCTTCGTGCGTTGTTGTATCAAATGACTTTACGGGTTTTGCTTTCTTTGAAAACTCACCAGTTTGGCCTTTTTTGGTATTCTGACTTTGCGAGATGGCTTGCAAGTTTATAAGAGAATTATCAGTCTTATTATTATTAATATGATCAATCACAAGCCCATTTTCGATTAATCCGTTGAATGCTTCAAATACAATCCTGTGAACATAATAGCTTTTTCCTCCCGCAGTAAATTGCAAGTATCCCTGATTATTTACGGTACCAACCAGCTTCTTCAGTCTACAATTTCTAACAACGCCGTCGCGAGATGCCTCGTAATTAACGAGCACAGGATGCGGCTGAAATTCTTGGTTCATTTGTATAATAATACTACTTGTCTAATTCATTATTTGGTTTAATTATAAACCTTGCAATGTAGTCCTGAGGAGTTTTGATGACGAAGTCGGCGGTGGGGTCAATGACGGCGTTTTTAATTCGCTTGTCGTAATAGCGTTTTAACTCTCTGTATCGCTTTCCGCCACAATTGATACACAACTGTGATTTTCCTCTTACACCAACGTGGCAAACCAAGCACGGTAGGGGGCCAAGAGAACCATTACGAACGCTTTGTAAATGATAGCCGCAGAATTCACCTCTACATGATTTATTGCACGGGGTTATCGACCCAATCATCAACCATTTGCAGTGATTCATTATACTATATTCTTTCATTTAAATACTTGTTTTAATTATATGGAAGAGTTTGAGAGATTATCAGCAATTAAGCCCTGGAAAAATATTAAGTTCAATCTCGATAGAGTCCTCAAGGACGCACCAAAAGCGTTAATAAACGATAGAACCCTGTTGAATAAAATACGCGACTGTATCAATGAATTCAAGCGTGATGGTGCATCTCATAGTTGGTCAACATTTCGAATTGATGGTGTTGTTGATGCTACCATGAACGACAACCGCGCAGCAACGATAATATCACAACTTGACGGTAAAAGGTATTTCTTCAGAGTAAAATTCATTGTCCGGGTGGAATCAGGTAATTGGATCATACGTGATAAATTTGAACCGGTTCTCAGCGACAAGAAAACAGTCATTGTTAGCCGCGACTCCAAGCCAGGGCTGTTAACCGGAATTGACAGACCATACTATGAACGAGCGTATCCTGAAACAGCAGTTGTCTATGGAATATACCCGTTAAATAAGAAACCTGATATCGGAAAACTAGCGCCGATGAAACAGTCAACGGGGATAAATTGTGTAGCAGAACGAGTAATAGAGCATTTTACAAATGCGTGTCGAGGAAACAAATTGACTGATTTACGACGTAGTAAAATAAACCAATGGGAGGAGACAGTGCGCGAGCGAGGAGCAACCATCAGCGACATAGCGAAATTAGAAACGTCGCTGAGATTTCCAATAACCGTTACAACAATAACCGGTGAAGTATTATACGAATCAAAGTATAAATCAAATGGAGCCCCAATCAAAATTATTGATCATAACGAACACGCGTGGACGCCCGCGGTCACAATATTTCCACGGGATAGAACAGTAAAGTATATCCCGGGGGAATTCCTGGAAGAGGGTGGTTTTCTCGCGGAGAGGAAACTATTTGATGCTATTGCCTGCTTGTGTAAAAACGACCCTGTATCAGTGTGGTTACTTCGCAGCGCTGAAAACGACATGGATACCTTTGATCAGTTTGTAAGACCAAACGGTGAATTATATCGCACTGAAGCGTTTCACAACAAGATGAAAAAAACCGCCATGGAATTTGAAGAGCATGATGAACAACTGCTAACAAATTGTTTTACGATTCCATCGGTTGCGGCTCATGTTGCAGCAAGGAAAAATGCGTGGAGACCAACGCGCAAGGAATTTCTACCGGATGTACAATCCAGTTGTTTGGAATATTATCACGGTGGACTATGGAACACTGAATACAACCGCGACGCTATGATTTCCGTTGATATGGTTGCCTGTTATCCAGCGAGTTTTCTCGGGTATGGATCCGCCGCTGTGTACTTCAAACGATTTGGACACCCCAGACATGAAATGACTCGTGTTGCTATTAATGGACCACTGCCTGATTTTGATTTAACCGGATTCGCTCGCATAGTATCATTTGAATTCGCGGCAGGACTTCATCGCTGTTGTTATATTTGGATCGGTAGACACATGGCTGAAAAGAAGTGGCTGCCAATAGCGCTGCTACGGTATATGATTGATTGTAGCATGCTTGTATCGTTGATTGTCAGTGACGCGATTATATCATACCGGGCGCAGACTGAAGTCTGGTTACCAGAACCAGAGCGTCTAGATAGCATAATTGACGAATCCAGAAAACACATTGATGCCGACGAGGAATATATCATCGAATGGTCCAAAAAGATATTCAACCAACGAAACCGCGAGGCAAAAGATCTCAGTAGATGAATAATTGGTAAGTTCACACAAGGTGGAAAAAACTGCGACTACAAACGATATTGCTCACGGCTGATTATAGATGACGCAGAATATGATTTCGTAATCAAGGATGCAGTGGCAAAAAATAGATACGTGAACTGCAAAACAGCTTTCTTGTCCAATGGAACAAAGTTGGGTACAGTTGTTACCTACTTCGATGGAGACAGCCCCGCGTATCCGCATTTGAGGGCGTCTATGCTGGGTTACGCCGCTATCAATTTATTCTCGATGATAAATAGATTTCCCGACACCGCGGTTAGAGTAGCCGTTGGTTCATTTTACACAGACGTAAAGTACAAGGGAAACTTAGCCGAGTTTACTAGTCCGGACGAGAGTTGGGGTATATGGAGAATTAAAAATGAAATACGACGCGATTATTCCCCGTCAGCAGATGTCACCGTTGAAAATAATTACTTACGCGGTGATAATTTATCAGAATGGTCTAATGCACCACCGTGTTCTGATCCAATTTGTAGATATAAAACAGTTTATTTAAGCGGCTGTGGCGGGTCAGGAAAGACGACTCGGGCAATTGAATTATTTCGAACGCGGGCAAGTATAATCGTGCTTACACCGACTCATAGACTAGCGCGAGAGATAAAACAACGAAATGTTGACGCCGTTACTTATCACAGCTTTTTTCGATACAGCGGCGGTGAGTGGACTCCTGATCGAATGGGTGAAAAATTTATTCCTGAGGTTATCATCTGGGATGAGATATGTACTGTTTCGTTAGATGTTTTACAAATGTTTCTTGAGTGGTTGCTGCGCGCGAATACAGCGGTGATCATGTGTGGCGACCATGGCCAACCACCACCATTTGTCGGCGAGGGTCCACATGATTGGTTAAAGGGTTTTGTGGACTATTATGAAGAAACCGATACTGATTACCGAGCACTTGATGAACAACTGCGCGAGGTTAAAAAATTAATCAGATTACAGCCGGATAGAGTTCAATGTGAAATAATCCGCGAGGTGATTCCGGAAACGCCGTTAAATGAATTCTGGGAAACATGGAGACCAAACGATTTGATTGTAGCGAGTAGAAAGATGGTCAGAGACACACTTCAGCGGAAGTTGTTTGCGTTGCATAAGGAAAAGTTTCCAACGCGCCCAGTGCCGTTATGTTATAGACCCGCGAACACACGGCGGCAGAACATTGAAGTTGAAATCCCGGGCCCGACAGCGTCATGGACAAAAAAACAAATTCTTGTGCTGAATGATATTGTGCTCGTTGATATCAGCGTCGTCGAGGACGCGCTACGTGCTGATAAATCCCCGTGGACGCTAGGATACGCAACGACAATACATTCCTCGCAAGGATTGACTATCACGGATACAATTGTTTGGATGGTTGATAATCGCATCGAATGGTCAAATCTAGTCTATCTTGCAGTGTCCAGAGTACGGAGAATGAATCAGCTTCGAAGAATTGTTATTGACGAAGCCGGCGACAACGATGACATTATTGATGCTAGCGTCATTGATAGAAAACTCTCGGGTTACCGCCAACAGGATAAAAAAAAACAGCGGCGTTTTGATATTGATGCCGAATTAATAATTGCGTTACGACAACAACAGAATAATCACTGCGCGAGTTGCAATTGTGTAATGCGCTGCGTTATTCGGATAAAGACGCTCGCCAATTTACCGTGGACAGGATCGATAACAGTCTCGGTCATGTCAAAAACAATGTGAGGTTAACTTGTCTTGAGTGCAATAGACGCAACGGCGCTAGTTAAGGCCACGTGGGGGTAATTGAGTATCGTCAGGTATCACTTGTAGTTGCTCGCGTGTAAACCCACGCTGTGGGGCAGTTGAATCCAGTCTATAGATCGGTGGTCTACCAGTTTATCGTGTTATCGTTGATATGTTATGTGTGGTAACACTCCAAATAGGATCAGTAGCTCTTTTTTTACCGCCTTCAAGCTCTCCTGGTTCATACAGATATCTAACAGTGACATCGCCGAGAATCGGCTTGGAAACGCTATCTATTTTTGATCTTCCGGGTATGTACTCGTATTTAATCGCGTCGCTGGGCTTCATGTTAATTGCTCGGGTAATCTCGTTATTTAACGCTGCAATTACGCCTGGCAACCTTTTGACCCATTCACGAGATCGTTTTTCTTGGATGAATTCCTTCGCGTATTGATACCCAAATAACCGTTCAGCAAGAGTCCGATTGAATCGATCAACAATTGCCTGATCACGATGTAGCGCAGTATGACCTCGTCGTATCGCGACGCTATGATGTTTCAGCGTTGATAAAACAGCGCCGCGAAATTCACTACCAGGATCAACTTGTAATAGATTTGGCCAGCGCAGAGGACCCCTTCGGTAAATCCGCTCAAACGCATCGGCTACTTCAGTTGCTGACTTTGTTTTTAACGGCTCCGCTTGTTTGTATCGACTCGCAACATCAACTACGGTTAGCGCGTATTTGTAACCGTTGTCATGCGGCAGAAATAGTATGTCAGCTTGATGAACTTCATTAGGTACGCTGACATCAAAGCGCGAAAAGTTGATTTGTTTAGGCGGTGGTAGATAAATTTGCCATATAGCCTGTTTGGATAACCAATTAGCCGCAACGGCCTTTGTTACCTTTGCAGCGCTTGCGAGTTTACCAATTGCGGCCTTCCCCTTCCAGTATCCTCTCGGAGAATAATAGATGGATTCCATGTTGTTATTATAAACGCTAGCGTTTTCAATTACCAGCGCGAGAAGCTCCGCTTCCAATCATTAATTTACCTTTCATAGCCGATTTTACCAACCATGAAGCCAATTTTTCTTTGAATGATTTATCAGGAATAGCATTTAACGCGTGAATTAATTTTACATCCGCGATATGACGCTGTTGCAGATCACCGCTACGATAAGCTATATCATGTATCCGACATGCTTCGTCGATAGCGTTTATTGGATACTCACCGGGTCGCGGCTGATTTTGATCATTGAGTCTGATATCTAATCGTGTTCCGGGGCCACAGTAGCTATATCCTGGGAGGTGCTTTTCTCCTGGATACTTTGCCCACGGTGTTCCGGGGAGTTTTGATAACTTGGCTGCAATATCACCTCCTCGCTTTTTTTTAAAGCATCCCCGGGTCTAGCAGAAATAAATCTAAATTTCTTTGTACCGCATTGTACACACTTACCAGTAAGCGCCGATCTGTTATTTCTTGTTGTAACGGTTGTCATATCATTTGTGCCAGTACGCACTCTACACTTCACACAATATAGATCCATAATTTATGTATAGAGATATGAATATAATTGATTTTTCGGCGACTAAAACGAGAGAACCAGTTAAGCATGTTGCAGCGTTACCAAACTCGATCCGGATGATTATCATCGGACCATCTGGATCCGGCAAGACGAAATTATTACTTAATTTAATAATGAGATGGATGAAGTGGGATAAGTTGTATTTAATCGCCCCTAGCGTAGATGATCAACGATGCTACGAGGTGTTGAAAGATTTCAACGAGAATGCATCAGCGATCGCTGAAAAAAATGTTATTGAGTTTATTACAGATATCAATGATGCACCAGGCATTGATGATATTGATGGCGACGTTAACAATCTAGTCGTGTACGATGATGTTATGTTAGACAATCAAAAAAAACCAGCTAGGATATTTTCCAGAGGCAGGCATAAAAACACCGACGTGATATATGTCACTCAACGATACACTCAGATTCCAAAAGTAATCAGAGACAACTGTAATATTCTTGCTGTATTCAACGGCGTCGATACACACACGCTACGAAATATTTGGCAGACATGGTGCGGCGGTGACATGGACTTTAATGTTTTTCGAAACTTTTTTAGTCATGCTCAGTCGACCCCACATGGATTTGTAACGATAAATTTACATGATCCTCGGACACGATATCGTATCGGACTTGACCAAATATTCGGTTAGTTGTAAATAATTTTCATTGTAAATAACTTCTTAGCAGCAGGGGGGGGGAAATGACATCGACGCGGTCGTCGCTGTGTTTACCGGACGCTGACGACGCTGGGATCGGTGCGCAGAACGTATTAATTAAACCAAATGACGTCACCGTCGTGTAGGATGGACCGTCGTCGTTTTTTTTTTACCAGCGCTGACTACACCGGATCCGCTGAGTGCAGAAGTAATAATTAAGCAAAATAACGATTGGACAAAATGTCGGATTCGCCCCCCCTGCTGCTAACCTAGTATCTCTTTGGGTTCCATGGGTAAACGTTGTTTGCACTGAGTGGGTTCGAGAACTGTTGTCATTGTAGTGGCCCTAAATAGTGAGGTAACGACGCTCACAGGAAGGTGCCCTAATGATGACATTCGTGCTACATCCAAGCGGGCTACGCCTGCTTCAGACGTCTCAGCTATAATGCGGCCAAAGTAAGGCGGAGCAACGGCTGCTTTCAGGTACCATGGTGCAGAACCTATATGCACCAATAGAGCTGGAAGAAGGAAAACGTCGTGCCATCGACCTTGTGAGGTGTAAAGGGTTACAAGCTACAGTGTACGGTTGATAAGACCAGCTTGCCCTTACTATAATATATACTGACCACCAAGCGTAAGGGATCGCTTGTGTGTGAAGAAGTGCGGGAGAAAGCGGAACAGTTCTCCTTTTGTGGTTGCACCCTGAACAAGTCAACCTTACCCTTCGACTGTCCTTATGCGTTGTACAGGCCATCTACGCTAATCTGCCACGTGTCGTTTGAATCGTAAGCCCAGAGCATTTCGATACTGTAGGAGGTACAGGGGTTGTTTGTTATAACTTCCGGGAAAACACGTCATCGACCTTGAAACATTCTACGTGGGCTATAATGTAACGACTGATCCTTTCCCTCCTCTCTCTCTCTCTCTCTCTCTCTCTCTATCTATCTATCTATATATATATATATATATATATATATATATATATATATATATATATATATATATATATATATATTTATATATATATATATTCATATATAAAGGGCCCCGAGTGCCTGAGTGCATCACTGCCATCTCACTTCTGTCTGCGTAGGTTCGAGTTTCGGGCTCTGCCAATGTGACTATGTGAGAAAGGTTGCCGGTAACTTCTCGTTATACCCGCCGCACGGAGATAATATACATATCTAGGCATTCTGAAAGATTTCAACTAATTTGAACTCGAGGTCTGCTGCCTTTTGCCGTCAAAATTAAAATTTCATTACACAAGTTAGATTTACATTTTAAACAGGTATGCAGACAGACAGACCCGATGCCAGTAAATTCTTCCCCAATAAACCAAGTAGTGTCAAATGTGACAGCAAATTTAAAAAATGTTGGAGTTCCATGTGAACATATGCTCAGACATGTACGTTGTGCTCTATTGGAATAAGTTGTATCCCATTCAAAACCGTGAGTTTACTTATTAGCTTTATTTACAGTGCTTCCTCTCACAATTATGTCCCACATTAAATCGCCAGTCAATAAACGTGTAATAGACGCTTTCCTCGATAAACTAAGACAAGGTTGGACACATTACAAGGAGATATAACTACCCCACGACAACCCTTCGCCGTGCCTAAAGCATGATTATAGTCAATTGTATTCGAGCTTTTGAGCTGTATTTCTAAAGCACCTGTTCACTATTGTGTTTGCCATTAGTTTGCGACTTGGCGGTCAACGATACCGGTTCAACACGCTATTACTCACTCAAGGTAAGGTATTTTACCTGCATTTTATGTATAATTGTCCGAGAGGAATGTATGTCCGAGTCATATATTATGTATTGGTTGCCTTAGATTGTGAGATAATGTAAAGATCTACATATTCGAGGAAAATGGAGTACATGAGATGTTCATAAATTGTTCCGGGTACGTGACTAGTTGGTGATTACCTGTACATAAATTGCTTTGTGAATAACAATCCAGATTACTTTCAGAAAGGTGGGGTGGCATGAGCTGAGCGTAACGAATGTACTGTTTGTTTCTTCCGTAACTAATACAACCTACGAGTATAACTGTTTGTTTTTGTTTGTTTTGTTTGGGTTTTTTATATTTAGCGTCAACCTTTATATTATAAATGTGATCAAAACAAATGAAGCAGATTTGTAAGGAGTCTGCCAGCAGTAACGTCTATAAATTTGTGTGGGAATACACATTGAGAGAGGGGTTGGGGGTTAACAACTATAGTGAGTATTGGTGAGATTTTAAATAAAGGAGTTTTGATCGCCGGGGATGGGGTTGGGGGTTGTAAAAATGCATGCAATAGCAGCTGGGCGTAAATAGGAGTTACTTGCGATATTTTCAATCGCAGATGGGGTTTTCCCAAAACACGTGTCATTAAAACAGACAATCATAGTTGTTCTCTTTGCGTAACTGGGCTGTGGTTGATTCCCAGATTTTTATTATATACAAGACTGGATACACCACAAGTGCAATATAGCTTTTATTTTCAACATCAAAATAAATCAAATTTATTAAGAAATAGAAATCGAACATTTAGAAACTTGAGACGGAATGTAATCTTGACTAATTAATCATACTAATTAAAGGTCTATACTATCTGTAATTAATTACTTGAGCAAGCGAAATTTTCCTTCCGGCAATTAAAATTAGTTGTTTCTTGTTCTGCTGGTTATAACTTTTATCACATTAATACCTAATCATACCAAGGAAGTTGTAACTAAGTGCCTATCAGACCTGCGACCCATGGATTACGAGGCCGACGCTCTACCAACGGAGCTACCACGGTTCCCTTTGATATGTCCATTAAAAGGGGGTAAAAGTGCCGTTAAAAACAAGACATTTTGTGTGCGAGATTACTACTACGAGTAAATATATCAGCAAGTTCTTATTATATTAATCACAAGTCTGATGATAACGTTCCTAAGTTTTAAATTTGTAATATCATTTTATTTAAAAAGAAATACAAAAATCAAAGCGTGCACGTGTTGTTCCAAACACTTTATGTGAAACTTATTTGTTGAAACTAAGTGTTATGATTTTCAAAAAAGCAATAACAGACACAGTACTACTTGTCATCGTCGGTACATTCGAAACATTTTGTCATATTAATAGCTTAATTTTCCAACTGTATAAAGCCTTCCTTGTTGTGGGTTGGGGGGGGGGGACTCAAAGCGATTTTAATGGCTTTGTTGTTTTGAGACAAAATAACCGTATGTACTCGCTTATAGGATGAATCAAACTATAAATTATACAGCCCCAGATCTGCTGTCACATAATACACCGGTATATCTGGCTCTGTGAAGTTTGTTAGGAGTAATCAATAGAACAAATATCGTAGATCCTGATCTGAAGGTGCATTATCCTACGACAGATATTGATCTTTGCTGATTGCAGTTTAACTCAGCTATTAATTGAGTATATACTGTGGGAGTTTATTCGTTGGAGTTCATGCGTTACCTCTACCGCAGCGACCTGTCCTTGTTAAATTTGGCGTCTTTTCTTGCAGCTATTATATAATAGGAGTGTGAGACCAAAAATTGAAAAAAAACAATACAAGGAGTCATAGAAGGAGTCCCGGTGTTCATACACGTTGTCTTTTGAGTTAATACCTCTCGGTCAGTCTTATTGTTTTTTCTTTCTTTGTGTGGTCTTTTTTATAGTTAGTATAGCTTATTAAGTGAAAATGTTAAACATTAGAGATTGTCTACTGAAAGGTTCTGAGCACTGTTTTTCTAAATCATTATTTGACAATTAAGGAAAGAGAAAATAACCGTAGGCTACGATTAAAACCAGCAGGGTCTGTCAATACTAATGTAAAACCTAAGATCGGGAACTAATCTTGTATGCATCTGTAAATAGAATTTTTATTGAACACATGATTCGGTCAATACTGCTTTTTCAGACCTTTGCAAACTAGTCACGTACTTGCATTTCTCTACAATTGTAACTTCACAAAGACGTGTTTGAAGTATGGACATAACGGGTAAGCAGCAGGGGGGGCGAATCCGACATTTTGTCCAATCGTTATTTTGCTTAATTATTACTTTCTGCACTCAGCGGATCCGGTGTAGTCAGCGCTGGTAAAAAAAAAAACGACGACGGCCCATCCTACACGACGGTGACGTCATTTGGTTTAATACACTTTTCTGCGAGCCGATCCCAGCGTCGTCAGCGTCCGGTAAACACAGCGACGACCGCGTCGATGTCATTGCCCCCCCCCCCCCCCCCGCTGCTAAGAAGTTATTTACAATGAAAATTATTTACAACTAACCGAATATTTGGTCAAGTCCGATACGATATCGTGTCCGAGGATCATGTAAATTTATCGTTACAAATCCATGTGGGGTCGACTGAGCATGACTAAAAAAGTTTCGAAAACCATTAAAGTCCATGTCACCGCCACACCAAGTTTGCCAGATATTTCGTAGCGTGTGTGTATCAACACCGTTAAATACAGCAAGAATATTACAGTTGTCTCTGATTACTTTTGGAATCTGAGTGTATCGTTGAGTGACATATATCACGTCGGTGTTTTTATGCCTGCCTCTGGAAAATATCCTAGCTGGGTTTTTTTGATTGTCTAACATAACATCATCGTACACGACTAGATTGTTAACGTCGCCATCAATATCATCAATACCTGGTGCATCATTGATATCTGTAATAAACTCAATAACATTTTTTTCAGCGATCGCTGAAGCATTCTCGTTAAAATCTTTCAACACCTCGTAGCATCGTTGATCGTCTACGCTAGGGGCGATTAAATACAACTTATCCCACTTCATCCATCTCATTATTAAATTAAGTAATAATTGCGTCTTGCCGGATCCAGATGGTCCGATGATAATCATCCGGATCGAGTTTGGTAACGCTGCAACATGCTTAACTGGTTCTCTCGTTTTAGTCGCCGAAAAATCAATTATATTCATATCTCTATACATAAATTATGGATCTATATTGTGTGAAGTGTAGAGTGCGTACTGGCACAAATGATATGACAACCGTTACAACAAGAAATAACAGATCGGCGCTTACTGGTAAGTGCGTACAATGCGGTACAAAGAAATTTAGATTTATTTCTGCTAGACCCGGGGATGCTTTAAAAAAAAGCGAGGAGGTGATATTGCAGCCAAGTTATCAAAACTCCCCGGAACACCGTGGGCAAAGTATCCAGGAGAAAAGCACCTCCCAGGATATAACTACTGTGGCCCCGGAACACGATTAGATATCAGACTCGATGATCAAAATCGGCCCAAACCCGGTGAGTATCCAATAAACGCTATCGACGAAGCATGTCGGATACATGATATAGCTTATCGTAGCGGTGATCTGCAACAGCGTCATATCGCGGATGTAAAATTAATTCACGCGTTAAATGCTATTCCTGATAAATCATTCAAAGAAAAATTGGCTTCATGGTTGGTAAAATCGGCTATGAAAGGTAAATTAATGATTGGAAGCGGAGCTTCTCGCGCTGGTAATTGAAAACGCTAGCGTTTATAATAACAACATGGAATCCATCTATTATTCTCCGAGAGGATACTGGAAGGGGAAGGCCGCAATTGGTAAACTCGCAAGCGCTGCAAAGGTAACAAAGGCCACTGCGGCTAATTGGTTATCCAAACAGGCTATATGGCAAATTTATCTACCACCACCTAAACAAATCAACTTCTCGCACTTTGATGTTACCGTACCCAATGAAGTTCATCAAGCTGACATACTATTTCTGCCGCATGACAACGGTTACAAATACGCGCTAACCGTAGTTGATGTTGCGAGTCGATACAAACAAGCGGAGCCGTTAAAAACAAAGTCAGCAACTGAAGTAGCCGATGCGTTTGAGCGGATTTACCGAAGGGGTCCTCTGCGCTGGCCAAATCTATTACAAGTTGATCCTGGTAGTGAATTTCGCGGCGCTGTTTTATCAACGCTGAAACATCATAGCGTCGCGATACGACGAGGTCATACTGCGCTACATCGTGATCAGGCAATTGTTGAACGATTCAATCGGACTCTTGCTGAACGGTTATTTGGATATCAATACGCGAAAGAATTCATCCAGGAAAAACGATCTCGTGAATGGGTCAAAAGGTTGCCAGGCGTAATTGCAGCGTTAAATAACGAGATTACCAGAGCAATTAACATGAAGCCCAGCGACGCGATTAAATACGAGTACATACCCGGAAGATCAAAAATAGATAGCGTTTCCAAGCCGATTCTCGGCGATGTCACTGTTAGATATCTGTATGAACCAGGAGAGCTTGAAGGCGGTAAAAAAAAGAGCTACTGATCCTATTTGGAGTGTTACCACACATAACATATCAACGATAACACGATCAACTGGTAGACCACCGATCTATAGACTGGATTCAACTGCCCCACAGCGGGGGTTTACACGCGAGCAACTACAAGTGATACCTGACGATACTCAATTGCCCTCACGTGGCCTTAACTAGCGCCGTTGCGTCTATTGCACTCAAGACAGGTCAACCTCACATTGTTTTTGACATGACCGAGACTGTTATCGATCCTGTCCACGGTAAATTGGCGAGCGTCTTTATCCGAATAACGCCAGCGCATTACACAATTGCAACTCGCGCAGTGATTATTCTGTTGTTGTCGTAACGCAATTATTAATTCGGCATCAATATCAAAACGCCGCTGTTTTTTTTTATCCTGTTGGCGGTAACCCGAGAGTTTTCTATCAATGACGCTAGCATCAATAATGTCATCGTTGTCACTGGCTTCGTCAATAACAATTCTTCGAAGCTGATTCATTCTCCGTACTCTGGACACTGCAAGATAGACTAAATTTGACCATTCGATGCGATTATCAACTATCCAAACAATTGTATCCGTGATAGTTAGTCCCTGCGAGGAATGTATTGTCGTTGCGTATCCTAGCGTCCACGGGGATTTATCAGCACGTAGCGCGTCCTCGACGACGCTGATATCAACGAGCACGATATCATTCAGCACGAGAATTTGTTTTTTTGTCCCTGACGCTGTTGGGCCCGGGATTTCAATTTCAATGTTCTGCCGCCGTGTGTCAGCGGGTCTATAACACAACGGCACTGGACGCGTTGGAAACTTTTCCTTATGCAACGTAAACAACTTCCGCTGAAGTGTGTCTCTATCTTTCTACTCGCTACAATCAAATCGTTTGGTCTCCATGTTTCCCAGAATTCATTTAACGGCGTTTCCGGAATCACCTCGCGGATTATTTCACATTGAACTCTATCCGGCTGTAATCTGATTAATTTTTTAACCTTGCGCAGTTGTTCATCAAGTGCTCGGTAATCAGTATCGGTTTCTTCATAATAGTCCACAAAATTCTTTAGCCAATCATGTGGACCCTCGCCGACAAATGGTGGTGGTTGGCCATGGTCGCCACACATGATTACCGCTGTATTCACGCACAGCAACCACTCAAGAAACATTTGTAAAACATCTAACGAAACAGTACATATCTCATCCCAGATGATAACCTCAGGAATAAATTTTTCACCCATTCGATCAGGAGTCCACTCACCGCCGCTGTATCGAAAAAAGCTGTGATAAGTAACGGCGTCAACATTTCGTTGTTTTATCTCTCGCGCTAGTCTATGGGTCGGTGTAAGCACGATTATACTTGCCCGCGTTCGAAATAATTCAATTGCCCGAGTCGTCTTTCCTGACCCGCCACAGCCGCTTAAATAAACTGTTTTATATCTACAAATTGGATCAGAACACGGTGGTGCATTAGACCATTCTGATATATTATCACCGCGTAAGTAATTGTTTTCAACGGTGACATTTGCTGACGGGGAATAATCGCGTCGTATTTCATTTTTAATTCTCCATATACCCCAACTCTCGTCCGGACTAGTAAACTCGGCTAAGTTTCCCTTGTACTTTACGTCTATATAAAATGAATCAATCGCAACTCTAACCGCGGTGTCGGGGAATCTATTTATCATCGAGAATAAATTGATAGCGGCGTAACCCAGCATAGACGCCCTCAAATGTGGATACGCGGGGCTGTCTCCATCGCTGTAGGAAACAACTGTACCCAACTTTGTTCCATTGGACAAGAAAGCTGTTTTGCAGTTCACGTATCTATTTTTTGCCACTGCGTCCTTGATTACGAAATCATATTCTGCGTCATCTATAATCAGCCGTGAGCAATATCGTTTGTAGTCGCAGTTTTTTCCACCTTGTGTGAACTTACCAATTATTCTTCTACCGAGATCTTTTGCCTCGCAGTTTCGTTGGTTGAATATCTTTTGGACCATTCGATGATATATTCCTCGTCGGCATCAATGTGTTTTCTGGATTCGTCAATTATGCTATCTAGACGCTCTGGTTCTGGTAACCAGATTTCAGTCTGCGCCCGATATGATATAATCGCGTCACTGACAATCAACGATACAAGCATGCTACAATCAATCATATACCGTAGCAGCGCTATTGGCAGCCACTTCTTTTCAGCCATGTGTCTACCGATCCAAATATAGCAACAGCGATGAAGTCCTGCCGCGAATTCAAATGATACTATGCGAGCGAATCCGGTTAAATCAAAATCAGGCAGTGGTCCATTAATAGCAACACGAGTCATTTCATGTCTGGGGTGTCCAAATCGTTTGAAGTACACAGCGGCGGATCCATACCCGAGAAAACTCGCTGGATAACAGGCAACCATATCAACGGAAATCATAGCGTCGCGGTTGTATTCAGTGTTCCATAGTCCACCGTGATAATATTCCAAACAACTGGATTGTACATCCGGTAGAAATTCCTTGCGCGTTGGTCTCCACGCATTTTTCCTTGCTGAAACATGAGATGCAACCGATGGAATCGTAAAACAATTTGTTAGCAGTTGTTCATCATGCTCTTCAAATTCCATGGCGGTTTTTTTCATCTTGTTGTGAAACGCTCCAGTGCGATATAATTCACCGTTTGGTCTTACAAACTGATCAAAGGTATCCATGTCGTTTTCAGCGCTGCGAAGTAACCACACTGATACAGGGTCATTTTTACACAAGCAAGCAATAGCATCAAATAGTTTCCTCTCCGCGAGAAAACCATCCTCTTCCAGGAATTCCCCCGGGATATACTTTACTGTTCTATCCCGTGGAAATATTGTGACCGCGGGCGTCCACGCGTGTTCGTTATGATCAATAATTTTGATTGGGGCTCCATTTGATTTATACTTTGATTCGTATAATACTTCACCGGTTATTGTTGTAACGGTTATTGGAAATCTCAACGACGTTTCTAATTTCGCTATGTCGCTGATGGTTGCTCCTCGCTCGCGCACTGTCTTCTCCCATTGGTTTATTTTGCTACGTCGTAAATCGGTCAGTTTATTTCCTCGACACGCATTTGTAAAATGCTCTATTACTCGTTCTGCTACACAATTTATCCCCGTTGACTGTTTCATCGGCGCTAGTTTTCCGATATCAGGTTTCTTATTTAACGGGTATATTCCATAGACAACTGCTGTTTCAGGATACGCTCGTTCATAGTATGGTCTGTCAATTCCGGTTAACAACCCCGGCTTGGAGTCGCGGCTAACAATGACTGTTTTCTTGTCGCTGAGAACCGGTTCAAATTTATCACGTATGATCCAATTGCCTGATTCCACCCGGACAATAAATTTTACTCTGAAGAAATACTTGCTGGAGCCAAGTTGTGATATTATCGTTGCTGCGCGGTTGTCGTTCATGGTAGCATCAACAACACCATCAATTCGAAATGTTGACCAACTATGAGATGCACCATCACGCTTGAATTCATTAATACAATCGCGTATTTTATTCAACAGGGTTCTATCGTTTATTAACGCTTTTGGTGCGTCCTTGAGGACTCTATCGAGATTGAACTTAATATTTTTCCAGGGCTTAATTGCTGCTAATCTCTCGAACTCATCCATATAATTAAAACAAGTATTTAAATGAAAGAATATAGTATAATGAGTCACTGCAAATGGTTGATGATTGGGTCGATAACCCCGTGCAATAAATCATGTAGAGGTGAATTCTGCGGGTATCATTTACAAAGCGTTCGTAATGGTTCTCTTGGCCCCCTACCGTGCTTGGTTTGCCACGTTGGTGTAAGAGGAAAATCACAATTATGTATCAATTGTGGCGGAAAGCGATACAGAGAGTTAAAACGCTATTATGATAAACGAATAAAAAATGCCGTCATTGACCCCACCGCTGACTCAGTCATCAAAACTCCTCAGGACTACATTGCAAGGTTTATAATTAAACCAAATAAAGAATTAGACAAGTAGTATTATTATACAAATGAACCAAGAATTTCAGCCGCATCCCGTGCTCGTTAATTACGAGGCATCTCGCGACGGTGTTGTTAGAAATTGTAGACTGAAGAAGCCGGTTGGTACCGTAAATAATCGCGGGTATTTGATGTTTACTGCGGGAGGAAAACGCTATTATGTTCACAGGATTGTATTTGAAGTATTTAACGGATTAATCGAGAATGGGTTTGTGATTGATCATATTAATAATAATAAGACTGATAATTCTCTTATAAACTTGCAAGCTATCTCGCAAAGTCAGAATACCAAAAAAGGGGGAACCGGTAAATACTCAAAAAAAGCAAAACCCGTAAAGTCATTTGATACAATAACGCACGAAGAAAAAACTTTTCAGTCGATGAATGAAGCCAGTAGATATTTTGATATTTGTGTGCCCGCAGTACAATTTGTTGCAGAAGGAATACAAAATTCAGCGATCTCAAAAAAGACCGGGCGCAGAATTCGATTTTCATATGTAACAGAAATCAGCGAGTGACAAGGTCACCGTGACGAAGTCGCCATGACGAAGTCGCCATGACGAAATACTAAACACACCTCGGGATTGATACGCGGGGTTCATTTTGTAAAATAATTTTTTTTTTGATATTAGAAATAAGATGTTTTATAAGAATATGAATATCGAAGACATCAATAATATATTAACCGAGATTTTAAAATTAAAAAATCAAGGAATTGAATTATCTGATAAGCTTGATAACCAAAAAATATTGTCCGATTATGAAATTATTAACGAGCAATCAAAGAAAGGTCGATATACCTTGCCACGCGAGTATTCTTTTATAAAGCGATTACAATATACGATCAATGAAAACTTGTATGGCAATGACGTAAATGCATTTATTGGACTATTTACTGCCGTTGAGACAGTACGAAAAAAACTCGGACAGGCTTTTGAACGACGTCGAGAAATCTCTAATAAAATTAAAAACATTAGAAGGATTATAGACGAAAACTCCCTGGAGCCCCTGGGATATATCCCCCCCGCCACACTCGGCGGGAAATTAGAAACTACGGAGCAATTGCAATAATGGTAGGCGAATCACTTACTACTCGGCTAGCCAGAGAGCGGCTAGTAGCGCTTAAAAAGTTCATACCGTTACGAGACAGGGTCCGAAAACAACTTCAAACGCGGCAACAACTACAAACTGATTTTGCTGTTGGAAGCGAACAGCTCTTTGCTCCGGTAACTAAAGCGACCAAAGATGTTACGGCGGCAACTGTGCCCGTCCTCGGTGCGCTTGAAAAGATAGCGGCTCAGACCGAGCAAACAAAAAAGTCTCTGGAAACACTCCCTGCGAAAATAGCGGTTGCTACAACACGGAGGCCACCACCACTCGCTATAACGGACCCACAAGAACCTTATGTTACAATAGCCGATGAAGAAGAACTAGGCGCCACCGCAAGAGAACCAGAAGAAGAAATACCGGAAGAAATAGAGAAAGAGGGGAATATACCCCGTAATGTGCTTAAAAAGAGCACAATAGACACAATTAGAAATCTCGGCTACGAAGAATTGATTGATTTTACTGCCATAAATTTTGATAAGGATTCACGAGAGATGCATATCAATAGCGATTACGAGAAAAATATAAGGTCGTTAAAGGACTGGACAAGAATAGTGTATTTGGCAAGTAAATATAAAAATGAATTACCACCGCGTGATAATAATTATATAATATTCCACAATAAAGTAAAAAGTAAAAGACCAAAACACGGAAAAGGATACTCTGTTGGTAAAGACGTTGCTTGTCCTGGTAGTGTTCTCGGTGATATATCACGGCTAGAAATACTAATCGGAGGAAAACGAGCCGGAAATAACTCTCCGGAAATAATCAATGAGGCCGCTGATATTTGCAGGCGGTTATTTGCCGGTGGTATCATGGACATTAATGCATATCGAACGCTCATTGACGAGTTAGTGGATGATTAAAAAAATTATAAAATTGTCGTTTTTTGTCAGTTTTTGGTCGTTTTTTGTCAGTTTTTGGTCGTTTTTGGTCGGTTTTTACGGGTGAAAACCCCAGGAAATCATTTAGAGAAAATCGGTGTTTTTTACCAAAAACCGGCAAAAACCAACCAAAATCGACAAAAATCGACAAAAATTGACAAAAATTGACAAAAACCGTGGATTTTTACCGCCGATGAAAACCCCAGGAAATCATTTAGAGAAAATCGATGTTTTTGACAAAATTTATGATTCGGTGGTGGGGAAGGGGGGTGATCAACCACTAATTGGAAAACACTGGTGTTTTTTATAATAAAGATGATTATACACTACAACCATGATAAACCAGTCAGCGTCTACGTGGTAAACTCACGATTGCCCTTATACCGCGCGTGGTACGGAGACGGTCTCGGTAGCACCATTGCGGGGTTATTTACAAGAATGGCTCCAAAAGTGGCGCCGTTAGCTAAACAATTAGGAATGAAGGCCATTGATGTTATTCGTGATAAGGGAATCAGCGCTATTGGAGATGTTCCCGGAAGGGCGTTTTCTGCAGCAAAGGACAAACTAATGTCGTTGGTGAGAAAAAGAAAACAGAAACCACCGGTGATGCCATCAACGACAGTGATGCCTGCAAATGTCAGTAAAGTAATAAATAACGCCGTGGAAGAAAAACTAGCGTCGTTGGTAAACAATAATCAAGATGACATCGCAAACATAATAGCGGGGAGTGGTTTAAAACGACGACGATGATTTAGATGCATCAGCGTATTATTAAATAAAATGTTTAAACGAGTCGTTGGCGGCTCAGTCATCCACCGATGCAACAACCAACGCGCTCATGAACGCGATAGCGGGAAGTGGCCTACGACGAAAACGACGTTGATGAATTAAACATCAACATGATAAATAATAAAATGTTTGCGCAAACCGCTGATCCCGCGTTTGATATGGACGCCCCAGTGCGCAGGGATGATTCTGTCCGTGATTATCAATATTATTCTTATCATGCAATGCAACCGAATCTACGATCGCGAATTGAACTTCAAGTCCAAGATACCAGTAAATATTTTTTGCCGTGTGAAGCGTTTATCGAAATTGAGGGAGAACTTGTAACAAATGCTGCCGATAATGCACCATACCCAAATGACGGTCGTACTCGAGTTGGCTTCGTCAACAACGGTATCATGGCGTTATTTGAGAGCGCCAGATATCTTATTGACGGACGAGAAATTGAATCAATAGAAAACGATGTTGATGTTGCAACAACGATAATCGGGCTAGCGAGATACTCAGATGATTATACAAGATCGGCGGGCCCATCTATGATGTTCGCGAAGGATACCACTGATAACGCTGATCATATTCAGTACATTAATGTGCTGACACCACAAGATACTTCAGTTGCTAATCAAGCTGAAGCAGCCAACCCAGACCGCAGAGCAAGACCAGGCGCTGAATTTACTGTTATAAAAAGTACTAACGATAATTTTAATCTAGGGTTTGCAACACGATTAGGGATGTTGCAAGGACAACGCCGACAGTTTTCATGCGCGATTCCACTCCATCACATATTCGGATTTTGCAGAAATGTTAGAAAAGTTATCTATGGGGCTAAGCACACAATCGCTCTAACGCGAAGGGGTGATGATAACAGTGCAATATGGCATGCTGCTGGTGTCGCTGCCGGTAAAGTCGTTTAAACTAAAATAGCATTGTGGATGCCGGTGTTAACTGCATCAGTTATCACGGAAGCACGATTGTTATCATTTATGGAACAGGGGGGAAAATCGTTGTTGAGTTGGCTAGCGGTAACAACTGATGCTAAAGAGGATAATGTCGGCGATACATTTACATGGCACCTGGCATCAAAACAGGGTGTTTCAGCCCCGCGTCATATATTTGTTGCGTTACAGAATAGGGAACGATTAGGTTCCCAAGAACGCAGCCATATGATATTTGATCGATTAGGAGTCAGGGAGGTTTCGCTGAGAATAAACGGACAACAGGAACCATCCGAGGATATACAGCTTAATTACGACAACAACCATATTGCTCGCGTGTATCATCGGATGCTGTCATATATGGGTCGTGATCAAAACGTCGACACCGGTTTGCAAATATCACAACTTGATTTTAAAAACCTGTATCCGATTTATTACTTTTCGTTGGAACATCTTGATTTAACGAGACAGTCCGTCGTTGATATACACTTCCGAGCTCGTATAGACCCGGGTGGTGTTAATTATAGAGCGGTTGCTGTCATTCTCAGCGATAAATCAATGCTGTTGGAAGGTGTTGGTGGACGAATGAGAATCGTTGATGCACCAGTGGAAAACATGTAATTGAAAACATAAACGCGTTTACAATAAAAATGTCGTATAATGTTGTCGGTGTAGAGTTGACCGATGGTCAAGTCAAGAAATTACGATCAAAGTCGGGTAAACAATGTGGAACCACAATAACGTTAAAGCCGTCACAGATGGCAGGTGGTAATCATAAGATATCGTTGACGGCGCGTCAAATAAAACATTTCAATGATGCGATGAAGAATAAAAAGGGTGTTCAAATAGATTTTTCGGCCGCAGCGATTAAAAACATGGAAAAGACCGGTGGGATATTTCCGCTGTTAGCTGCGATTCCAGCGTTGATTGACGCGGCGGCCCCAGCAGTGGCGAAGGCGGCGGCGTTAGGAGCCGTTGGTACCGCGGCGGGAATGACATTGAAGAAGGCAACCGGGAAAGGCTATAAAAAAAAACGACCAGTAGCCGGAAAGGGTCTAAGACTACCGGGAACCCCGTATTCATGGTACTCGGGGAAGGGTCTAAGACTACCGGGAACCGTTTATTAACTCCTATGTCTAATTTTGATTTAATAGATGCCGCAAACGCGTTAGCGATAAAAAACTTCAGAGGTGTTTTTATGAGGGATCAATTGCCGACAAAACCAAGGAATATTGAAACCGGTATAATTAACCTCGATAAATCCTCCGGTGCGGGAACTCATTGGGTTGCATACGCAATTGATCCGCGTGCGATCGTCTATTTTGATTCATACGGGCTAGCCCCGCCGAACGAGTTCATGCGGTATATCCGGGCGTGTTCAGCCCCGGTTTTTTATTCCACGCTGCCAACACAACAGTTAAGTGACCCACTGATATGCGGCCGTGAGGTATTGAACGTACTCGCGGCGATTTCATCATCGCGGAAACCCCCTCATGTGGTTGTAAACGAATACACTAGTGGGGTCGTAGAGGCCCAACGGATTTTAGAGAATAACATTTACAATAACAATGATTGATATCTGGGGACGATTTATTTCAGCGCTGAAAAAACCCACCACGGAAACATCTGCGGATTCCATCAAGGATGTAAAAAAACTAATTGAGGATGAAATCGCTGAGACGTTAAACTTAACGGAGGTCGACCCGGACGAAATAGTTGTATTTCAAGATCGCCAGGGTAAATTGAAAAGCAGTAACGTGTCACTCAGTGACGTTTTAACACGAAATAATGATGCCGCTGAAAACGCCATAGCGTTGTATTCCAGCGACGGACGACTTAAGCCAGGAGAACAATACAAGACGGTCATGGGAAAAATAGATATATTGGATAACAATCTTATATCCATGTCGAGCTCATTAAATAACTTCTATAATAAATTTAACACACAAGCAAGTCAGCTCGAGGTGGTACAAAAATCTGTCAATGAGTTTACGACGTTTAGAAAAAATATCATTGACAAATTTCTTGTATCCATACCTCCCAGTATAAAACTCCCCGAGATTAAAACATTCATTGACGATCAAAAACCCACTAACGACGCCGCGGATAAGTTTTTTGGAAAACCACCCAAGGTTGTCACGACCCTCGATGAGATTAAAGCGTTCATTGACGAGCAAAAATCCCCCAATAGCCCTCTTCAAACATACTTTAGTACGCTCGTTAGCGTCCAAGCGTTTGTCAACGAATATAAACCCACCAGTAATATCGCGAAAAAGTTTTTTGGAAGCCCACCTGCGGCCGACAAGACTCTCGCTGAAATTAAAACATTCATTGACGAACAAAAATCCGCCCGCGGCGTCGCTGATAAGTTTTTTGAAGAAATCAAAACGAAATTAATCGACATTAACGTGGATAACGCGTCCGTGAATGAAAAACTCGACAAAATAAAAAATGATTTAGGTGACATTATTAATAAGAATAGAGACAATGTCGCGAAACTTACCGAGGATTCACTCGCACTCGCTAGGATGTTTACGGACCTTAGCACGTCCATCAACAAAATAAAAATTCCACACCTCCCCGCACATGTTAATAACATCGTGTACACGATAGCTAGTGGGATCCTCGATTGGGTCAAGGGTGGTGACCGCAATATGGTGACGTTTGACCATAAAGGTGTACAGGGTTGTTATCGATTTACAACATTACATCGTATTCCATTTAAGTTGCTTGTCACGATACCCGACCGAACTGGTATTAACACAATAACATATATAAACGATGCCAGAAAATATTCTGCGGTTCACATATCTACATCCGACGATAAAATAGTTAGAACAAAAGTACCTTGGATACTAGAATATGTATCTGCTATTCCACCAAATTTTGACGGTTTCTCCGTCGATTATTAATTTCACGGCGGTGGTATACGGCTACGATACAGCGACACCACGAACGCGAAAATCACAATTTGCAACCGGTGTTATACCTAACGTCGATTAATTTAACAGTGATGTATTTAATAAATGGATTCGCCGTCACGTTACAGATACGACACTGTACGAGAATACGCCGCCGATTTAAAGGCGCGCTCGGAACAATATCATGTAAAAATAAAAAAATACCATCGAAAAATAACCGCGATTGACGTCGCTGTGTACTCGATATCCGGGATCATGGCCGGCGCGGGTGTTATTTTATCCACGGTGACCATGATGGCCCCGATCGCTGTTCCAATCGCTATCTCCGCGGTGACAACAATTGCTGGAGTCGCCAACGCAATCACTAGAAAGACATCATCGTGTGCTCAGAAAAAACTCAGCGAGTATACAGTTCGCCACCAAATAGTATCCGACGCGTACTCGAAATTATCCGGGTTGATCTCGTTGGCGATAGATAATTCGTTTATATCCGATGTTGAATTCTCCACGATGGTCCAGTTGTATAACTCCGCGATGTTGAAATTAGAAATTGAAAATAACTTTAGTAATAACAATAATGTCACTCGAACTGCTTCAACGGATCGCGGAGAACACAACTCCGATACAAACAAGCATGATATCGATAACGTCAACAAACCCTGAATTCAGTGTAAACTTTCCTTCGCCGATTCCTGTAAAGGAAATAGCGCTAGTGAAATTACGGGTGTATCATAGCTGGCCTAATATCAGATCAGTAGCGTTTAATGATCAGAAACCAAATAACTCGCTGATGTTCGCAAACAGTAATAAACCCGATGGAACACCAGACTGGAAAGAGGTTTCGATACCAACTGGGTCCTACCAAATTGAACAAATTGATGCTGAAATCCAGCGTAGAATAAAATCAATCACCGGTAAGGAATCAAAAATAGCTATAAAAGTTCATGAGCCGACGTTGTCATCGTCCATTGAGATATCCACGGAGGGGTACGTCGTAGACATTTATAACAGTTCAATAAGAACCGTACTAGGATGGCCTGAAAAAAAACCTCAACGACGCGTTGAACCTGACACAAGTGTGCCATCATACAATGAAATTTATCTATCATACCGAAATGATTTATCTGAAATAAGAAAAGAAAGATTGGCCGAAAGATTTATATTCACAGATAAAAAAACCATACAATGGGATTTTATCGTTAAGAAAACAGATGAATCAACTGTTACCATAGCGTTCACGTTATCTGACATCATTGGTTACTTCGCTGAGATCAATCGTAATTTTCGGATACAGCTGGAACAACTACGGCGGACAAACTCACAAAAGCACGTTGAAGTGTTAAATCAACTTGTATCGGACATGGAATATATCCACGAACGAATCATTCAGACGATAATTAATAACAACGATGATAACAAACAAAAGTTTCTAACCGGTTACAATATCACAGAAGCCGATTTACCGAATTTTAAGTTTTCCGAATACAACGCGCGCGAACTAGAAAAGTCTATCGGTGATTTTCTCGCCGGGCCTAAACAGGATTTAACGCTCCTTAAATACAACAATGACCCAGATGGAGGCGGCAGACATATTGCTCCGCATAACGTAAATATCACGTCTGTGATAGCGCTCAATTTAGTATGTGATGCAATTGAAGGAAGTTATCAAATAGATACCAAACAATCAAATCAAGCTCAACAGGGATACATCCTTTATTCATTTGCACCAACGGCCCCTCCAGGGTTTTTAATAGTTGAAAGTCCAATTAATCCAGTCTATATGAGATGCCATAATAAATTGTTAACAAGAATTAATTTCAGACTTACTGATCAGTCAAATAATCTAATTGATTTACAAGATGAAGAGTTAGTGGTTACTCTATTTGTGAGATCATTGTAAATAACTTCTTAGCAGCAGGGGGGGCAATGACATCGACGCGGTCGTCGCTGTGTTTACCGGACGCTGACGACGCTGGGATCGGCGCGCAGAAAATGTATTAAACCAGATGACGTCACCGTCGTGTAGGATGGGCCGTCGTCGTTTTTTTTTTACCAGCGCTGACTACACCGGATCCGCTGAGTGCAGAAAGTAATAATTAAGCAAAATAACGATTGGACAAAATGTCGGATTCGCCCCCCCTGCTGCTGGGTATATTTGTTCTTTTTATATATTAAGAGCGCTATGGAAATATCAGACAGTCGATACATAAGCCAATGTTGTTGTTTGCTGGTGAATGGAAACCAATCAAATTTGTCCGGATTGTCTCAATAAATTAGACCCACATGATGTTTAGAAATTAAGGCGTTATTTACTCACCTAGTTCACGTCACCGCGTCACCGCAACAAGTGGAAATACTATCGGAGCAATAGAAAATGGGGCAAAATCTCCAACATCTTTCATAAAATTGTCAAAAAATGGTTTTAGCTCTATTGGTCGTAGACCGTCCGTCCGTCAGCACAAGTTTTTTTTTCAATCTCTACTCCTACTACTGGGACGATAGCCAAGAAAATGTACACACACACACACACACACAGAGACACGTCGCACGGTTTTGTTGGTCTTCAATGAAAATAGTGCTGCTCAGAGACCAGCATCTTGTTATCGCTACTCCTGTTGAATGGATCGTGATATCATCATGGGGCTATCTCGTATAAAAGATTCGTGTCATGTCTATTCGGTCCTAAACGCAAATGTTTCCAGTATGAAGACCAGAATGCCTTCAATGGAAACCATCTTGAAGATTTTGTTGTCGCTACTCGTCTTGAACGGAAATTAATATCGGCATGGGGTTTTCAACTGAAGATTTGTTATCTTGTCCAGTTAGCTACAAGTAAAAACGATGCAATCTGGACATAAAAAAAACATAGCGTTCATGTTGAAAATCTTGTTGTCAATGTTATCCAGAATGGATGATCATACCAACATGGAGTTTTCCGTAGAAGGCTTTTCATCACGTCTGGTTGGTCGTAAATGAAACTGGTGCGGATCTGACGTCCATCACAGCTGCCATCTTAAAAATATGGTTGTTGCTGTTCCTCCTGAAAGGAAAGGCATATCTGAACAGGATTTTCGCTGGAAGATTTCTTATTTTGTCTAGGTGGTCTTCAACAAAATCTGCGCCGATCTTACATCCAATATGGCCACCATGGCGACCGTTTAAAAAATCTTTTCGTAACATCTCCTAGATATAAAGACATGTCAATATTGACGTGTCGCCAGAATGCATATTGATATCTAGTTGGTATTAGACGAAAGTATTATTAATCTGGTATCCAGGTAACCACCGTCACATCACTCGTAAAAAAAAAAAAAAAAACTTGTTATTGCTATTCCTTCTAAATGGAAGGTTGCATCGATATGGTGATTTCTCCAGATGACTCCTTGTGATATTTAGATGATTCTGAATGAAACTAGTGCTATTTGGACCTTAAATATGGCTGTCACAGTGAACATGTTGAAAATCTTGTCACTAATTCTTTTAAAGTCACATTTACATAGCATTTTCACCAACATTTTCAAGTGGTATATAGTGGGTCTTACAAGAAAATGGTATTGATTTTGCATCAAATATGACTGCCACGATGTATAACTTGAAAACCTTAACGCTTATAATATCAGATGGTTTGAATACTCAGCCGTTAAAAAAAGAAATGGTCTTATCTTGAACTCGTGGACATTTTTTTTCGAACAGTATCGCTTCACTCTCTTTGAGGAACATTTATTTAGCTTTATTTCAGTCCTTAGAATAAGTTTGTTATCGATAATCTTCTCACACATAACACACGCACGCAGGCACGCACATGCACACATCCATCCCAAGGTTTAGTTGGTCCTCAGTCAAAATGATGCTGCTTGGTCATCCAAAATAGCCGATACGGCGGCCGTTTTAGAAATCTTGTTATCGCTTCTCCTCCTAATGTAACGTAACGTAAAGTAACGTAAACTAGCAAAGTAGAGCACAAAAACATTTCATATATCATATCATATCATATCATATCATATCATATCATATCATATATCATATAATATCATATCATATCATATCTCAGATCATATATCATATATCATATTATATAGGGGGCCCCGAGTGGCCGAGTGGTCTAAAGCGCTGTCCGTTACGGATCACTGCCATCTCACCTCTGTCTGCGTGGGTTCAAGTCTAGGATTCGGCCAATGTGGGTATGTGAGAAAGCTTGCCAGTAGCTTCTCGTGGGTCGGTGGTTCTTCCCGGGGTTTTCTCGGGTTCTTCCTCCACCATTAATACTGGCCGCCATGCATAGCCTATCGTGTGCTGAAAAATGGCGTTAAACCCCACAACAACAACAACAATCATATTATATCTCGTATCACATTGCATCACATCGCATCGCATCGCATCACATCACATCACATCACACTATAAGCACACACATCACATCGCATCACATCAATTCACAATACATCAATTCACACCACAAACACACACATCACATCGCATCGCATCAGATCACATCATAATGATCCATCATTTCATCGTAGATTTGTTATTGTCGAGTCCACGTTAGTGGGAAGGGAGACATAGATGTCACTATTATGGCGGCATGAACAGTTTTTTTCAAATGATTTTTAAAACAAGTTATTTGCTCATATTTACTAAACCCCTTGATTCTCATCTTACTTGTCGTTAATCATTAGGAAGCCAATACAATTCTTTTTACGACATATTCGCAGTGTCCTTTGCAAGGTCCAAGTCATACCATTGAGGTTTATGGTTATAATTTTTTCATCTGTTTGTATTGATATATTTGCTTTCATGTCAAGATCACAGTTTTAGAATTTTGCGTAGATTTTGTACAAGTTGTCATAGTTTGTTTATATTGTTATGTATATTTGATTTAATTTATATTTGATTTAATTTAATTGTTTGTTTGTTAGTTTAATTTTTTTGATTCCATTATTTGCTATTGTAATGTAACTTAATTACTGGAATAGAGTTCAGTTATGACTGAATCTTTTATATTTTTGACGTAAACAAACTTTATAGAGATATTGTTTCTAACGCTGACCTAGTTACTGACCTTGATTCAGAAATCGGTGAGGGTTGTAGTAAGCGACGTTTTTTTAAAAAAAAAAATTCTCAGATTCAGATTCATAAAGTGAAATTGAGGCCATACTTGGAGTACGTGACAAATAAAATGTCGGAATTGTTACAAACTCTGGTTTTTCCAGCGGATTGACCCACATCCGGTCATCTGTTTTGCGTTGTAGCTAGATTCATTATTGATGTTTTGAGAAATAATAGTTATTCTTGCCATAACTTTGGAGAAAAAAAAAGTGTTTTATGTTGTGAATAGTTTGGAGTTAATTATTTTGTTTTCTTCAATTTATTTTGGATTTCAAGTTTTTTCCCCTGGAAATACTAGTGCTCAAAGTTAATTCTTGGACAAAGACATTTATCGAAATTTACACAATTCAAAAACTGGAATATTATTTTATGTGATTCAACAAAGAACTGTTGATACATGAGTACGATGCTGACCACAGCATACGTCATCGCGTTAACTGGGGAGAGAGCTGATATTTTTCCAATAATTTTTTGTAGCTTATAAAAGACATTTGTTTCAGCAGATAAAACGAAGTATGGGCTGGTGGAGTTGAAAGTAAATGTTATTTGTAAGCTTCCCATACTCTCTTCATAAAATAGTCTGTGCCTTTATGTACACGACCTCTGCCACGGTTAGTCTACCAAGCCGTCATACCCTCCATATTTCGTGTGCAGTTATGCAATAAACGAGATATTAATTTCACATAGTATGCTCTTCTCGATTAGCCACAGATATAAAACAAATTTCACAACAACAACAAAAACAAAAAAAAAAAAAAAAGAAGGAAAACAAAACAAATGGGTGCCAGGAAACAGATACATAAAGAAAATATATGTGACCCGGTTCCAAAAAAAAAACAAAAAAAAGAAACAGTTATGCAATATTCTTAAATTTAGTGACGAAGAAAAGTAGGTTTCTACATCACTATTTTTATCATCTAGGTTTACGATATTACCGGATATTCCACTCGACTATATTGTTTATAAACACACCCTGCACATGTAGTCCACTGGGTCCAGCCAGGTAATGCTTTAGTTGATATAACTGCTTTCAAGTAACATGATACCAGTGAACATTATTATTCAGGGTTGGTTAATTTGTCATGATATTATTATACTGTCAACTCATGGTTATTTTTACTGCACAGTTAAAAGAACAAGTTGTCATATTTTTTGTATTTTATTATGAAATTTTACATAGAAGAGTCTTTCAGTAGTTTTTAATCTGTCTCCTGATTTAATCCTGTATTTAAGCGTCTTGCAAATGATAGGTTCCAGTCGTAAAGCATGACCCAGTTTTTATTTTTGTAAAGAAATTCATGCTAACATTGTACAACAGAATTTTTCTTTTATAATGCACACCTGTATTGTTACTTTTGAAACGACCCGACGACTTCTTTTTCAAAACCCGCTAAACTAATTTGGGTCAAACTTGGCATTAATATGCCCTATGATTTGCACTGAAAAAATGTCATTGTCGGCCTGGCTTCCCTAGAAACGGCGTGGATTCCATATTAGGAATATGGAAAACATCTTTACTTTCTCTTCTAGTACTGCTGATTCGATAAAGTAGACATGTTTTTCAGGGCCTAGTCTATAGGAATTGTCTCCTGTGTGGCGCTCCAACGCTGTGGCTTCCATGATGAATACAAACAATATTTTTGACTTCTTGTGAATGGCTGATTCAGTTTTGATTAAATTTGTTGGATTGTCTCATAGGTTATGCTTTATGCAATGTAGAACTGGGCATTGGGCATGGGAGCCCGCACATAGGGACAAAGGGTGGGGTAACACTCCCCTCATCCCCAGTTTCACTTCTAAACCTGTTTTGATCTACATCCTTAACACTTAATAGCTGAACACTACATGTTTGCCCACCACCTACCCCCGGCCAAATTTCTGTGGGCGCCCTTGTAACTGGGGTGATTCCCCTATCAATGGCGTGACTCTTTGCAACCATCTGTGAAACCTATTATTAACTTATACAGAACAGCTGGATGATTTAGGATTAAATGAGCGTCGGGGTTATTACTCGGGTATTGCCTTTAGTCTCATGAAATCCGTACGCTACATTTTATGGCAGTGGTAACCATTCATAAAATTAACAAAATGTTTTATTAATAAATAAGACACACAAACATACACACACATATTCCATCTTTTCTCATTATTATTGTATCTCAGCAATAATATTTATAGTATAAACAAATATTCAATGATAGAATTTCTTTGCAATAAGGCAGACATGTTTTAATAAGCCTCGACATTTTTTCCTACCGGCCCCCCCCCCCAATAATGCATTGTTTTGATTTATATGCTAAGATGTTTTCTTGAATAAATATTCTTAAAATTAAATGGAAGTTGGGAAGAGATGCATAGCAGTACAGACGCTAGCGGGACGACGGTTTGCGTCAAGCACGTGTTATGACCGTGAGGATGAAATGATCTTACAAGAAGAAGACTTCTGTTTTTATTCTCGACATATGATGTGCTAAAAAAGCTGTAGAGACAGTTGTACGAAACAAAAGATTATAATTTCTTTAATAATGGAATTATATATATATATATATATATATATATATATATATATATATATATATATATATATATATATATATATATATATATATATCTGAATTAAATGACATAAACTTGAGCAGTGTGTCCAAAATTATATACATGCTGTAATAATGAGAATTGAGGTGGGCAGCGCTGGCGTCGGTTTTGCTCGTCTGTTGATCGCTAAAGCTTGCCAGTAGCTTCCTATAGGTCGGTAATTCTTACCGTGATTTTCCCCGTTATTCATCCACCAGTTATCCTGGCTGGCACGTATAACCTATCCTTCGCTGAGAAATGGCGTTAAACCCCACCAAAAACAAAACAAACAAAAAAACGTACATACACAGTTGTTCCCCATAGTCTAAGAAAGACTTATATTCGTGTTGGGGTTTGTTGTTGTTTTTGTTGTAGGGTTAAACGCCATTTTTCAGCACAATATAGGCTATATATACTTGGCGGCCAGTATAAATGGCGGAAGAAGAACCCTGGAAAACCCCAGAAAGAAATGCCGACCCACGAGAAGATACTGGCAAGCTTTCTAACCCATATTAGCTGAATCCGAGACTCGAACTCACGCAGACAGAGGTGAGATGGCAGTGATCCGTAACAGTGAGCGCTTTAGACCACTCGGGGCCCCCATGTTGGGGGTAAATGGCTCCAGGACCGCAGAGAGCGATCACGGACCATGGCGTAAGAAACACCCGGGCCTCTCCTAGTTCTTGTTCAAACAAACAATTTCTGTTATAAAATTAAAAAGTGTAGTTCGGTCCATGCCACCTTACGGTCCCGGTCCCCGGGGATATATCCCCGGCTGCACCACCTCCCCTTGTCGGACCTGAGTGGCTCCAAGGTCGAAGTACATGTTGCTAAATATATACTTCGCCCATGAATTTTATTTCCGGATAAAAGTTTCGTGATTTATTTAAGAAAGACTTTGCATATCTTGGGCATTGTTAAAATAACTTTTAATTTACTTTGTATTGGTGAATGATTGATTGGTGTAATTAGGACGTATACAGCTTGGCCTTAACTCATGCACCTATCAAAAGATTGCTATGTCCACTTGTTCATTTTCACTTCATGGATTTCAAATAAAATTTGAAAACGAGGGAAAAACCTGATTTCTTTTTTTACTTTGTGCATGTTTGATAATTCGTTATTGCACTTTCAGAAGCTGCCATTGTTGACTCTTTGTACTCTTGGAAATAGATCAGTATGATTTTTCGAGCAGGTGGGAACAAACATTATGATACCTGTCTGCTTTAGAAGTTTTGATAGTGCATGGTTTCCATAATTACCAAATGCAAAGAAAGCTTCAGCCACATTACATGAAAGTAGCACAGAAGTATAACAATATTCTTTTCATTTCGCTTGTTACCAGTGCAATCAATATCACCTTATACCGGTTATTCTCAGAAGTACATATAAACTGTATAGGGGTACATACGTTGGAGATTCCTTAAGAGCTGTACCTGAACTGCAGATTCCTCATAGAGCGGTACCTAACTTAGAGATTCCTGACAGAATTGTACCTAAATTAGAGATTCCTTACAGAGCTGTACTTAAGTTACACATTCCTCACAAAGCTGTTCCTATGTTACAGAATCGTCACAGAGATGTACCTAAGTTACAGATTCCTCACAAAGCGGTACCTAACTTAATAGATTCCTCACAGAGCGGGACCTAAATTAGAGATTCATGACAGCTAATTACCTCTCTTGAATAGTATAATTTCTCTGCCACACCGCTGAAAATATACACTTTGATAAAAGCATGACACACAATTTAGACTGCAGTTGTTGCAATCTTTATTCAGCAATGACTTGAGAGCAGACCGTGAAGATTTTGCCAAAATACGTCAGAAAAAATTATTTTTTTTACTTTCCGTGGCTTACAGTGGTACAACATAGCTTGCAATATATGTAACATACCTATGATGTCACACTGATGCTCTTGTGAGCCACCTAAACAGCCTAGTTCTTATTGTTTGTTCTTGTCTAATTGGATTTGAATTTATGATATGTAATCTAAGGTATCATTTAGTCGGTGTGTGTGTGTGTGATTAGGATTTTTAACGTAGCTTTAACAATTTTTCAGTCATAATGCTACGATGTCAACAGTGTGGCAGTTTACAGTGATGTCTAGCACTGGACTATCATTCCGCAGACATGTAGCATGATGTCCCACCCAGTCACATTATCCTGACACCAGGCCGACCAGTCCTAACACTAACCTCTTAATGCTGAGCGCCAAGCGAGGCAGATGTTAGTACTCTCTTTATAAGTCTTTGCTATGATTAGGCCGGGGCCGAACCCACGACCTCCCGCTTCCGAGGCGGACGCTCTAACCACTAGGCCACCACAGCAGTCACGTGTACTAAAACCCGGAGACGATTTACTAACGGTTATATGACCATAGGGGGCAAAAGAGCACATGACAACAATATTCTGAAAGAGGATTAGCTGTGAAGTGTGTGCTTAAGTTATAAACAAAAGATATCAACGGAAGAAGACACGCTCTACTATCCACACAGAAGGGATGGAAAACAAACTCCAAATATAATATTCACACAAACGTACGCGAACACATACAAGCACACTATCTACTATCCACACAGAAGGAAGGGGAAAAAACCACACACTCTACTATCCACATAAAGAAACGCTAACTCTCTCTCTCTCTCTCTCTCTCTCTCTCTCTCACACACACACACACACACACACACACACACACAATTACATCAGCAAAGGAGTCAGTATTTATAATTACACTACTTCACATAGACACCAATTGGCAATTTGAATTGTCTATTTTCTAGAGATCTGGGTAGTCCTGGGAAGGGCTGTCTTTTTTTTTGGGGGGGGGACTTCAGACGCACCAGCTTGATGGCGACATCTCCCAGGGCGAGCACCACAGACACAACGCCGACTCCAATCATTGTCCCAGTTGATTGTTGCGGTTGGAAGTGCAGATGTGGCTTGAGTGGCTTCACTATTCCACTCCTCCGTTTGAGGGATAGTGAAGACTTTTTCTTCTCACCTTCGTCTAGGTTTTGCCATCTCGACTGACTTCGATCTTGGACGTGTTGTAGTGCTGAAACTTAAAAGGATTTTCTTCGAAGGCTCCATTGAAGGCTGTATTTTTGACAATACCAATATCAAACGTTTGGGTAACTGTCCTTGGAACAGATGATCTCCGATCATCGATTAATGTCCAGCGGGAATGGTTAAAGTTTTCATTTCCATTCTTCTTATCGGATACATGGAGGTTGTTCTGCTGAAAGTGTGTCTGATGTCGTTTGCCACTTTAGGTAACACATCCACACGTCGTACGTAGCGTCTGGCTTCTTGAATGACTATTTTTTAATAGTCAGACTCGGTTATCAAATGGAACGCGGCACTGCTACGATTCAGTCTCAGGCGGATATCCACTCCGTTCAGCAAATATTTCTCTTGCAACCACATGTCTAAATGCAAACGATCCATCAGTTCTAAATTTTTGTTGAGTCTCTTTCATTTTGTTTCGTCGATCGTTGAATCCCACTTTGTGGTTTGGTTCTTTATCTGTAATCAAATCGGTATCGTTGAATTTGTCTGCTGTGTCAGGTTTCCATACCACGCAGGCATCCACATGAGTGTTCTTGGCTTCTTTTCCGTACGTCAAGAGATTTTCCAGGTACGCTTGGTAAGGGTAAGTGTCCATACTGCTACTGACCAGTTTGTTATTCAAGTACAAAATGCACTGAGCTAAACAAGGAATGCATGAAATTGTTGACGGGGTCTACTTTATCTTCGTCTATTTATATCGGAACTGTCTGTCGATGTGTCAATCACTTTCACTTTGAAGTAACTCCTATTCAGATCGATGTAATCTTTGGGTTGTCCTTTGATATCAAACTCGATGGGAGCTGATCCTGAGTCCTTGACAGATGCGACGGGATGAAATGCGACCCATTGGGATTCTTGCATCGTCATCATCGTGGGGGGCATGGCAAACAGATCCGAATCCGACTTTGAACAGGCACAAGACTCTTGGTGCATCATTTCTTCTCTCTGTGTGTTTTTCAATGATCAAAAACGTCTAAATCTTCAGCAGTTCTTCTTTTCTTTGTCTTTATTGCTCTAAGGGTATGAAGTCCCATGGAATGGTATCTTCGTCGTCTCTTTCTGCCTTTTCCTTACTGTGGCGTCAGGGAAGAGTTGTTTTTGTACATATTGCAGAGAAGAACTGGGTGAAGGAGCGGTCACTGCGTTGACAACGGTAGCTGAGGCTGTGCGGAATGGTATGATGGTCACTTCTTTTTATAGTCGATGACTTGCGAAGCGTCGATCCAAGAATCAAAACTGGGAGGATATCGTTTCCAACGTACTTTGACTTCTTTGACACGACCTATTTCCACTTTACGGGTTCTTCGTTCGAGAATGCTCTCGATGTCGTACACTTCGTCATATGTTTTGGTTACGCGTTGTAACTCGGGCAAATAAAACGTTCCTTTTAACACTTCCCCGTTCATGTCTTCCAATATATAGACTGCAGGATGACGGCCACGCACTCGTTCAGTGACATGAAACAATCGGTGGTCTAGTTGGATAAGTAACATTTGTCGAAAGTGCGTTTGCTTTTGCTAATACGCACCCTATCTCCTGCTGCCAACACTCTGCATATCTTGACGGCAGCCACCGTCAGGGACGTACCAAACAGGCGCTCAAAAACAGTCACTTTGAAGTCGGCAGTCACTTCTTGTGGGGCACATCCGATGTTCCGATGGTAATCTTGGTTGTACGCTTAGACCAGGTGTGGTAGGATGTCGATATACTCGAGAGTGTGTTGATGCGTAAAATATTTCTACACGCGTTCTTTCAAGGTACGTTGAAAACGTTCCACGATGCTGGCTTTGGTTTCGGGATTCTCGGTGGGGGACAATTGAATGTAACATTTCATTATTTCCTTTTGGAAAGCTTGGTTCAGAAATCGGTGTCTCTGTTGGTTTGCCATCGAAGATAGTGATGACCACTTGTTTTTAACACCAGTTGGAGGGCTCGCATTAACTCATTGTTCTATTTGGAAATCAATGGCACGATCCAATTAAATTTAGAAAAGACGTCGATGACACAAAACAAATATTTGTAGCCATGACTGTAGGTGGCCAAATTAGAGACATCGGCTAAATCGGCCTGCCATTGATGACTCGAGTGTGACTTTTGGAACATTTTCTTCGAACGGATTTTTGTAAGGTGTCCATGGCTTGTTCTTGTAATCATCGTTGCACTTGAAGTAAACGGTGAAGTTTTGGCAGCACGATACAATACATAAACTCCTCCTTAATTGCAGGATTGGATGAATCGTAGTAAATGCTAGCTAACACCATATCCATTTGTTTGTTAATAGGTCACCCACTCTTCACTAATGCTACTCTTTTTTTCGTGTGGCATTTTCTTGGCTTGTAATGCTTTGCGTGTCCGGCAAGCAGAAGGATGTCTGAACAGGGGTAATCTGTTGTTGCTTCACTTCTGTCTTCACCTTCCTTTTCTCTTCTGTTGTAGAAGGGGTGGACATCGTCATTTTAATCCATCCAATTCTAGATGTAGGTGGTGTTGTTAACTTGCGTACTATTTCTGGTGCAATTTGAAACCGTTCTTCTTCTCCTTTTTTTGTCTTCGTCACTGAATTTGGTGGCGGAGGTGGGCATTTCATCAGGGTCTTAAAATCTTTTAGAGTCAGCCGAGCTGTTTCGTCTACAGCTTTCTGATGAAAGTTTCAGTCGTTGCAACAGTTTACCGTACCTTTGCGATTTTTCTGTTTAGGACAAATCGTCGCGATCCATCAACGATTGCAGTTCGTATTTGTAACTGGGACATCTCGTTCAAATGAGAATAGGGAGGTAAATGCGGGGGTCTGTTGTTCTTTTCAACGATGGAATTCCGTCTATCGTTTGTAAGGCACTAAGGTCATTTTTGTCCTTCTATCAGTTTCCAATGGTAACGTCTGAGATCTTTTAACTCCAGAGGTCCCTTTTATCTTCTTGTCCATTTCATATTTGAGCTATGGCGGGTAAAGCACTTCCCATGAGTCCCAACGTTGGTCCTACTATTGCTTTGGCAAGAAGTCCTAACAGAGTTAAAAATCATCCGTGTTGCACCAAGAGCTCTCCTTTTTAAATAATGGTATTTTCTTTTGGACAATTTGGCGAAGAACGTTGGATGCTTGGCTTAGTATTTTTTCTCATGTTTAGACAAAGATATCGTGCCCTTCAAGACATTCAAACAACATTCGCACACGGTATATATGCCATCTTTGGAGGCGGTTTGAATGATTTGTTTTCGCATGGGTGGAGAGGCTTTGGACAGGACTGACAACACGTCCCATTATTTGGCTAAACGAGGAGGAAGTCTTTTCCTTTTCTTTCCTTTAGGGATAGAAGATGAATGTCTTGGGGGGTGGGTGATGTCTTTATTTGTTGGTTGATTTCTTGGTTCTGGGATACACACCAAACGTACACTGACGTCGATGACTTGGCGCACTCCCTTTTATATTTTTTATTTGCTTATCGCTTCGTCAAAAAGGTGACGATGTGTTTTCCAAAATCCCCAAAGAATCTTCCCCTTTGGTTGCTGTAATTTTCTTTAGACGATTGTGTCTTTTCTTTTGGGGGTTTCGAGGATTGGCTAACCTTTTCTTTTTTCTCGGATGAAGACGCTGTCCTTTTCTTTACTTTTCCTTGTTGGACAAGAGAATTTCGATGGTGACGATGTGCACTTCTTTGAGGGGACATGTTTGGGCGTTCAGGAGCACACATAAAAGTGCATTGAGTCCCATGGTTTGACACGTGTCCTTTTATCTTTTTTAATAAAATAAATTCTTCAAGGTTTTCTATAAATTGATTAACCATATGTTCTATGCCAAAATATCCTTCCCTTCGTTGGCTTCTCCTTTTCTTTGGACTATAGGGTCTTTTCTGGGAGTGACGTCGATGTTTGGCTAAGCATTTTTTCAGGTGTCATTGTCTTTTTCCTTTTTATTCTTTTCGGACAGGAGAATGACGATGGTGACGGTGTTAGCTTCTTTGAGTGTGCATCTTTGGGCCTTCAGGATCTCAAAAAACACTGATACCCATCCTTTACCGTAGTTATTTTATGCCGGAATGCATGGTCACTGATTGTCTTTACGTCGTATCAACTTGATGACAGACATCACACGTCGTGGAGTAGTCCCGCAACGGACTAAATCGGGACAGTTCTTGCTTGGACAAAGCCAGTAAACTCTGTAACATGCCGGATATCTCTAGGATTTTGATTTTGTTAGCAGGTACTTTGTGATCAGCTGCCACTGCAGCTAAAGAGGAGGACGGTGTCACCGCTGGAGGAAACGTTCTTGGAGACGCGGGTTTCCGTTGTTTCATCAAATTAGGAAGAACGGGTTTCAAATTGAGTTCGGCAGGCATCACCAACAGCGGAGAAGTGGAAGAACCTGAGGATACCGGAGACGCGGTCACCGTCGCTGCAGGTCGTGGTTTGCTAATGTAAGGTTGGTCCTAGCCGAAGTGTCTCTCTTGCAGGGAGAAACTGTCTTCTTTGGGCTTTTCTTTTTCCGGTGACTTTTCGTTTTCTTTCTGCTTTTCTTTTTTCTGGACTGTAACCTGGTCTTGATACCGTTCCTCTTTTTCTTCTTTTGGGTTCATTTGGCTTTTTGGGGAGTGGCATTTTTCTTGGGGAGGACTTTGGGGTCATTAGGATCCCACTATATGAGGGAGCGAATAATGACACTTCCTAAGAACCGCCACCTCCAGGTTTCAAAATGGGTTGGTTTTCGGTTTGAGTGTCGATGCGGAGATCGGCCAGTTGCGTAAAGGCTACTTTGTTTCTGACAAAAAAAGCGTTTGATGAGGAATGTGAATGATGCCTTGCAGTAATTGACGTGCTGTCACCGCAAACCTTCGTAATTCTTCTTTGAAACTGGCTTCTAAGACACAAGCACATATCTGTTGATGTTTTTCGCGACTGATACCGTTCAAGGCACGAATCAATTTGATGGGAAGATGAGACTGAAGGGACGTCAAGTTGACGCTGTATGAGACAGACCCAAAGTGACCGAGGTTTTATAGAGTTTTTGTTTCTTAAGTCAACAACGGAGACGTGTGCACGACAGGCCCTCTGTATTGGCATCAGTGGTGAAACAGATGGGTACGCGACTGCAAATAATCGGGGATGGTTGGTTTTAAATCTACGAGTAAATATGTATGTGGGTTTCGAGTAGCATCGTCGTACGCATGAGAAAGCCAAGGCGCTCCTAACTGTTTGGGTAAGACTTGTACTTGCGATTTATCTCTAGGGCTTTTAAACAAGACCACGTAATGAGCATTGAGACTGATGGTGCGATGGGCTTTACTTTGTTGAAACAAATTTTGGATAATGTAAATGACACTGGCATTACGATAATGTCCTCTGTTCGTAAACTATAATTTAATTTCTTCTTCGTCTTCTACTAACATGTCGTCGAAAATGACCAGATGGGATTTACTGGGAATGAGACACGATCAACTCGTCTTCACAATGAATGGCTTCCACAAACACGATGAAATCGCCTTGACTTTTTCGCAAGAGACTGTACGCTGATTGCCACTCTTTTTAACACCACACGATCCGTTGACGTGAACTATCGAAAATGATATTTATGTTCGATCAAACGTTTGACAGCTTCGGTTTTGCCTGAACCACTATTTCAGGCAATTAACATGTTAAAGGGAAGGCGAAGATATAAGGCCTCCCTAATGGCACGATCTAAGTGTTCATCAATGACTTTGAAAGTGGATGAAGAGGGAGCAGAGACAGCAGAGGTATCCATAGTGCATGGAATGTCACGTTTGACACGAAGACAAACAAGACAAGATTTTGTATACTTTTTCAGGATTACTTTCTTTTTTTACGTTTATTGATTTTTAAAACTGAAGAAGACGAAAGACAAAAATACATAAAAGCCATAGGGTTAAGTACGACGATGAAATACACGTCAAAACGATCAAAGTGAAATATAAACAACTCACTGTACAACATGTTTTTTGTAACAAGGTTCTTACAGTCTTTACATTGGCTACAGTCACACAGGTGTCCTCCCAGAATGGTCTTCGGGAATGTCCCTGACAGTCCTGTACAGAAGGGAGTGGTTTTCCTCGGTGGCGGTTTCTTATTATGGCACTGTCACTAACACAGGTTTAAAAGTTACGTTTTAAAAGTTACTTTTTTCACTGGACGTATGAATTGAGGATCACAACTCTTGGGAATAATTGGCCACTTCTTTGGTCATAGCCTCGAAACCCCAACTTTTCCAGTCACGCACATCTGTTCAGTGAGGGTTTAAGTCACAAGCTACACAAATATCGTCGTATACATCTTCAGTACCTAAAAGTTGACGAATCTTTTTTCCCGTAGAGATTAAGAAGTATCCAGATGAAAACACAAGGCTTTGAAGAAAATGAGTCTCTCGTGGACATTTAAAGGGACCACTTTTATGTCTTATTTGGTGGTAAGTACTGTTTGGAAAGAGCCAACAAAGGAATCGGCTAGTAAAATAAATCCCAGAAAGCAAATCACTAAGACACACACCACACGTCTACCCCAATTCATGGGACACATTTATTGTAATAAGTGTTGGTAACCCTCCACCCTTTGAATGCTCTCATTGATTTTCTTCCACGGAATATGTTATATCACGAGTGATAAAGATCTTCGCATGGTAGCAAGTGTTATACCCTCTTTGGTGTAAGGTAATTAGTGTTCCTTTTTAACCGCATCAGTTTTATTTTAAATCCGTACCAAAATTGTTTAGTCACTAACTCAAACACCACAAGTCGTACAAAAGTTTCCGCTTGAACCAAGATTTACTGGTGTAAAAGAATTTGGTAATCCTCTAACTCGACCGTTGAAATTCGGTCTATTAGGATCACCTTTTAACAAAAATGCATCCAAAACTTTATGAACCTCACGCGATTCATCAATGCCTGACCAATGGAACGCTTTGCAGTGAATCAATCCTCTTATGCCCTTCAGGTAACAGCGGCTCCAAAATCGGTGACGTAACGGATGTATTTGTTCTTTTATTGAACTTTTATTTCGACCAACTCTCGGTAAAGGCGTCCTCTTAACTCCGCAGCAAACCACGAATATTCTCTTACAATATTCAGGGAAACGCATAGGGAACGAATACTCGTCTTTAACGGGCTCATTTCGATGAGGGTACGATGAAATCCTCAGGAGTTTGGATGACATCCGTAGGGTGGTAGACACATGGTTTTACGTGGAGGATGACATCACCATGAAAACCAGTAAAATGATAATGTGTTCTGTAACGAGTGGCATCGCTTTAGCATCCGTCAGGTTTGACACGCGCATCAACACTTTCCATGGTAGGTTTAGTGGTAGTAGTCATAACAAAGTTCCCATGATGTCCTGCTGAAGTAGTCATAACAAAGTTCCCATGATGTCCTGTTGACGTAGTCACCGCAAAGTTCCCATGATGTGGTACTGAATTGCTGGGGTTACAGGGTACGACATCGCTCACATCGAAAGGCACATCATTGCTCTCCACTTGAGAACCACCGAAATTTAATGATGTCAGTTTAAAAGTATTCATCTTTCTCGCTTGGTCTTGGTAGTTACAATGAACTATCGGTCTTGAACGTTGTCTCTTTTTATATGCTGAAAAAAATATACGTGTCAATACGGCAAAGTGAAGTGGTTGGGAAGCCGTACTCGCTTCTGGTACACAATTTGATAGACCTTTTCCAAAGGTCGACTGTCGATTTGATGTGTGGGTAAACGTAAGTTCTTGTGCGTATCGTAGGTTGTCACTTTAAAGTTTCCATCCTGTCCAGACTGCAAAATTTATGTCAGTACACCAACGTTCACCACTCGACTCGTGCGATGATCGAGAGTCAATCCTTTCACTTTACACTCCGTGTGCACTTCTCCTTATGGGTCCCGGTATTCGTAGACTAATATTTAGGACGGCCACTAGCAAAACTTAAAATCTTGTCGTCAGGGTGCTCGTCCGTTCAGGTACCTAAACGGTCTCCTTCGACTTCAGGGTGACGTTCACAAAGACGATCGATGTAGATACAACTGTCTGTGTCAAAACACAACACACGATCTTCTACTTGGTATAACGCTTCGTACAGTTTTAAGCGAGCATGGCCTCTCACGTAATCCACAATGATGACATTTCCTAATACGTCGACTTCTACAAAGTCCAGTTCTTCTTCATAATTGACTAGGATCAAGTCTTTACGAACGACGTCCACGTGTTTCATGTATTTGGTTTTGTCGTGAATCATCTGGAAGTAGCGGGAAGGTTCTGTCAGATACTCCGTTTCGGATAAACACTATCGTTGTGCCATTTTGCCCCACAAGCCATTTAACATCACTCTGGCAAACGATCGCCTTTCTTCGTTTTTTCCACATGGTCTAAAGTGATGCCTTCCTGCTCCGAGTATTTCTCTTTGAATTTCATTTGGTCTTCGGGAGTGTGGCACCAGGAAGGATAGCCAATGGCTTCTTGTTTCAGTTTCAAAAATGCGTCCACGTAGTCTACGAAAATGCCTTTCTGAGTCTCGCTCTTGTGGCATTTTTCTGTCTTGGGAAAGTGGTAACTTTCGTACTCTTCTAACACTTGGTATCCCAGGTCCAGAACTTTAAACAATTCCAAGCTGACCTACGTTCCCGTCAAGACGCGTTCTTCCTGGGTGTGCTAACAAGGTCGGTCTTGGTTGCACGTTTCGGCACAAGTACGGCACAAAGGAAACATCAGTTTTGGTAATGGTGTGGTAAAACAGTGTGTGTCTTTGGATATCCAAGCTTGCTGTAACACGAGTTCTGCTTCACTTCGCTGTTTGGCTCTGTCCGATTGTCGAATAGTTTTTCCGGCTCTTTTCCATTCTGCCGTGTCGTTCTTGTCAGCACACGTTCGTCCCACCACGATGGCAAGGGCTAAGCAAATATGCTCTTGAAGGTTGTTAATTCGAACAAAGATCGTTTTTGTGCTACGAAGGTCGTCCACCAACAACACCTTTTTGCGACCGGTCCCTTGGGGAAGAGACACGTGGGTCATGAACAGTTTCGCTTTTCCGTCAGTGATGTGAGACTTGCTTTGGATTGTTGCACGTGTTTAATCTTGTCGATGACTTTGGAAGGTGTTAATTCTGTTGGGCTGCTAAACTGGATCCGAACGGGGGACTTCAAACTATCATGATAAAGGGAACGTCTCAAGCGATCTTCTTCTTTGGCTTCACATTGCCGTTTCAGTGTGGTTAGCAAAGGAGAATCCCACTGCTCAGTAACGAACCCCTCTGCTTTCTCCAACAGTTCGTCGACTTGAAATCTTTAAACTTCACCGTGTACGTATAGGCTGTCGTTCTAAATTTTCTAGAGGAGCTATTTTCTGTCGCTCGAATGTGGTAGTACTTTTGAGGAGTTAATGGTGGACTTTCGAAGGGTGTAGACTCTCTGGGTCTGGATTCTGGCTCACTTATGTCATATTCAAATTCACTGGCATGAATTTGAGCCAAGGCTTCAGCTACTGTGCGAGGCGATATATCAAGTTTCTGCCTCTTTTTTCTGCTTTCTCCACGAAATAATGCGATCATTTAATTTTGACTTCAAAAAGTCAAATGACTACATCTTAAACGCCATGGGGCCCTATATCTATGTCAGACAGATCAGATCAGAGCTTTGCGAGGTGTCATACGAACGTTTTCTTCACACAAGCCGAGGGACTACTCCCCTTCCTTTCGATATAAAAGGTCAAGATACCTGATATATCTGTAAGAAGAAAAGACATTGGGCTACAGAGTGTCCACACAATCAAAAAAGCAAGACAGGTGTCAGAAGAAACAAAAGTCAAGATACATGTTATCATTGTCATGAGAAAGGACATTGGTCTGCAGAATGCTCTATAATATGAAAAAAACCAGGAAACAGAGGAAGAGAGGGGATCAGAACAGGAAGAGTTACCCTATCAAAAGGAAGAACCCAGACATGTCTAGAAAGAGAAAAAATATAAGAAAGGAAGACTAGGAGAAAGTGAGGAAGAAGGGGAGAGAAAACCTGTGAAAGTAAAGAAATTCAAAACACAGAGTAAACAAAGACACATAAGAAGTCTATAAACTTTTTAAAGTGTTATGTTGTGAATTGGATTGTAATATTTGTACCAGAACAAGGCCTACTTCTGGACTTGCTCGTGTCGATGGTGATTCGGTAGAAATCACTAGGGCTATTATCTAGGGTATATTAACAGGGTTGGGTTGTTTGGCTCGGGAAGGTATATTTCTCTTGGTTCGTATTAAAGAAGTCTGATACATTTGTTTCAGACTCCTTAACTCCGCCAAAATGTCTAAGAGTACCGTTACTATTTAACTTTCACTGTCCTCCTTCTCTCCTAGACCTTGTTTCTTCTCTGCTGCTGCTTTTCCTTCCTGTCGTTTTCTTCTTCTTGCCTCTTCTTCTTCTTCTTGTTGCCGTTGAAGGAGAAAAGTTTGTTCTGCTGCTTTCTGTTGCTGTAAACATTTCTCCAATTCTTCTTTCTGTCTCTGTTTAAAATCTTAGACGTGCGATAAAGAAGGAGATGGTGGCGATGGTACTGGTACCGGAACAAATTCTTGCGAAGAAGAGAAGATCGACAAAATTCCAACTAAAGTCGGTCTCTTCTTGAAGTAAGACTGTGATGACTTTGGTAGCCGCTGTTATGCCATCACTTCTCGTCTCCACGGCAGGTGCAGTCATTTCATCATCTTAATACTTTCCGTCATGTTTGAAAGTTTTGTCCCATTGATTCACTGCTCACAGACGCTACCGCATCTATATAGGGAATGTGACGTCACAGGCAGCTCTCTTCCAATTGGAAGATTTTATCCACACTGTGACTAAATTTTGTCACGCGTGTTAGGATTGGTGAAATAAACTCAATCCGTTTCGATCGCTCTTCCACTATAAATAACTGCAGTTCATTTCATTCCCTTCACCTGCTCTCGTCGCGAGACGTAAACTAACGTTGCATCATCTACTCTCGTATCGTCGATGCTGATCCGTAAGGACTTGCTTATGTATGTCAGATAATCATGGGCAATCATCCGGATCACCGATACGAGCGTTTGGAAAATAAGAATTTATGTGGCGAAAAGGGCTGTTTGAAAAGAGTCCTCATCTACGGTCCAAAAGTCAGAAGAAGTTTGAGGAAGAGAAGAATAAGTATGCGATGCCGTCTATGTTAACGGAATGGTGTTAACAAAAAAAAAAACAACGGTCGTTTTCAGGACTACTCATATGCCTCGAAAAGATATTTATTCTCTTTGCCATCTATGTGTGTGTGTGTGTGTGTGTGTGTGTGTTTATTGGTTCTATACAAACTCACTCCATTCCATTGTCCGCAGACAGACCCAATATTCTCAATGTTCAATTCTCCTTGTCGCCAAACGTGTCCATGACTTTTCAAAATCCATTGAGGCTATAGTTGCCCACGACCTTTCAAAAACCCTTGAGGCTAGGGTATCCCACGACCTTTTTGATTGGGAGTTCCATTGATGTTAGGGTGTCCCAATCCCTTGTCGCTATGTTCAATTCCCCGTTCACTCCATGTTAAATTTCCCCATGTTATGTTAAGTTCCCTTTGAGGCTAGGATATCCCAATATACTACTATCAAGGCAATGTTACTTAAATTCAGTTTATTCTTGTATTTCATTTCTGATCAAGAAATGAACTTCTTTATAACCGATTAAAAAATGTGTATCTTCTTTGGAGATAGAATGAATTTTTTTATGAACGCTTGATTCCGTGTGGTATTAGGGTTGCCATACGTCTCAATTCTCCCGGAAATGTGCTCCTTTTCGGTCCTTAAATCTTTATATAGATTCACCCACTCTACGGAGTGTCCTCTTTTTTGAAATTTCAAATATGGCAACGCTATGCAGCATGCATGGTAAAGTTCAAATGTGGCAGTGGTATGCATTATGCATGGTAAAGTTAAAATGTGGCAATGCTATGCAGCATGCATGGTAAGCTCAAATATGGCAACACTTTGCAGCATGCATGGTAAAGTTCAAATATGGAAACGTTATGCAGTATACATGGTAAAGTTCAAATGTGGCAACGCTATGCAGTACGCATGGTAAAGCTCAAATATGGCAACACTTTGCAGCATGCATGGTAAAGTTCAGATTTGGCAACGCTATGCAGTATGCATGGTACAGTTCAAATGTGACAGCGCTCTGCAGTATGCATTGTAAGCTCAAATATGGAAACACTTTGCAGCATGCATGGTAAAGTTAAAATATGGCAATGCTATGCAGTATGCATGTAAGTTCAAATACGGCAACGCTATGCAGTATGCATGTAAGTTCAAATATGGCAACGATATGCAGTATGCAAGGTAAAGGTCTTTCAGTATTTTTTATTTTAGGTTCAGACACCTTTCAGTTCAAAGTTCTATATATGTTGAAAATAGCGTTTTCCTATATATGGTAAAATCATACATGTTATTACCCTTATTCATCCGCTAAATCTGAATCACAGCTTAAAAGAACTTATTTAACGTTCTTTGCTTTGCCTTTTAATAAATTGTATCTTTTAATCCTTTATTCCCAAATATACAGGCTCTTTATCATTACTTGTAGTCTTGTCCGTTACGTTTGTATATGTTGCCCGTTACCTTTGTATATATTGTCCGTTACATATCTATCCATTGCCCGTTCCCTTTGTATATATTGCCGATTACAGATGTATATTTTGCCCATTATAGATGTAACTAATGCCCGTTATATATGTATCTGTTGACCGTTACAGATGTATCTATTGCCAGTTACAGATGTATATAATGCCCGTTACAAATGTATCTGTTCCCCGTTATAGATGTATATATTGCCTGTTACAGATGCATCTACAAAGGAGTAATATCTCTGTTCTTGGAACATTTCAGGCCAGAAACAAAAACAAATGAATGAAGAATGGTCTATGAGTACTGATGGCGTTGTGTATGTCTTTTCATGTGTATACTACAGAACAAGCATGCATCCATCCATTCATACATCCGAATATGCATCTATGCATACATACATACATACATACGACAGGGTGTAGTGTGTCGTTTGTGTAGCACTTGCTGAATCAGAGAAACTTGACGATGGGCAAAGTTATTTGGTTAAATGTATATGGCCAACTCAGAATCAAACCTACTGATGCTAATCAAGTAATTATCAACTTAAAAATAATACCATTTAAGAAAAAGTCATTCAGTCTAAACTTTATCTGTTTTAATGGCCATACTCCGGTCACCCAGATATGGTGCATTTCTTTTAGTTTAACTGTTTTCAGAGCTATCGTTCTTTAGTTGCCTAGCGTTAATATTATTTTGCGATAATGTTTTGAGTAGAGACTGAAAAATAAATACATTGCTGGCGGGGTTGCGACACTCGTGTATGCACTAACTGCATTCGTCACCCTGTTCGCTCTCTGTAATATTGATCTAAAGTTTTGATATTTCCCACTGACTCAAGATGATATATGCAAAGAAGACACATTGCATGCACATTTTCGCTGTTAAACCTCTTTTTTCAATGGTTCTAACAAGGTTTTTCAACATTAAACCTGTTTTCAATGGCTCTGACAAAGTTATTCACTGTTAAATCTCTATTTTCCATGTCTCTGAGTATGTTATTCATACGTTTATACATATTGCATGTAACAGGCATAGACTGATTTTTTATATTTATTTTTTTTTATTTTTTTCTTTTTGTAAGATTACTGAAAATTGTGTTTTCTCGAAACACGACAGGTTTAGAACCTTATTTTTAGCAAAGAATCCATTTGATTAAAATCAGATATCAATTTCACATAGAACAGTGGTGATTTGATTTAGATTGTGCTGTGTTCAGGCATGTATGTCAACATCTTGAAAATACATTTACTCATTTCACCAGCGCGGTCAAAGTTAACTCAGGCAAACAATTTTCGTTTCGACAAGCCCGACGGGCACCTCACTCTGAATACAGGATGGGCCCTAATTAAAATCAGAGGGGCCCCGCGTGTCGGGCTATCCGATTTTTTTAGCACTGCTGCTGTAGATAATAGATCTGTGAATTGATTGTTGCATTTTGTGGTCACTTACTCGGCCTTCTGCCTATTTTCGTAACTCACACGTTTACACTTTTCCCAGGATTTAAAATATCCAACGGTATGTCTGGAACAGCGCCAACTTTTACTCTAGGCCTAGCATTTGTGTATCCTAGAGCTGCCATTTTTCAGGATCCCTCTCGTAACATTCCTTTGAGAAATGTAACAAGCAGAGAGTGATGTATGGTGTTGCTTTGCAATCAACTCGCTTGTATTGATGTATCCATACTTTCTTTATAACTTTATCTTTTGGAAAAAGAAAAAAATGTTGTCCACAGGCTTTTCTTAATGTGCTATTACACTCGTAAGCAACGCAAACCGGCATTGTCTTTTACTCTGGCAACTCCCACTTGGGATGCTGTAGTCGCTACTGTGACGTAACATCTCGAAAGTAACCAAATAGGCGTAGAAATTTTGCATACGAGGTCACGGAAAATCACTCCTAGAAGATATGCTAATATTTAAGTATTGGCATTACGGTCGCAGATGATACTTCAGAATAAAGTTTTCTTTTATAGTGCTTTAATTATTATTCTATTATTTCCATTGATTTCTGGTCTCCTTTAAACCTCTATTATCATTGGTTCTAACAAGGTCTTCCACTAATTAACCTCTATTTGCAATGGCTATAACTAGGTCATTCACTGCTAAACCTCTATTTTCATTGGTTCTAACAAGGTAATTTGTGTGCCATGCTGTTGACTGCTAGGTGTGTTGCACAGGTGTATTGGGCAATGCGGCGAATAGTCATGGTCTATTAAATTGCCATCGGGCGTTCACGGGCGAGAGGACTACCTCACAGTTCAGTGGGCAGTTTGATACTTTACTCCCAAAGCCTAAGGTTATGGATACGTAAAGATTTGTGGTTCAGGGTAATAGCTGTCATTTCTTATCAAATTCTCAAATCTAGCATGTTGAGTGCCATATATTGACCCAGTTGTATTTACTTGATGTTTGAATGTGGTTTCGTATCAATACAGCACAAGGGCATATAGTTATCTAACTGTAACTATGCTTTTTTTTAGATGTGGTTTCTTCCTTAAGGGTATTTTTATAAGATAATTTTTATTTGTATTTAACTTGTCTTCCATTTATTATTATAATTATCATCATCATCATCATCATCACCGCGAATTTTATAAGTTTCATATCAAGTAACTTCAGAACATCATGTCGTAATGGACACGATACTTAGATCATCACCCTCATTCATCCTTACATCGTACGGACTCGATTATAAAAAATAGATCCGATGCGCTTTTCTGCACATCGTCAGAGGCGACAAATGGATGCTGCAGCCTCGGCGAATCATTAGTTATCATGGCGGACTTGCGACCGAAAAGGGTGAACATTGGAATCCTTCAATCGGACCAACCCATGCTGGCATCCGTCGCGTGTCTTTCGATAAGGTATTATTCTCCAACCTTAGCACTAAGTAACCTATTTTACGTTGATGTGTCGTTAACACCAAATCAAACCATTGGTCAGTCTTATAGAACACTCAGAGACTGATTAAGATTGTTGTGCCCATTTTGGGGTTTTGCAACATGTATTTGGGCCATATGACTTGAAATGACCGTAGCAGAACCTAAATATTGCATTTAATTGTTCCTGATAAGAGTATGGACATTAGCTTTGTTTAAATACACATGGTACACATATTTCATCAAGTGCCACTAACTTAAATGATTAATTTTGTCTTTTTCTTTAGTTTTTAAATCTTCTCTGAAACAACGCCAAATCCAAACATTTCAGAGCAGCTAGTATACTGAAACAACGCTTTGAAATGGACACGAGAGCAAATGCGCGGGTGACTTCACACCATATTGTTCATCTATTCAGACCTTTGAGCAAAGTTTACAAATACATGTTTAAATGGTCAACTAAAACATAAATATGAATATTTCGGACTTTGTCAGCTTTTGCTGCAATGTGGCACATAAATCTTAAAACTAACAAATTGATGACGAAATCTGTGGTCTTTTGTGCATATGGATCGATTTTAGTCTCTTTTTGAATGAAGGCAGCTTTTTTTGCCAGATCTTTTCCATATTGACTGTTGATGCCAGACGATGAGAAAATGGTACTTTTCTTTCAGCAGCGGAATGTTGTCAGGGACCAGTGACAATTTCTGTATTAATAATATCCTCAACTCTATGTCCAGATACTTTCTCATTTCCAGTCCTGCCTTCACTACTGTCTAAAATGTCCGGCAGATGTTTGTCAAATAGTCTTGTACTGTTCAACGTATATGCACATATGACATGTTAATTAGCAATTTGGAGGAGGCGGGAGCAGCTGAAGAAATGATTGGCTACATTTGATTCTAACGGATGATGCAACACGGAAGAGAGAAAAAACAGAAACCGGGGTTGCTTAGAAAGAGGCTTATATGGAGAACATAAGACCAACATGGAAAAAAGAGTTTATCATCTAAAAATCGAAAAGAAGGGAGCGGTCATAAAATAAATAAGTTATACAAAATGTCCTCGTATGAAACCGGTTATTATGTAGAGTGGGAGAATCAAAGGGTAATGGCAGAGAAAACACATGGGCTAAAGCACCCTCGCCACTGGCCGTTTAGTCGCCACTCCCTACAATTCGTCTGGTATTCCACATAGTACATATTTCAGTTATTATGTAAAGTATTGAGACTGGGAAGGCAAATTAGTTCACCAGCTCGATAAGTTTTATATGTATACACAAATGTTTCGCGTTTTAACTCCGGTAGGCACCTTGATTCAAGAAGATATGCCATTCTAACCTGTGAATTCGGATGCAGGGGGTCGCGGGTTCGAATCCCGACTGAGTCATGCCAGAGACTTATAAAAATGGTACAAGCAGCTTCCTCGCTTGACGCTCAGTGTTAATAGGTTAGTGTTAGGACTGTTCGGCCTGGTGTCAGGTAGTCCGAGTATCCTGTCATCCTTGTCACTCCATTTTTAATATTTAGACATTTATGTTGGGGTGTAGGGTCAGAAACCATTCCCTATCGAAAAGTTGGAACTGGCCGACACCATTTGGTGTCGGCATGGGGTAGCCGCTTACTAGCGGGCCCAGCAAACTTGAACGACCTTTCATCGAGATATACCTGTATGAAATCGATAATAATATGATTTATTTTTCAAATATCGTGAGCACAACATTCGTCATGTCACGTCTTTAATCCGCTGACAGACGAGATGAAAGTACGTTGCTGAAGTTTGATATTGGATCTGGCCATTTGCATTCTGAGTCACATGACTTTACAACTCTCGCAACCTACATGTTAACGGCATTTTCTCTCCCCATGTCCTTCATACCTATTTAACCCAAACAACAGTATTCTCCCTCCCACGGGAAAAAAACAAGGATAATCATAGAATCCGTTACTTGTCATATGTTCTTAGCCTTGACATTGATAGATTTCCACTATTCATAATTCAGACATTTTGAATAACAGCAGCAAAACAAAAGGACAAAAAAATTAAAACCATTCCACTCCTAACACCACAACCACATTAATATTTTAAAGCCAGTGTGCGCATCTTCATACAAACTTCAGCTATATCTCAAAGTTTCATGTTGCGCTTATTCAAGAGATGTCGAGATAACGGAAGGAAGCAAATGATTCTAAGACTTTTCGGTTGAAATTTGCTGGCGGGGGGGGGGGTACAAAAGCAGCCAAACGTACTGAAATAATGTGTCAGAAACAGGGACGTTTTTTTGATGTTTGTTGTTTTTTTTTTTGGTCTTGTTGATTTCTACGGCTCATTTAATTTAACATATAATTCCGAGGAAATGTTTGTATGGCACATTTAACATATCATATCGAGGAAATGTGAGCCAACTCCTCTTCGAAGGACACACAGAAGAAGCTGAATTGGGCTGGCCTGGGTGGGTATTGAACCTTTGACCCTTGGATTACGCATCCAACGCTCTACCAACTGAGCTACCGGTCTCCAGAAAACAAACAAACGGACAGACTGGAAATTAAAGAAAGTCTTTATTTTAAATGTGCTCAGTGTTACAGAAGATTCCTTGAGTACACCTTAACTTCGGTAACTTCTGTCATGTGAGATCAATAAGCAAATGTACAATTCGTACTAGGTCAGTGTAAGTAGCACCAGATTTGTACCATAATAAGATTTAAGTTCACGTGCATCGTGTTTCACAACTTAATTTTCCTCATTTGTCTTTTAGTTTCCGGACGTTAAATCCTCAGCTAACAACCATACAGCAAAACTCCTATTAGAAGCGAAATAATCCGGTTGAGAGGAAGTTTAGTGAATCGAAAATTGACAGCCTTAATTCCCAACCAAGGGACCTTGTCAAAAAGGACAACATAAATTCGATTGAAATTGACAACCCTAATTCCCAGTTATGGGACCTTGTCAAAAAGGACAACACAAATTCGATTGAAAAGAATCGGTAATACAAGGATGTTGAACAGACAAAATATTACTTTCACTACAAAACGAATGGATCACACAGATACTTGCTTGAATTTGATTTTTCGACAGAATTGCTTTAAAGTAAGGTTTTCACCTAGTTAAGTAGACGCTTTACCTTGGGAACAGCTTGGAACTAACGAGGAAGAATTTGATTGGGAGAGGGAATAATGGTTCATTGGAATGAATGGGAGTAAACATCTCATTTTCAAACACAGCGTCTGATTGTACATAGCTCCATCGAAATAAATCGTATGCGTGTGTGTATGTGCATGAGAGAGAGACAGAGACGGAGAGAGAGAGAACCTGCATGTAGTAAGAAATTTGGCTTGTGCAATGTGCAGTCATGAACTCATGATTCCAATGTCCAGAAATAACCAGTTCAAAATGTACTATAACACCGCCTATTTTTTTTTAAATCTCTGCCCTGTCAATATGTACTATTCCCTTGCTTCTTAAAAACTTCGTTTTAAAAAATTATCCCTTATAGTCACCAGGATATATACATTAAAGTTTCATAGTACAGAAGTATGTCATTGTATGCAGATTGGGTGTGTGAATATGATAGATGAACATAATGCGCCAGTATTCCTTGTCGTGTGTGTGTGTGTATGTGTAAGAGAGAGAGAGAGAGAGAGAGAGAGAGAGAGAGAGATTTGGATTTTTAACGTAGCGTTAACAATGTTTCAGTCAAATCGCCACGATGTATGCAGTGTGGCAGTTCATAGTGATGTCTAGCACAGGGACATCTTGACGCAGACATCTAGCATGATGTCCCACCCAGTCACATTATCCTGACACCAAGCCGACCCGTCCTAACACTAACCTCTTAATGCCGAGCGCATAGCGAAGCAGCTGTTAGTATCATTTTTTGTAATTCTCGGTATGACTCGGCCGGGGATCGAACCCACGACCTTCCGCATCCAAAGCGGACGCTCTAACCACTAGGCCACGAGAGGGAGAGAGAGAGAGTGTGTGCAAGTACTTTATTAAATATAACCTGTAACTATTTTGACGATCACCTGGCTGATGTGTCTTTTACAACTAAGTGGGTTATCCTTGATAAATAATGACTGAATAATAATAATAATAATAATAATATGGTGTTATCAAAAAGATTAATCGTGTGTCAAATGAGATGTTCTTTTAGATAAATATTACACAGCATTCATTAAAAAAAAAGGATATTATTTTTAAAAATCTGATGAAAATGCTACTTGTTTTGATGGCTAGTAGTTACAACTGTAAACTGTCAATAGACTGCATTATTGTTTATATCAACGATTTTCGAAAGTGTTTGAAACGTTCCTTTGTGCCCATGTATGTTGAGAGTACATCATAATATGTGATGAGAAATGTTGGCATTGTTAACAGCAAACTAAATGGAGATGTACAATGTGCAACGAAATGAATTATGACGATAAACTTGCATTTCTGGTAACTTTGTTAATACTCCTTGCGTAACATAGCGGGAAGCTAAATGTAGAGTGTTGTTATTAGAAGTAATTGGTGCTAAAATTGAAACGATTAAATGTGGCCTACTTGTATATATTGTTATTGATCATAGTTTTCTTGGTCCAGCAACGTGAGAAACTCATAGTAATATATTTAAAAATAGGAATCATGAAATGGTTAGAGGTTTAATGGTTTTATATAATTTAGCACAAGAGTATGTTAATGTTATTTTTGGATTTTGTAACGAACATCATTAGAACGACGAGTACACACACGGTCGAGTGAAGGCAGTGTTTTATAATTAAATGTTTATTTCTTCATTGCCTTTTCAGTTTATTGTGATCAGACCTGTATGAACGAAAAAAATTATAAGAATTTGTCCCCTCTCCCTGGCAGTACTTTTCCGATATTCACATAAAATGCGTGTAAAATATTTGCAAGCTACACTGACGTCATTTTGGCTTACATCTACAAGGCAATGTGATCATATCATTTTTCCTGTGTATAAAAAAAACAATGTTGTGAATGAAAAACAAAAAGACAAAATAAACACACAAAAAAACATAGAAAGAATAAAATAACAAACCAAATACTACTTAATAAACGGCAGAAAAATAAAAACCTGAAACTTTGATCCAATACAAAATTTTGATATGCCAGAGAGAGAAAGAGAGAGGCCCTTACATTCCAAATGTTCATCCAAGTTACATTCTGACCTGTACATTTTAACAGTGTTACATCTAGCACTGCAAAGACGAGTCGATAATTCCAACAGGATTGAATAATTTAGATTCGTGCATTTTTTTTTTTTTTTTTTTTTTTTTTTCATTTTTTTTTTTTCTTCATTTTTTTTAGTTTTCCTTTTTGGCCCGTTGAATATTTTCATATTTTACACACACAAAAGCGAAACTTTTACAGAAGCTAATATTCTTTTCAGCTGTAATTCCAATTTAACTACATCATTTAATCTCTATTCTTATAGCTTGGACTTTACCATACTCACCCATGAAAATATTGAATCTGTCCTTTACTTTGGTTGAAAAGTTGTAGATACCGAGTTTAAATGAACGCTAGCGTTAGGATTTAAAGAGATGATAAGTGTGCATTTCTAATGAATTTAGTATGGATAGACCCCGATACAGCAAAGAAGTTAAACAGTTTGAATGAATCGACTGGTGAGTAGAGGATCCATGTTTTAAAACGATCAAATCAAGTCAGCCTATTTTCGCATGTGCAACCGTACAATCTCAATCTCTCTCTCTCTCTCTCTCTCTCTCTCTCACACACTCAGACGAGGATATATAGATAAAAAGTACATTTCCGTGGATACAGTCGATGAATAAACCTACATTAGTCTAAATTGGCTTCAGCGGCTTCGTTTAGTTTTTAGTCGAGAAGACTATTGCTTGGATACAAAAATTTATTTGTTTAAATATGTTTTTGCTTTACTTTTGGGGGTGGGGTGGGGGTATTTCTAGGGTCCCTAACACTGCCAACTTGTTTGCGTTTCCATTCGAAAGAGTTTCTTTACAAACATGATCGCCATATTTGCAACGGCATCTGTCTTCAGACAACAGTTGTGATGTAGTTCACTGTCTTAGATAATCTCAGGGCTTTTTCTGTAAATGTTTGGAGCTGTACCTCGTTGAACACATGTATATGTATGTATTTGTATTATAAATATTAAAGATTGACATTGTAAATATTGGACGTCTACAGAATTTTTACAGAAATGAACTGTTCTTAAAACCAGAAAAGGACAATGAATATGTTTATATGGAGAGCTACCGTTTGGTTTGAAACGTCAAGCTGACAGTGTTAGGGACCCCCTGGTGACGGTCAGGTTGTAGTCTTCACCTGCCTTCCCGTTTGTATACACCCCACCTCCACCGATTTCAATAACGAAAAGAACGAAGGAGAATTTAAAATAATGTACAGAACATAGTCATTTCTTTCGTCAGTTTATATTTTCTGAGATGGGTGGTTGGGGTACTAACACTATCATCGTCTTCTCGTTTCATACTAAACGGAGAGCGGGGTTTCTACATCAGCATGACGCGATATTGTATACCCTAGGCGAGTCTATATTTCTCACTCAACAGTGAGTGACGCAGTTATATCCCTTGCCACTTGCACATTTGTACAGGCCAATTACCCTCCTTGTCAAAACCGCGTGAAAGACAGATATATCATTCCTTTCCTTTGCTTGATTTTCCTAACATGTTTAAATAACTTTTCAGTATGTAATGGTTGGTGCTTATATTTAAATGTTTAATGTCAGCAATTTGACATATAATACACGTTTCAGTCTTGTATCAAGCTGAATTATGTACATGTTCGAACAATATAACAGTATGTAACAGTTAGAAACTCAAAATTTATATACATTTTGAAAAAAATCTGCTCTTTCTATTCAACCGGGACGCTTGGACCAATACAGTGTCTGCATAAAGTGTTTTTCCGTGGGAAGTAATAGAGCCAGTCTTCCCCTATTGTTTCAGGTAAAATTTCAAGTAACAATTTGTTTGGTGGGTTGGGTTGGGTGGGTTAGTGGATGTGGTTTGTAATAAAGTATGTACTTATTAAGAGTGGAACCAGACAAGCATAATAAACAATCTTATTTCAATGTTCTTGTATTTCATTGGCATAGATGTTTAACATGTATAAAACAATGACTGATTTAACAGTATTATCTGATTCAACAGTGTGTTATGTATATTTAATTATATTATTTGTTGGCTTTTTTATTGATCGTATGTTATATACATCAGTATTTCGTACATAACCTTGTCTAAAATCAAATTCATATTATATATGACCAGGAACATTTATTCTTTAAACAACATACTACATAGCTAATATTTCTCAACGAGTGTGGATTAAATATTCAGATCATTATCAGTGGAAATGAACATGTTTATTTGGACCTGGAACTAGCACATCAGATTTCAATTTGGAAATTCCTAAACTTTTGATAACTTCGAATTTAATTTTTTTTTGAAGGAGACATACCTACATCTAGGCTCTGTTATTGTGTCTTAACATTTTACATGATGTTATTTACTCTTTGTGTGTGCGATTTGGATTTTTTACATAGCTTTAACAAATTTTTAGTCATATCTCTAGAATGTCTGCAGTATAACAGTTCATAGTGATGTCTAGCTTTGGGGCATCATGTCGCAAACATAAGGCATCGTGTCCGGCCCAGTCACATTAACCTGACACCAAGCCAACCAGTCCTAACATTAACTTCTTAACGCTAAGCACCAAGTGAGGGAACCTCTAGTACCATTTTTATAAATCTTTGGTATGATTCGTCCGGGGGTTCGAACCCGCGACTTCCCATATCCGAAGCGGACGCACTAACCGGCGACTGGAGTGGACTGGTGTTTACTCGAAAAATTACTTATTCTTGCCTTAACATCCTGAAGCACAATCAGTCTTACTGCTCAATACTATTCTTGGACAGAAACTTTAATTTGGAATTATAGTGAATTCAGACAAGAACGTTTAGTGCGGTTAGCACATTATCACAATCCTGGCCACTGTCACATTACCTTGTTCGAAACTACAGGCACATCAACACATTCAATATTTGAACTTTTTTGAAAAAACAGCAGAATTAAATTGGAACCTAACGTATTTGGACTTGTAATAGAACTTTAAGACTATTGCGGATTTAATTCAAAACAAAAGTTCTGTTAAAATTTTCACTTTGTATTCTAGGGAAATAAATTACTTGTTGAATTTCTCAAAACTTGTTGGGGTTTTTTTTCTGTTGCTTAGTTTAAGACCATAGATTGCTAACAAGTGTATAATTTAAACTACATTTCCATTTCTATATAAATTTCATTTCATTTCCATATAAAATATCAGTTTTTCCTTCTCTTCTCTTTTAAATTTAACTGCAAGTTGAATTTTATTGACCTTTGATTTGAATATTAATATTTGATCTGTGCAGTAATTTGTGTAATGTACAGATCTAAATAAAGATTCAGAGACAGTCACAAAGAAATAACACAATCTAAGTCAGAGTTTCGTAAATAATTTCACAAAAAACCACAATGTAGACACGTGTGAAAATTGTGGCTCTTTTGTAGAATATTTTGTGCACAAGGAGATTGAGAATAAAAAGATTAAAGCCCCATCGATTAGATGGGCCCCTCCATAACAGCATGGTCCAATGAATGTAACAAAAAAAAAAATTATACCACACCGATATTGTAGATCCCTTCCTTTGATTACATAATTTGTTAATTTCATTACAAATATGAACATGGAATAAAATGCCTTTCGTTTGGTGCAGATCATGTATGAGTGGAAAAGATTAATAATAATAATAATCATCATCATCACCAACGTTACTAATACACTGTGATGGTGAACATTTCAATTTTATGCAAATACGCTGGTACAGTTTGTCAACACCAACTCCATAAATAATGAAATATGGTTTCCAATATATATATATAGGGTCTAATGAATGTACATTAATGTTACAAATCATGAAACAACTTACTGTGCAGATTCTCAAATTTAAGCCCCCCACCCATTTTGTGCAATATTTTGGGAAATATTACAGTGATTTTAAATATTGTAAGCATATGATGGACTGTTGACGTTCTGTACACCTATATGTGAAGTAGTAGTAGTAGCAGTACATCACCCCTTTGCTGAAAATGGACATGTCCAGGAACTAAAATTAACCGCGAGCACGATCGTCTTTTACACTGGCAACTTCCGCTTGGTTTCGAAAGCGATGATGTTATGGGACCTTAGTAATACTCAAGTTAGAAACTTTAATTGATGAATGAAATGACTGAGCTATGTGAATTTTTTGTTATCTCCTTGTTGCTTGTCGTTGTTAACTTATACTGTATCTATTTTTCATATACTTACTACTTTGGTTCATTGTTGTGTTTCGGGATCCTACGTCATCAAGCACTTGATTAACCTAATGTAATCTATGTTGAACGGGAGATAAAGTCGTACATACATACATACATACATACATCATGTATACGCGCATAGAAACATACATACATGCATACATGTTTTGTAGTAAGAAAGATGCATGTTGTTACCATTTGTATACAGTTTTCAATTTTGTGTCTTTCTTTTTATTTTGTCAGACTAGATACGGATCATTTATTCAACTTATCAGCCACCAACTTTAGAAGTCATTATAGATTAATTCTCAAAAATAATCCAGAAACATATAAAAATCGGCGTCGTTCCTTTTCCAAGGTCATTGTTAATCATGTAACAATCTATGTTTGATGTAATGACACTCGCTGTAGCATTAGCAGTTCCAGACAAATATGTAAAAAAAGAAAAAAGGTTGGGGTCATATTCTGTCATGGAATATTTAGGTCCAAAATTTCCTAGATATAATTTTATGATTGTATGTATTAATATGTTTCATCTTGTGAAGACGTTAGTTGACGCAATCTTTCTCTTGTATATGTTCTCGGGTCTATTTTTTGGCTCATGATTATATAAATATATATATACACATTCCTTCCGATTTCTTTTAATATATCATTTCTTCGCCATACATGATTACGTAGTCACACTTGGCATGTTAGTTGCCTACACATTTAATGTATGGTAGGCAGATATTGCCTTTGGAACCACCGCGCTTTTTTTTTTTTTTTTTTTTCGTGTTAAATCTATTATCTTTCAGAATAGTTTATAACAACCTATATATTTTTTTAACTTGAAAATAACTTTTTTAGCTCAGGGGAATTTTGTTGATTTTAACGGCACTTTAGCTCCTTATTGATTATATCGTGGGGAGGAAGCTTGATCTAAGTGCCTTTCCAAGGAGGCAGCCGATCCAGATTGTCCTGAACTATTATTGAAACTGAGACTCTTGGATTACGTGTCCAACGCTCTGCCAAGTCAATTACCGCGGCTCACTTACAGAGTATATTGTGTGTCTGAGGGAGCTTCCAGGTGGTAAAACCTTCCCAGTGCTTTGAGTGGCGTAGCTAGTCTATTTGGGTCCCTATGCAAGGCTTACCGATGGGCCCCTGCCTCTATTTCTATTAATATCAAATGCCAACGCCATATTTTATACTCGTAAGTATGTATTATCAATTACGGTATTGGATGGGTGGAATATTTCCTACCCTAGTTTCTTCTATAGTGTAAAAAAAAAATAAGTTGTTTGGACGGGCAAATTGACCTCCTATATTCGCGGACCCCTATGCTGTGCACATTTTTGCTTATCGTAGCTACGCCTCTGTACGCTTTCCTCCGACCCCTTAGTGTGTTCGGTTCACACACCACCCCCATTTCAGCTGCTTCAAGTGTTCCCTAGGTCATGGATAAAATTTGGAAAATAAAATATAAGCAGATAGTGTTATGCGTGTATTTAGCTGGATTGCACGTCAGTGTGCCATATTTTTGGTTGCCAATTTGCATCATGCGCTTTTATTGTCTGATACTTCTTGGGGGGGGGGGGGAGATTTCACTAGCAGATATTACAATGTTCTTGTCGCTTGATCATTATCGGAAATCTAAACTGTATTATGTTATATTTTATTAAAAATTGTTACCTGGCGCACCTGGTCGACTGCTCAGTAAATATATAGATATAATCAAAATGCAGTAAGAACTAAAATAATTTATACTCTTTAATTAACCTAACTAATATTGTTCTTAAGCTGATAAAAAGGCAGTAAACAAAAATCCCGGATGTCATGCAACTGGTGTGGCATTGTAGTTCCTCTAGTTCATATAATTGTGAAGAAAAATTTCGTTTTACAAACAAAAGCAAAATTAAACATATACCCTACCCTGATCACCACTAGCAATTATTTCTAAGCGGAATAGAAGTTCGTATTGGAAATAAATAAGCACAAGCTACCGGTCTTCCTCGGGTAACTTCTATGGGGTGATGGAAGATCCCGCCTTCCGCATGTTGAAAATCTCTCATAAATCAGAGTGCACAAAAGGGGTATATATACCTGGAGATTTTTTGAAGCACTAAATTACATATTATTTTATTTTACTTTATTTATAATACGTTTTATTTAAGCTGCTATTCAAAAGCACAGCCCGTATGGTACATGGTATTGTTTATGGTGTGAGACTTTTAAAATATCTGAAGCCCATTCATTTCCAGGTTTTCCAATACATACCTGGAAAATATCATTGTCTCATATTAAACCGGTTTCTAGCGTCTTGGAATTGAGTTTTATTGCAGTGCCCACTAGTTTAATTATTTTGCAATTATGTCGAGTTCATACTACAGACGATACTTTTGAATTAAAAAATAATTAATTTATCGATATATCTTATTGTACAATACATGTATGTGTGTGTGATTTGGATTTTTAACGTAGCTTTAAACAAATTTCAGTCATATCGCTACCATGTCTGCAGTGTGGCAGTTTACAGTGATGTCTAACACTGGGTCATCATGCCGCAGACACGTATCATGTTGTCCCACCCAATCACATTATCCTGACACCAGGCCGACCAGTCCTAACACTAACTTCTTAATGCTATTAGTACCATTTTTGTGAGTCTTTGTTATGACTCGGCCAGAGATAGAACCCACAACCTCCTTATCCGAGGCGGACGCTCTAACCACTAGTCCACCGGAACAATACTTGCAAGATAAGTCGTGAAGAGTTGAAATACGTAACCAAAAAAATAAACACTCTACACTCAAGGGTCGCACGGCACTATTGTTCCGATATCTTTGATCAAAATATTGTTTACGGATTTATCAGATATTGTTTGGCAGATTATATTGAAAGTATAGTATGCATTATTTTAGGTTTAGGTTCGTGCTTTTTTTCCTTTTTGGCCCGTTGAATATTTCCATATTTTACACACACAAAAGCGAAACGTTTAAAGAAACTAATATTCTTTTCAGCTTTAATTCGAATTTCACTACATCACTTAATCTCTATTCTTATAGCTTGGACTTTACCATACTCACCCATGAAAATATTGAATCTGTCCTTTACTTTGATTGAAAAATTGTAGAGACAAAGTGTGTTTAAATGAACGCTATGGTTGGGATTTAAAGAGATGATAAGTGTGCATTTCTAATGAATTTAGTATGGATAGGCACCGATACAGCAAAGAATTTAAACAGTTTGAATGAATCGACTGGTGAGTAGAGGACCCATCTTTCAAAACGATTAAATCAAGTTAGCCTATTTTCGCATGTGCAACCGTACAATCTCGATCTCTCTCTCTGTCTGTCACACACACACACACACACACGCGCGCGCGCGCGCGCACACACACGAGGATACATAGATTCAAACGTACATTTCCGTGGATACAGTCGATGAATAACTAAACTAGACCTACATTAGTCTAAATTGGCTGCATCCGCTTCGTTTAGTTTTTAGTCGAGGAGACTCTTGCTTGGATATAAAAACCTCTTTGTTTAAATATCTGTTTTGCTTTGCTTTGGGGAGGGGGGGTAACATTCGGGGGGGGGGGGGTTTACAGAGGGTCCCTAACACTGCCAACTTGTTTGCATTTCGATTCAAGAGTTTCTTCAGAAACACGGTCGCCATATTTGCAACGGCATCTGTCTTCAGACAACAGTTGTGATGTAGTTCACTGTCTTAGATAATCTCAGGGTTTTTTCTGTAACTTTTTGGAGCTGTACCTCGTTGAACACATGTATATGTATACAAGAGTTCCTTTTTTTCATTTGTTCAATTTGTATTTTAAATATTAAAGATTGACATTGTAAATATTGGACGCCGACAGAATTTTTACAGAAATGAACTGTGCTTAAAACCAGAAAAGGACAGTGAGCAGCCCGTCTTCTTGTTTATATGGAGAGCTACCGTTTGGTTTGAAACGTCAAGCTGACAGTGTTAGGGACCCCCAAGTGATGGTCAGGTAATAGTCTTCACCTGCCTTCCCGTTTTATATACACCCCACCCCCACCGATTTCAATAACGAAAAGAACGAAGGAGAATTTAAAATAATGTACAGAACATAGTAATTTCATTCATCAATTTATAATTTCTGAGATTGATGGTTGGGGTACTAACACTGTCATCGTCTTCTCGTTTTATACCAAACGGCGAGCGAGATTTTTACATTAGCATGGCGCGATATTGCATACCTTAGGCGAGTCTATTTCTCTCACCCAACATTGAGTGACGCAGTTATATCCCTTTGCACTTGCGCTCTTTTTTTTTTTTTTTACAGACCAATTACACTGCTTGTCAAAACCACGTGACAGACAGATGTATCATTCCTTTCCTTTGCTTGATTTTCCTAACATGTTTAAATAACTTTTCAGTATGTAATGGTTGGTGCTTACATTTAAATGTTTAATGTCAGCAAATTGGGATATATTTCACTTTTCAGTCTTGTATCCAGCTCAGTTATGTACATGTCTGACATAATTAACAGTGTGTTATGTAAATATGTAATTGTGTTATGTAAATATGTAACAGTTAGAAACTAAACATTTATATACATTTTGAAAAAAAATCTGCTCTTTCTATTCAACCGGGACGGATAAAGTGTTTTTCCATGGGAAGTAATAGAGCCAGTCTTCCCCTATTGTTTCAAGTAAAATTTCAAGTAACAATTTGTTTGGTGGGTGGGGTGGGGTGGGTCGGTGGATATGGTTTGTAATAAAGTATGCACTTATTCAGAGTGGAATTATAAAAGCATAATACACAAGCTTATTTCAATGTTCTTGTATTTCATTGGCAAAGATGTTTAACATGTATAAAACATTGACTGATTTAACAGTATTAACTGATTCGGTGGTGTGTTATGTATATTTAATTTTATTATTTGTTGGCTTTTTTATTGATCGTATGTTATACAATCAGTATTTTGTACTTAACCTTGTCTAAAATCAAATTCATGTTGTACATGACCAGGAACATTTATTCTCTAAACAACATACTACATAGCTAATATTTCTCAACGAGTGTGGATTAAATATTCAGATCATTATCAGTGGAAATGAACATGTTTATTTGGACCTGGAACTAGGACATCAGATTTCAACTTGGAAATTCCTAAACTTTTGACAACTTCGAATAATATTTTTTAAAGGAGACCAGACCTACATCTAGGCTCTGTTATTGTGTCTTAGCATTTTACATAATGTTGTTTACTCTGTGTGTGTGTGTGTGTGAATGTGTGCGATTTGGATTTTTAACATAGCTTTAAAAAAAAATTCAGTCATATCTGTAGGATGTCTGCAGTGTAGCAGTTTATAGTGATGTCTAGCAGTGGGGCATCATGCCGCAAACATATGGCATCGTGTCCCGCCCAGTTACATTATCCTAAAACCAGGCCGACCAGTCCTAACATTAAACTCTTAATGCTAACCGCCAAGTGAAGCAACCTCTAGTACCATTTTTATAAGTCTTTGGTATGATTCGTCCGGGGGTTCGA